>JACCHW010000154.1:0-199317 GCA_018907185.1 Platyscapa corneri
GCTTCTTTTTTTTTCCTCGCTTTTTTATTTTATCAGAAATATTAAAAAATCTTTTTTTTTAATGCATATATTCTTTTATTTTTATTTTTCATAAAACTATTTGTGCTTAAAAAGTTTTGCACTGATTAAAAATTATAAATATAGCAGATTATGAAGACTTTCATTTTAATAACAATATTACAACTTACGTAATAACAACAACATCAAGGTCTAAATAAATGCCACCATATTTCCAAAGCGTGAGAAACCTCATGATGTCAGACATGTGACTTATGGGCCAACGGCTGGTTTCCAGGATACCAGTAGTGTACCATTGCTCGATTGGTGTACCTCTGATGTAATCATTCATGTAAATGCGTCTGACATTCACGTTATTGTAGGATAATAATAGCTCTAGCATTTTATTTGTGCGATTAGATGGTAACGAAGGGCTGAGGAATAATAAGTTTACTAACATATTTGGATTCATTCGCGCGGCTGACTCTACAGCACAAGCTTGACGGTAATTAAGCTCTGCGTTTCCGAATTCACCAAAGCAGGATGTTTCATGAAAAAAGATATTCCTTCCGGCAGCCAATCTTATGCTCTCTGAAAAATTAATTATTCACTTATATTATTGGTTGTAGTTTTGATATATAGAATTAAAATTATTTATTAGTGCTTGATTAAAGTAACAATCGTTTTTAACCTAACCAGATGGTATCATTTTAAGAAATTTAATTTATATTAAAAAACCAAAAGAAAAATGGTATTAATATGAGGATGAGTTTATTTAGTATTAATTTCCGGCCTAGCTCGACGTAGCTTAACAAATGAATAGGCACGTACATATATTTTTTAACCTCGGAGCTTAATTTAAAAAAATATGCAATTAGTTTTTTTTAAAGTTTACTATTATTCGCAGTAGGCAGGAAGTGTATTATATGCATGGTGTCAACATATTGTGAGTACGGGAGAGTCCAAGCAGCATTAACAAAATATTCCGACTAACTTACTGTTTATTTCAACCTTCTTGATATATACTTACACAGAATGAAAAATACTTTACTAATTATGAAAATTATTATTTACAATTATTATTAATACAATTATAAAAACTTATATTGGTATATCTTTGCAAATCGTTCATATACTAGTGCTTTTATAATTATGAAATGTAAAGTTTAGGATGGTGTTAAAAATATGAACTCAGTTTATTTTGCAAAAACATAGCTGTGTCATCATTATTATTTTATTTAATCTTACGACAATGACGTAATAATTACATTTTTTCAAGAATTAATAGTTTTCTTTTTTATATTTCACGGTTAAATTAAAAGATCAAATTTTTTATTATTTTATAAAAAAAAAATTTAAACGTTAAATATATATTGAGCATGGTTGTTCTTTAATTGCAGATATCCTAAAGAAACTGTGTTAAAAGGCTATACTTACATACGTATAGGGCGCAACACCAATTTGATAATAACATTATCTAATATTTTGTATAAAACTTGTTTTGTTTAGATTTTTGTAGTAAAATAGCAATCGGTATATCAAATATCGCCCTAATAATAATTTCATTAATTATTATTGAATATTTGAATCTGATTATATATCTCAGTGCTTATACAGGATACACAATATTGTTTGTAATTAAAATATGGAATCTTTTACAGTTTTTCAAGTAACTAATTTCAATCTTAGCAACTTATATGATAAATGTTTTTTTTTAATGTCATTATTGTTATTGTCGCCTAGAAACTTGATATGACATTACGTGCATAACATTAAATGTAAATACTTATGCATTTACAAACACATACGTAAATGGCTTATCGATTTCGACGCTGTTTCGTGCCTCTTTTCTAAAAAATAATATTTAAATATATTTTACTCGTATTGTATCATATAATATATTTGTATTACACATGCATGCATCTGTAGATAGAGAGAGCGAGAGACATTATATGTTAGATATTTGTTTCCAAATAATATAAAATGATTTAAAATATAAACCTAATAATTAAAATAAAACTTAACGGCATAAATTATAAGCTAAAAATATAATATTTAACGTGATTACTTATTTTTTAAACGAATGTATTAATATTTTAATATACATTGAGTTTTACAAAATTTATATTAAATTTGTCAATTATACAAAATAAAGAAATTTATATTTTCTTTTTAAAATGAATTGGAAGATAAAAACTTGTAGTTGTTAACACGATTATTTATGTATGATTATTCATTAACTACTAAATATATATTATGCAATGGAAATAATATATAGACAAAGTGGCACGTGCAACTTGAACACTTGCATTAGTCCAACTGATCGAATTTTTAAACATTCTATTGGAATTCCGCAGAATTCCAAATGTTTCATTTGAAATTTCAAAAATTTCACAATCGCTTTTGTAGAATTTACTTAAAATTTAAGTAATAATAAAATCAAGTGTCCGTTGACTATATATATATATATATAACGATAATTAAAATATTGCAATGTTTCATTTAGACATAAATTATTATTTTTCAAATAATTTGTAAAAAATAAAATTTTTTTTCAGTAATATTAGTCTTTTATTGTAGCTTTACAATTCTAGTAGGCTTCCTTTAGCAAACAAATATTCTATAAATGCTGAGATTCGACCCATGAATATTTGAAAAGTAATACGATCAGTTTTAAATAAAAAAAAACAAATTTTCTCCACTGAAATTTTAAAAATCTGGTCACGATCTTGAAAATTGCTGAAACTCTAACCTAGTTTTATAGTTCCAGTCCTCCCCAGCTGTGTAAACAATCACTTATCAAAACATCAATAATTTTATAACAAAATTGAATCCTCATTAAAATATCTTCGAGTAAAATTTAATAGAACATTAGTTCGGAAAAATCATATAATTCTAACAAAAAAAAAAAATAATAAAATCATACGTTAAACTTTTTCCTTTCATTAAAAATCCTAAAATTATTCGAAGCACCCAACAAAGAGTTTTCAAGAATATCATTAAAGAGATAATTTCTTACTTTTTATATATATCATGTCCCCATTTTGATAGCACCAAATTTACATACTTGTCAAAACTTCAAGATACATATAATTGCATACTGTGGCAATTTTTATCAACATCTTCGTACTTCTGAAATTAAAAATATATATATAATATATAGTGTAAAATAACTATACAATGGCTCAAGGATGACAATAAAAATAGGGTACGAAGCAATTGAAAAAATGAACATAAATAAAGGAGTAAAACAAGTCTGTTCTTTGAGCCCGATACTATTTAACATCACCATGCAAGACATCGAAAGCTCGCTAAAAAAATTATTAAGAATACTTGGGAGAAATCTAGAGGAGAAAGGGCTGGATCTGAATGCTCAAAAGATAAAAATAATGAGAATTGGAAATTCCGACAGAAGAAAGAAAAATATAATAATCAAGAGTAAAGAAGATACAATTGAAACGGCTAAAACTTACAATTACCTAGGATACATAATCGATAGCAACAGAATCGATACAAAGACGTCGAATATTATAGATTACCTAAAAAAAAAAAGAGCAATCGTACAAATGGACCAACTACGGCACCTAATTGAAAAGTGGTTTAAAGAATATTAAGAATGAAATTCAAAATTTTTGAGGGCCTAAATAAATGGAGTTTCCAATGTAATGGTCAGATAATATGCGGAACGGCAAGTATAACAAAGAATTAGAAAAAATACAAAAAAATTCATAAAAATGGGACCCTAGGGTGTTGAAAAGAAAATATCCCTGAAATGCGATCCTGAATAGAATACCAAAGAAACAACACTGAAGCATCAATGTAGCCAAATGGGAAAATAGATTTTAAAAGAAAATAAATTCCAGAATAACGAGAATGATATGCGGAAAGAATGCCTGAAAAAATTACCATTGAAAGATTGAAACGAATATGAGAGAAATAAAGAAAAAAAATTTGAATGGAAAAAAATACTAGGAGAAAAAAGAATGAAATTTTGGAACAACATCGGATGGTCAGACAGTTTATGGAGGACAAAAACAGAAAACGGAAATGACATCTGAAAGGAAACAGAAAATGTTCTAATTGGGTTACAACAGGAAAAATTGGTAGCAAAATTAGAAAAATTAAAATATGAGAAAATAAGAGCATTATACTAGAATGCGTTAGGGAAAGAAAAAGTATTTATGAAAAAAACCAGAAGAAAAAAATAAAATAAGGGTGAAAACACTTGCAAGATTCCGAATGGGGAATGAAGTTACGAAAAACACATACTGGTTAAGGGAGAAAGAAAAAAGTGTAGACTGCGCCAGAAAAGTAATGAAACAACCGAGTAAATTATCGAAGATTGTGAAATTTCAGGTAATAAAGAATCACAGAGGCAGAAAATTCTAAAAGGCAAAAAACAAGACATAGACAAGCTAAAAAAATCCAAAAAATAGGAAAAAAAATTTTTAGTACTAGAAAGAAACAAATAACAGAAGAAAAAACGCAAGCAAGAACGTAAAAAGAAAGGAAAGAAAAGTTTTAAAATTCACATCAACATGTATAATAACCTGAATAAAAGTAATAGTAATAAGAACAAGAAAAAAAATAAAGACAAAACTGTAAAATAATATGTTAATATGACAATGTAAATATTGTTTAATAAAGATCTATCTATCCATCTATCTATCTATCTATGTATAATCGCATACTATAGCAATGATATCCAAGATACCACTAAATATAAATGATGATTTTTTTAATTCATATACACACATGGAAATATACAAAAACACTGTCATAATGGTATGAAACTTGTAATACAAATTATTGTTTCGAAAATAAAAATGGATAAAAACTTATTTTTAATATTGAACTTTTTATTGTTAAAAAATTGCTAAATATCTAAAGTTTCTTTTGCTTTAATAAATATAAATAATTAAAATGTATATATTTGCAAAGCGTATTTTCTCAAAGTATTCACTAGAAAGTAAAGCCATATACTTATTAAATTATATTTATATACTTATAGCTGTACAAATATAATATCTAGTTACATATTATACAGTTAGTATATAGTTTCATTTCTATAGGCTACTATATAGTATGTAACTAGTATATGTAGTTTATAGTTATTAGTTACAAAAATATATAAAAAACATGTAAAATAGATTAACTCATATTGAGTTTACAATAGTTTATAATTTAATATCTTACATGTGATTTAATATTTCAGAATTGACCCCTGAACAACAGAAACTATTAATTGACATAAGAAGAAAGAAATCCGAGCTGCTTCTTGAAATACAGGTGATTTCATATAATTTATTATTATAATTGTAATATAAAATTGAATATTACCAGTATGTTATGTAAATAACTGAATTATATCAATTTTTTAAGTTAAAAATCAACATTTAGAATTTTATAAGATTAAAATATCAATAATAATAATATAGGGAACAAGGGTTCAAGTAGGGAATGTAAATAAATAGGTGTTTAATTACAGTGTAAATATAAGGTTTAATATACAAATAGGGAACGGTATTAGAATATATATACGGCACGACTATATATGTGATCTAGTGCTTGGCCAATACTGATGCACCGAAGTGCATCGGCGTGTAACGGTATTCACAGCGCCGAGTTGCTATGCTATGGTAGCGCGTTACCATGCTACAGCGTAGCGTCACCCACGCTACCATTGCGCGTTACAATTGAACGGCGGCGTGTCGGCCCGCTGATTGGTGGATCGGTTTTTCTCCGATGGCCTTTCCCTTCCACCATAATAATAATATTAATATAGTATTAATAGCAACTTATATCATTTATTTTCTTCAGTATGTTCTTTTATTTTATTTTTTATTATTTCTATGTAGATTTTGTATACCGTATCTACCAGAAGTAATCCATCTTCTGTAGTTGTTTTTTCCTTGTTCTCTTTTTTATAAATCAGCAGAATTGTCTATTTTTCCACTATTCAGCATTTTTCGACCCCCTATAATGTTATTTATCACTTTCGGTTTTTACCATCATTCTTTTTGTTACCATTTGTTCTTCAATTTCATTTAGATATTTCATCTACTCCTGGTTTATTTCTAAATTTTATTTTTGATTATTTTCTATATCTCTTCCTCTCTCGCTTTCTCTTAATTATATATTAATTATATTATATATATATAATAATTATTATAATATATACATGAAACTGATGCTTATATATTATATATAATAATTAATTTAATACTACTTTCGTCAAATATTTTAATTCATTTATATTTACATAAAAAACAAATGAATCAAAGAATAATATTGGTGTAAGGTGATACTTTTTTAGTGCTATTATTAAAAATGTAAATAAAAAAAGAGCATAGTTTCGAATATAATTTTGATTTATTATAGTTTTATCTTGAATATGAAAACATAGAAGAAAATCCTAATTATATATGAATAATATTTTTGAAAACTATTATAATTTATACTGAACTAAAACTCGTATGTTATAATGTTGCTTGTTACAATTCATATCATTTAACAATATTTGAAAGATCATGATTATGAATTTTATTTCTTATTAAGTAGTAAAAATATGTTGAATATATATTAATATGTGTAAATTTACATAACAATGAATTATGCGTAATTTGGCTGATATATTAATAATTTTAAAGTTTATTGCTAGTTTTATATTTTAAAAGTTTTTATACGTATATTTTAAACAAAGGAAAAGCCTTTAAAGTATTAAAGCAGTAATTTCTGAAAAATCATTAATTTTTTTTAATTTATAGTTGTTTAGTTGAAAAAAATTGATGAATATTTTTACAGCATTTGAAGGATAAATATTTTGTATAAAATATTTTGAAGTATTGAAAATTTATTTGATTATTTTAATAATCTAATTGATTATATATAAATTTGTGATAATATAGCTTAATATTTTATATTAATATTTTGTAAACCTTTTAACAACTGATTATATTATATTTTGCTTCGTATTTAATTTGATTATAAAAACGAAATTCAATTTCAACCAACCATTCGAAGGTAGGACAAGGGGAGAACTTCGTACAACCATTATAATCATCGTATGTTAATCTCATTTTTTTGTTTAAGTAATTTGTTGATTGTATACCAGAGATATATTATAATTTTTCAGTGTTAGACATTAGTGGTTTTGCTTGTATCAGCAGTGAGATTGGAGTAGGCTTTGTATTGCCATTGTCATGGGAAATCCTCATATTTGAGGAACACGATTGGTTGGAGTTTTAGCATTTGAGTTACCTGTCCCACAAAAGGACACAGCGCGTGCGCATTGATTGCTGGTAAGTAGCCGGCAATGCGATCATCATTGTGTACAAACATTGCGTTCGTTACAACTAAACAAAAACGTTTGATTCCTGATTCTCAGGGGCTAGTCGTCATATCCCATTACTTCAGCTGGTCGCACACTTCGTAATATTGTTGTTATTCAATCTGCTCTGAATATCGTTGCGTGGGCGTTATCTTCGTAAAAAGATTATAATTTCTTTAGAAGCAATAAAATATATAAACCATCTTTAGTTTCAAGTGTATTATCAGAGCTGATCTGTGCACTTTTTATTTTTAAATTCGTAGTCTCGTTTACTTTGAATATTTGTATTATTCTTGTTTGATGCATTAACATTGTTTCTAATTTGTGATTTTCTTCTATTATGACGATATTGTTTTACATGTTTGGTATGTACTTGTTTCGTGTACTGTCGCGTTTTTACGGAATGTGTAGATCCATCCTAGCATTACTTGTATCCTGGTTTTCTCTAACTGGAAAGTTATAACGTAAAACAAATTCAAACAAAGGTAATGTGTATTAAATGTATACAGTTATTTTCTTTATCAATAATTGTCATAAAGTTTGGTTCAATAGAATGTACTTTAATTATTCCTAGAGTTTAAATAATTGTGTACTTAGAATACGTGAAATTTTTCATAAATTTCATATATTAGAAGAATTTTTTAAATTATTATGATAGATGTAATCAATTGATTTCTAGAAATCTGATTTCTTATATTTAGTTTAGTAATTTTTTTTATGGGAATTAATAGAAATTTTTTTATAAGTAAATACGTAAAAAAGAAAATAATATATGTAATATTAGTATCGATAATTTATATTAATACTAGCACAAAATTATTAATGCAAAATAATTTTTTAATATTTTTTATTATTAGAATAATAATGAAATGAATCAATTTTTCTTAAAGTAAAAAAAAATAATGGAAATAATATGCAAACGCTTTACCAAGTTGTTTAAAACAAAACTTATAAATTTGATTTTTTATTCAGTACAGTTTTTATAGTAAGAAGAGAAAAAAAACGAAAAAAGCAATATTAAAAAAATATGTTCATTAAGAATAATTGACAAAATGCAGATCTGAGTTAGTTTATAGTACATATGAAAACAAATACTCTTATATAAATTGAATAATTGTAATTCGTAAGATTTTGCATTTACTTATTTGAATATCAAAAATTTATTAAGTAAACTGTCAATTTAATTTCCTTACTTTTTCTTGATTATTATTTACAATATGGATTTATTTTAAATATGTAGTTGAATGTTATTCATTTTGATTGAATTTGATTATCCAATTATTTTTTTCTGATTATTCTCTTTCAAAGTAAAAATTTCTATCTTCTCTAAATAAGATTTTATTTAGAAGAAAAAAGAATAAAAATAAAATATTATTTCTCAAAATTTTTTAATAAAAGTGTATTCTATGTGGTTTAATCGCATATTATATTTAATCATGTTTATGTTTGGAAATATGAAAACAGATCGAGCTGGTTTCATTTTACGGTATACTTGTAAGTTTTTTTTCTTATATTTATATTTGATTTATGTAAAAAATATTTTTACATTTATTGGCGTCAAGGAATTAGTTAATAATCTGTTAAAAATACCTGAAAAGTACGCGTTTTAACAAAATGTGGATAAAACTTTTTAGATAACTTCATAATTATAATATAAGCCTTAGAAAAATTAATTTTTTAGAATATTTGTCCTTATAGCTTTGTTTATATTATTATTATTGAGAAAATTAATTACACGAATATCTGGATAAAAATAAAAGCTTGAACTAACGTTCTTGAAAGCAAGAAGCAGATCTACTACTATATATTTTTTTCAAACTATACGTTGCTCAGCGTGCATTGGATCTATCAGTTCTGATAAAAATAAACGGGTTTTTTTTTGATAAGTAAAACCAATCAGACAATCAAGAGGCGTGCTGATTTTATTCTAATAATTACTTCATCAAGCAGTAGAAAATACAAAATTTAGCACTAACAACATAAAAAATATTCCATTGAATCATGGAATAAATAATAAACAAAATCTTTTCTTTTATTTATATTCATAGCTCTTTTTCTTCCTCGTCTTCAATTTTTTTTAAGTCAGGAATCCTCGGAAAAAGTAAAATATTCCAATTATTCTTAACAGTAACATTCCAAATATTTTTAACAAGCATGGATGTTTAATGAATAAAGAAAATTGTCGTTAACATAGTTGATTGCTTTAAAAAATATATAGTTACTATCATATTAACTATTAAATAGAGCATTATAGGTAATTTTTACCTGTAATTTAATAATTAATGTTATTCTGTATGTGCAGTGTTTTTTATATCTTTCTCTTTTTTACTATCCGATTGTTTTGAATAAGTCTTCCATCTGATACCTTTATTTCTTCTACTCCTACCATAATATAAGTTCTAAAAATCTATCTTTTTTCTTTTCATCACTTATTAATTATTACGGCTTAGTATCATTTCCTCTTTTAGTTCTATAAATTATTTTATTATTAGTCCTGTATTATTTATCTTTGAATATTGTTTTCTTTCTTTGAGTATTATTACTAAATTTATTAATAAATGAAATTGGGGTATTATTCAAATAATTGTGATAAATCTATCCTACCAAACATCTAAATATAAATATACGAAAAATATATTTATATAATACTTATAGAAAATGATATAATTGTTATTATTTGAAGAACAAAATTTTTTAACATATTTAATTAAAAAAATTAATTAAATCTAAATAGAACTAAATTTTAAGCTGATTTACAGTAGTTATCTTTACATACATACATATATATTGTATATTGTATAGTTTGACATCTTATGTTAGCATATATATGATATAGCCTATATGCTAACATGAAATACCAATAGTTCTTACTAATTAAGGAAATTACTTAAACTTTAGTGTTATAACAATTATTCACAATTATATAATAATTTATAACCTCCTTTATATGCATATAATACATATAATATAAACAAGCTGATCTAAAAAATTTTATAATTTCAAAATTATAGATGTTATTAATAATATATATCAAATTCCTTATAGTTGCGTACTAACGTAATTCTAAATCAATAAATAAAACGTTTAATATTCAAAGAAATATATATTTTCTTATCGAATTTTAGTATGAAATTTTTTTTATTTATTGATTAATTTTTATACAGAATTAAGTAATATAATTTTAATAAATAATGAAAGTTTTGAGTTTTTAATTAAAATTTTTTTATTTTACTCGCATTAGAGATAATTTTTGAAGTAGATTATATACTTTTTATAATGTCTCATTTGATTGTATTTCTGATATACTAACGGTTTAATTTGTATGGATTCATTTTCTTTTATAAACTACAAGTATCTATCATTATTAATAAAATTGACTTATTTGATATTAATCTGCTTATTAATATACTTATTTTCAAAAAGATATTTTAAACTTAAATGTTTCATTATTTAGATTTTTACATAAATTATTAATAACTTTTAAATTGAAAAAGTTTAAATAAAGTTTTATGTATGAGATGCACAAAGCTACAGTTTCAAAACTCCAGATACTAGTAGTATTTACTTTCCCAGGAAAATTCTGTTTTTAAATATTAATTTAAAATTTTATATTTTAAATCTTAAATTATATCAAAACATTTAAATTTTGTAACACTTTTTGTCGAAAAACTTTTATTTTTTAAATATATTATATTTAAAATATCAGCATTGATATTTATATCGATATTTTTTTATTTCATCAATAATTATTTTTAAAACATGCTTATACTTATTACGGAGAAAATTTAATGGAGAAAATAATATTGGAGAAAATTTTTGCTCATAAATTAAATTTTGTTAATCTAATTATATTACAATTAATTTCGCGAAAATCTTTATGAGTTATGTTTTAAGTTTTGGTAAAATTTTAATTTTTAGTCAATTTGTGTTGTATATATTAAAAAAAAAGTTTAATACTTTTGAATTATCATAATTACAGAAATATCATGGAATTATACAAGTAGTTCAATTTAAACGAAAATACAATATTGGTATATAGTATGTCCCTTATTTCATAATTCATATAATTCTTAATACATAATATATTAAGTTATGCGTGCGCTTCAGTCTCACATGTGTGTGATGAAAAGTGTATCAGTAACAAATGTAGAATGGATGGGACCCGCCCATTCTTTACTTTTAATTATGTGTCATGATGTAGTAATCGAGAGTCATCATTGCAGGCCCCCACCCTAAACTCAATTGTTAAAAGTGATTGAGACAGTGTATCTGTTATCGCGAGTAACGTATGAAATAATTCTGCAAAAATTGATAAACTTCAATCGCTTTCCACGAAGCGAAGCAACAACAGGCGCGCCATGTTCAAGATTACTTGCGCATGCAGTTCTACGCAGCAGCAGTACCAGCAGTACCTCCACCACAAGTAGTGACCAGCTAAGTCCGGGCACTTGCTCGCAGTGCTGAAATAGTCGCATACCGGCTGCTGAAGGCGCTGGTTCGCGTTACCGGAAGATTTGCACTATAAAGTTTCTTGCGAATCACAGAATGCGCTTTCCCTTTCTTTTTCTTCCTCCTACTCACTTTCTCCTTCTTCCTTTAGTTATCACTTCTATTCTTCACGTGTTCGAATATGATCCGAATTCATATCTTCTGGAAGAACAATAAATCACGCAAACAATCAGTTTTAAATATAATGACTGGTTGAATAATACATACTCGTACATGAGTGATATTTTTGCTTCTTCGTGTATTACGCTGGAATAGTCTTAAATTATATAATAATTTATAATTTATAATCTTAAGTCTTTGAACGAAATTTTTTACTTACCACTGGTATCTAGTATTAGACGATGATATTAGAGTGCATTAATATCAAAGTAATCGATATTTCATCTTAAAACAGTGTACTAACAAATGAAAATTGTCATTGTATGTGAAACTATTCGAGTGTTTCATAATGAAGATCAACAACGAGAGAACCAAAAGAGAAAAATATAATTTTTATTTCTCAACAAGATTGAAGTTGTACCTAGGGTTTCCGTTATTCTTAAAAATTAAAGTTGCGTTTCGATTCGTTTCTATTGACTAGCTATCCGGATGATTGAAACAAGACGAGAATGATCTTCACAAGAAGATCGGTAAATACACTCACTGAGGTACAGCATCGTCAAATTCAGACGAATCCATTGAACGGCGAAAGGCATGAATTCGCTGTATTAGCAAGTAGCAGCTGGTTTTCTAGCCTCAGGAAACAAGGCAAAAAGGTCAAGAGAGGTTATGGCAGTCAGAAGCAGACTAAGAGCGCCTGGGATCTCAGCTCTTTGAACCCTGTTTGTAAAACGGTCGGTCAATATTTTGTATTCTTTCAACTTTTTTGTAATATTTAAAAATTTTTTAATTTATTTTTATTTTAATATTTTACTTTATGCTTTATTATGAATGTTTCAAATTTAACAACTTTAATTATTAAAATAGTGTATACAATACATTGAAATACATATTAAAATTTTTTAAAGTTGATCTTAATTCTTTCTTATGTATAGTTTGTATCATCATATATGATAATATCAATTTTTTATGCATTGCGAAATTTTATAAATTTTTTTTCTGTATATACCCCGTTACATTTCTTTTTAATTTTCTTTTTATTATTATTATTCATACCAAAAATTTAATTCAAGTACAAGTAATTCAACATTTGTAACATATTTTTAATATAAATTTTTATTAATTATTCTAAGTAGTTATTATAATTAGTTATTTATTAATTATTTAATTAACACTGTTAATAAATTATAGAATTTATAAAATAGGTTCAATAAATTAACTTAATTTAATAATTTAATAAATTGTTAATAAATTAATAAATTACATCGTCGACTTCAAAACAATTTTATGATTATTTATTCAATTCAGAATTTTAGGTGTGATATGGTTAATTTTTAATTTTATTTACGTGAATATTATTGCTTTTATTCAGTATATATATCTATATATATATATATCATTTAATAATTACAATATAATTTTATTTGTACATATATTACTAAATTATATTTTTTAAAACATTTTTTAAATATTAAAATTTATATACAAGTAATACAAGATTTTAATTTAATTTTAGAATTAACTCTTAAATTCTATTTTTATTGAAACACCGAGTATAAAATAATGAAACATTTATTACTTTAAAACATACATTATATCAAAACAAACATTTACTACATAGTTCATTAATATCGAGTAATATAAAATTTTTTAAATTTAAAAGATTTTCATTTAAAAATTAATTTTTAAACTCTAATTGTGTAAGTATCAATATTTATAAACAATTTCTAATTATTTTTGTGTCAAATTTTTCACGCTAATTAAAATATACATACCGATATTAATAATTTATTAAATTTATAAAATTTAAAAAATTCTGAAATAAATTAAAAAAAAATTCTTCGAATAGTTTTTCTTAGGTTAAAAAGAGTTTAAATAATTTCTAAAATTTCTAAAACTAAATGAATGCATATTTAATCATTTGAATTTTTATAAATGCAAAAGTAATTTTGATTTTTATAATAGAAATATTAGAAGTTAATCTAATATTATTTGATTAATTTTGATAACTCGAATTAGAAGGTTGCTAGATCTTTAAAAGATTATGATGATAATAATTAATTTAATCAATTAAGTCTTTCTTTGTTTGTGGTAAGTAATATAATGATAGCGAGAGAGAGAGAGAGAGAGAGAGAGAGAGAAAGAGAGCGGAGTGACTGGTCTAATGTTATGGCATGTTTTAAATTCATTCAAAAAATTTAAACTTTTTACGTTACTCTTAATTATTTATTGTTAAAACAGTCTTAAAAAATAAATGATAAAAAAACTCATTTAAGAGTATTAAATTTTTATAACTGCTTTCTTTCTACCGATAATACTATTTTAAAATTATTTATTTTTACGAAATAAACAATTATTAGACATAATAAAAAGTAAGTAAATTATCAGTATCGTATAATTTTGTAAAATGAAAATTTTATTCAATATTCAGAACGTAAGGTATTAGATGTAAATAATTTCTTTTATAATATAGAATCATTGTTAAAATTAAAATACTATTCAATTTATCATAATGTTATCAACAATCTATTATTAATAAACATAAAAAGTCAATAAAATAAAATAAATAAACAAAATATCAGCAACAAAAATGTATGTTTAAATGGAATGAATGCAAATTATTTAATATTTATTTTATAATTCTATAATTATTCCTTAGTGAGAAAATTTTCAAGAAAATTTTCGTATAGATGGTATTATTAGACAAAAATTATTGTATTGTAAAATAAAAATTTGTTTTATACCTTTAAAATATAATTTCTAAAAATAAAAATATATTTTAACTTATGTAGGGATACTGTTTATGTTAATAAATATTTGTAAATAAAATAACTTTGAAATATATATGTTAATTGAATAATAGTTTAGATATTGGATTTATTTGATTAATATAATCTTATGTTAACGGTTATGCTAATTTTTACGTTTTTTTTTTACATTAAGATAGATATTTTCTTGCTTTACTTTATAAAGACTAATTTTTACACGTTAGATATCGGTTTATAGATACGCATACCGATGTAACTCCTCCAACCCTAAAGGAAATTTTAATATAATTTTTAATTGTTTTTTAGAAATTGATTATTTATGAATTTGATGAATCATATAATCTGAACATATGAACATACAAAAATATGAACATATAATCAATATATGTAAGACTTTTTCGTATGTCATTGTGTACACGAGAGAGAGAATATTTCATAATATACAAAATGTCAAGAATCTACAATTTCTTGGTTGATTTGTTAAACTTATCTGCACGTTAGATTAGTTTATTGCAAATAAGTATCAGAAAAATATTTGTGGCTAATAGCTTGTCATGACATTTTTACGTTATTTCATGCCTATGTATGTAGCATTTGGTTTATATGATCATTTCGATCGTATTATCGAACATGTTATTATGATGTGTATATATGTACTTTTCTCAAATTTTTGTTAGTTTATCTTCTTTTCGTTTTAAACACGAAAATATCTCATATTGTTCCATTTTATAATATGTATATATATATATATATATATACAAAAGTAATCTATACTTTTAATTCGTTGTTTTCTTTCTCACATCTGAATTTATTTCTATTATTTTTATACAAACTTTCTTCTTCTATTCTTATTTTTATTTATTCTTTGAGAACTTTCATCTCTCCTCTTACTTCATTCTAAAATTGAAAGCTGTTCGCTGTTTATTATAATATTTTTGTCTCGACCATTATTATAAATTTTAAAATGTTCTTATTTAAATTAGTATATTTTAAGTATTTTTGTTCTATCTGTTCTATTTCTACTATTAAGTATATGTACAAATATCAATACAGGACTGAATTAATAATTACCTTTATAGCTGGAAGCTTCTCTTAATACACAAAAGTTTTAGTGTTATTTTTCTGTCAAGCATTAGTACTTCGACATATTTTCGAAACTTAGCTGCTTTTCCTCCATCTCAATGCCGTAATGGAACTTTCCAAATAATCTGTGATGTTATGACGTAAACTCTGTATACTATACACTAGTATAGGTCACTTCTTAATATCAATCGTCTTATCGTAATATCACTTTGCCTCTCTTTTCTTTTACTTTTTATTCTCTTTTTAATCCTGTATTGATGATAATATTAATTTTGTTTATACACTATAAAGTAAGAACTCCACTAAAAAATAAATTCTACTTAGTTTAATACGTTATTGTGTAATTTCATTTTGAGTATCGATAAATATTTATTTGAGAGCTTTTTTAAAGTTAAGTTTTATATTCGAAATAGTTTTTTCTAAATTTCTTAGAGTTTCTTTAATAAATATTTTTTGAAAAATAAATAAAAATAAAACTAATATCAAGACGTTTTTTTTCTTATTTTAATTTTAATTTACTAATTAAGTAAGCAGCTTTCAAATTATCGCAATGAATACAATACACACGACCTTGGCAACTTTTCAATATTTGAAATGTTTTACATTTGTCTACTTAAACGCGAATGGAGAATCATTTTTAAAGTTTTCAGTTATTCTGAAAAGCTGCAATTTTTTATATTTGCTTTTTATTTTATTTATGAGAAATGTAATATATTTAGAATAATAAACTTAGAAGAGATAAATAAAATCATTTGACAAATATCATTAAATTATGCGGTATTGACTGATGATTCTTTCTTCTAAGTTTGTCAATTTTAATGAACGTGATTCATTGATCAATGATCGAACTTTAACCTTTCAGTTGAGTTAATATATTGATACATAAACTTGTATTCAATCTTATTTTTGTTTTGTCTTTTTGATAGCGCTCTAAATTTTTTGTAAGCTACAATTACATTGCCTTGAACTTTCTGACTGCATACTATTATTCTTCTTTACTTATTTAGTATTAATTAGTATAATTATTTTAAAATTAATTATAATTATTATAATTATTTTTTATTATTATAAAAAAATTGTTACTATTTAATACTTATCAAACTCAGAATATTTATATAAATATAATTAATATATATATATATATATATATACATATATATGATTAAGGAGAGAAATAATTCGAAAGGGCTAAATGGAAACTGCTTCTTATAAAAAAATAATATAAGAATGATAGGAAATATAAATATAGAGACGGAGGAATTTATGAGTAAATCTTAGATGATAAACAAAAATAATACAATTTTGGATTAGTTTTTCTGCAGGAAAAAAGAGGGGAAATCTTGAAAAAATAGTCATTATGTGGAAAAAAAATATGGAATGCCATAGTTTTGGAGAGTGATTTTAATGCTAGAACGAAAAAAAATGAGATGATTAAAATAGTTCATAAGGATGGGTATGATTTAATAAATTGAATGGAGGAAAAAGGATGGATAATTGAATGAGAGAACTGGCGGAGCAACTGCAACGTATATCAGCAAAACAGGTGCAACTATGATTGATTATGTGTTATTCATGTATTGTTCAAAGTTGAATCCAACTATCAAGTAAACAGTAAAATAAATAGATAAAAGTTGTGAGAACAGAAAAGGTGAAGAAAAAATACATACTGAATAAATTACATACTGAATCTAGAAAATATCATTAATATTAAAAATTAAAAATGTTAATATTAAAAACAAAAAGAAACAGAATACAAAGGTAATCCAAAGATTAATCACGTTTGAAAACAAAATAATAAGTTTTAAGGACGCAGAAATCTACAGACTGCATAAAAATAAGAATAGAAGAACAAAAGTTGTTGATTGAAATATAACTAAGGACAAAAAAAAAAAGAAAATTAGAGGGTAAAAAGAATAAGCTTTTGGCATAATATTGGTTGGCCAAGAGCTGGAGGAAAGAGATAATAAAAGTAGGACAGCAACAGCAAGTCCCGATAAATAAATTGAAAACTTTAAAATATGCAAACATTAAACTCATCATAAACATATTAGTTTTTCTATTTCTGCTCTTTCTTCTCTTACTTATAGTAGTACATTAAATTAATATGATTTATTAAAATGAAATAAATGAATATATAATTTTTTTTAAAGTAATTAGAAATTGTCTCTTTAAAATAACCAATAACAAAGTATATAAATAAAAGTATCTATTTTTTAATTTTTATCAGTATTTATACATTATAATTAAAAAATGTATTAAAACAGAACTAGATGTTTATAATAAATTTTAGTAAAAATAAAATAGATAAAAATAAAATATTTATTTAAATAAATTAATAATTACAGTAATTAAATTGAAATGAAAGAAAATACTAATAAGTGATAATTGATGATAAAAAATAAAAAAATTATATTTTTTGATAACTAATATAATAAAACTGTAAGCACTGATTTCTAATAACGCTAAAAGAAGCTTTTTTAGTCATAGAAAGTTAATTCTATTATTAAGATATTGATATAATTTTTTATCTTGTAAATGTTCACATTAGATTAAATAAATACGTACAAAATTAAACTATTATTGTTGTTGTTGTTGTTACTATTATTATGTTTATCATTAGTAAATTAATTTTATTACAGAAAGTTACGTCACAAGCCTACTATAAAATAAAACTTAAAATTATTAATCATCGGTTTAAAAATGCATAGTGATTAAAAAGTAAAATTAATGTCAATGGTTCGACAAGATTTGTAACAATAATAAACTAAACTTCTAAGTATTTCTGCCAGAAAAACGTAGTGTTTACATTATTTTTAAAAAATTATTTGAAAAATAATTGATTCGAACAGATAAATGTACCTAATGAATGCAATATATAAATGTGCTTAAATTTACAAACAAAAAAAAATTACAAAACAAATCGGTAAAAATAACTACTTGTGCATACATAATAACGTCAAATTAGAAAATATTGCACTAAGAAAAAACCAAATTTCAATTATTTTGTTTTTATTTTATTTTTTTTTATTTTTCATTTTTGAGCTTGTTTGCGTCTTTGTTGGATATATTTATTATCGTAATGTTGCCTTTAAAATCAATTTACTTAGAGGGGTTGTACACGTTCGTGGCTCTGAGTAGATTAATTAGCCCGAGGATTTTTGACTAACTATAAATTCATCGGTACTGCTAAAAAATGTCATTTATTTTCCAGTGGAGACAATTGCTTTATAGCTAAATTTTCACTTTCTTTTTTTTTTATTAATATTAAATTTATGAACGATTGTTGAATATTAATTTATAATTTTAATTCTAAATGTTATGGTGAAATATAAAAATACGATGAATGATATTTGTACTTATTGAAGCATTTATATGAAAAGTCTTAACAACGAAAAAAATTTATGTAATTTGTGTATGAAATTATAGAATCTTTAAAACATATCTAGTAATTCAAAATATAAAGTAAATTTTCAGAACAGAATCTATTCAACACATAGTAAGAATACATTTTTTTTAGAAATTTAAACACTTTTTCATATTTATCTTAAAAACATTTGTTATTTCTTGAGAAAGTATTAAAAATGTAAAATGAAATCTAATTCTAATTAATTAATTAGAATAAAACAAAGTTATTTAAAAAAAATCTTTCGGAAAATTTTAAAAATGGTTATAAAATATTTAATAAATAAATTATATTAATATTATATATTAATCAATAATAAATTACTTAAAAAATATTATATTTAGTGAAGAATTTATATACGAAAATTATTATTGTATCTAATAAATGATATTTTAAAGAACTAATTCAAATAATCATTTACAAACAAATTATATTGTAGTACTTTTACCACAGGAAGTCATCGAAATAAAATGTATATTTAAATATTCAATTAAATATTATTATTATTTTATTTATATATTATATTTCATTATAATTATGTTTATTATTATTTCATTAAATTATTATATTGTATTTCTCTCATTAATTTTAATTTCAAAATTTATTGTTTTTTATTGTTTTAAATTTCTCTATTTCGATTATTGCATTTATAAATTGTATTCATACATTTTCACGTAACCTTCATGCGTATTTAATACATTTTTCTACATCTTCATATCCTTTCTTATTCTAAATATTAGCATCATACATCATTACACATGTTATCATAACATTATTATTATATTTTTATCTGTTTCTTGCAATCCTTTTTTTTTTAAATATTTTTCACCCGCACTCCATCATCCGTTAATTATTAACGGTATCTCTTTTTCTGAAATAATTTATATTTTTATTATTATAATTTATTTATGAATTTATTTGTTATTATTTATAATAACGTACCGACTTTGTTTTATATACTTATACATTTTTTGTGTTTACTTCTGTTTTTCTTTTTACAATGTGTTAATTATTCTTTAAATTTCTTTTATTTGTACTGTATATATATTATATGTTTGTTAATATTTTCTATCTCATTTTAATATTTTTAATCTTGTATTAGTCTTTATTTTATTATAACCATATAATATGAGTTTAATTGTTTTGGTTATTATTATAAAATTTACTCCTTTCTATCTTTATCATTTAGTGTTTATATTGAGTTTAGTAGCTCTAATTTGACATACTCCAAATTAACTTATTAATTACCACATATTCTTTTTTGCAGCAATAATTATATGTTTTTCATCCATTTTATTATCTTTAAATCTGTAATAATAAAAATAAATACGTTAATTTAGTAATTTAGTTCAGTTTATTGAACAATAAGTTATATTGTCATTATACTTTACACAGTTAATTTGTACACATATAAATATTAATGTTTTGTTTGCAGAAAGATATTTGTCTAATTATACATTAATTAATTTTAATTTTGCACTACTTATGTTTCATAAATACACTTGTATAAAAAATTTTCGTACGTGTTGCATTGCACAACTTCTATGTTTTCTATTTATTCTGTTCTGTTCTCTCTCTCTCTCTCTCTCTCTCCTCTCTCTCTCTCTCTCTCTCTATAAAAGTGTATTTTGTACAGAAAACATATCTTTTTTGCTTCCTTTCATGCAGTTTTCCCAATTACATGTATTAATATCTATTTCTCTACACTTTTCTACAATGAGTCTTAATGATTCTTTCATTTTTTACATTGTCTATACACTTTTTCTTGTTCCCAGAGCCAGTGCTTGTTTGCTCTGATTTCATTTTCCATCGTAAATATTGTTAACATTTTTATACAAATCTTTTTTTCTCTCGCTCTGTTTATTCGTATATACATTTCTTATTTTTTATGCTGTCTAATATAACATATATAAATTTCTTAGCATATTTAGATTTTTTACACGACATATCACACTTTGCTTTTACGATTTCTTGGGTTGTTTTCACCACTTTCTTGTTAACAAAATTATTTTATTTTATTACATTTTATTTTCAAAATACAGTCTGGTGTATTTTTATCAACTCCATTTTATAATTTCTTTTTAACTCGTTCAATTTCTTCGCTAACCTTCAATCCCCATATTTACTTACTAAATGTTCCACTAGAGCGTTAATCAAATAGATTGATTTTAATTTTGAAGTCTTCTTTAAATATATTTTTAGAGATATTTTAAACTTTACCCAATATTATATTTTCCTCTTTGCTAATGATTTTTTGTGTAAATTTTCACTATTGTTTTATAATAATGTGTATCTAAGATATAAGAACTGTTTAACTATTTCAATTTTTCATTATTCCATAATAAATTCATTTTCTTCCTCTTTTTTTATTATTTTTAGCTTTTCTAAATCTTATTATTTTATTCTTGTTTGCATTCAATTATAATTCTTTCCTTACCAAAAACTCGAAATATTTTGAGTAGTTCCCCTAATTCTACTTTACCTTTTGCTTAAGATGTCATCAGCATACGTGATCGATCTTATTTTTGTCTTTTAAATTTGCATTCCAAAGCTATATCATATAATCTTGACTTTATAAACTCCTCCTCTAAATAAGAGAGCCCAATGTTGAAAAGAGTTGGGACCAATGGGCATCATTGCCTTACACCGCAGTTTGGTTTAAATTCCTTCATTATCTCTGTATTAGTTTTAATTTTTACTTTTCTATCTTTGTAAATTTCCTTAACACAGTCTTAAATTTTTGTTGACATGCGCTTTTTTCATGTTTTCCCATATTTCATTTCTATTAATTTTGTGAAACACCGCCTTTACGTCAGCACAACATACAAAAATTTTCCCCTGTTTTTTTTTAAATTGATCGTTTATGGCGGTTTTTAATACATAGATCGCATCAATTGTCCCTCTTTTCTTTCTGAAGTTAAATTGCATGTCACACTATCAGTTTCTTCTTTAATATTTCAATTTTGCTGCTACTGTTTATGTTCCCGTAATACCTACAATGTTCTATTCTTGAACTAACTCCCGTGCATACTTTTTATATTTTCCCTACCCCGGGTACATTCCAAGACCTAACCCTATATGCATTTGCTTTTTATTAACCTATCTCTTTTTATCTCCTACTTTTTACGCGCAGATGATTTATCAGAATGCATTGTTGTACGAAACCACTCGTCTTTCTTTTCACTGTAAACCAAATATATATCTTCCCTCATTACATTATTTCCCGCATAAAACCATATAATTCTTTCCTCTTTTAACACGATATACTTCTCTAGTAGTTTTCTCATGTTCTCTCTTTTCAAAAAATTTAAATCATTTGTGCTTTTTAGCTGCCTTTTTTTATCATTATTGTGTGTACATCTTCTTCGTCCTCTAATTTGACACCCCACCACCATTGTTTTTTATGAAATTGTTTTCTTTCTCCTACCTTCCCTTTTTATATTTTTTTAATACTTACTACAACTTTAATTGGTTTCTCCAACCATCTCTTCGTGTTTTATTTGTTATCGATTCTCTTCATTTGTATGCCTGATATGAAAATGTTTGTTTTCTTTCGTTCTCTATCTTTTTTCTCCGCTCTCCAATCAACCTGCTTATAAATTCGCATTTCTATTTTTCTGTTTGCTTACATTATTATTCAAATCTTTTTTCCTCTCGTCAATTCGATTTCCAGTACTACTGTAATCTACTCCACATTTCTCTCCATGATCTCATTTAATTTTTTTTCGAGTCCCAAACTCTACTTTTTATTTTCGGCACATTCCCTGTTTAATTTACTTTATTTTGCCTCCCACTTTATTTCATATTAGCCAATAAACTACTCTGCTTTGTGAACTCTCTCTCTCTCTCTCTCTCTCTCTCTCTCTCTCTTTGTATGATATTTTCAATCTCTTCTATTTTTTCTTACATCTCATTCCATAGCATAGCACTTCCTGTGTTTTGCTCTTATCGCTATTCTTATTATCTTCTATCGTCCTGATTGTTTCCTTGACTTTCAGGATTCTTTTTTTTTCTTCTCTAAATCATTGGTGATCCCTCTTTTCTTTTGGTGCCTATAAAATTTTTTCCTTGGATATACTTATCCATTCTTTTTGTGACCGATGGCTTTTCTGTTTTCATCGTAACATTTCGTAGGCTTGTCTTACTTTTTCGCACGCTTTCTTCCCTGTTAACTTTATTCACTTTTTTCCAGGTGGTATCACCACTGTTTTCCACTTTTCCCAGCGCTTTTCATAATAATAAACTTTAAATTTTAATAAGCCCAATAAATTTTTTGTTATTTATTTGTTTCTTTCAAAATTCTACTTTATGTAATAAACTTTTCCCTTTCTTGTAAACAATATTATTTTATATATCTTCAGAACCTTATTGTACATTACCAACGCAACGCTGCCCCTTTCACCATCTCACGTTAATTTATTTCACGGTTCTATTTTATTTTTGTTATTATATAGTTCTAACTCTGTTCTTTCTAAAATTTTTATAAATAATTTGAATATTTTTTTTCATCCTTACTTGCATTTCAATATGATCTGTATATGTTAATGACATTCTATTTTTCTTATTGTTATTCCCGAGTTTCTGGAGTTTTTTAATATCTTTTCCAGATCTGCCATAAGTATATTAATTAACACAGAAATAATAGAATACCTTTATCTCACTTTGTACCTTAATTTTTCATAATATAGAAAAACTAATATAAAAAAGTTATTTTAAAAATTTATTCTAGTGTATATATATTTTTTATTGGAATATATATAGGAATATGTGTTTTTCACATTTCATATTTTCTATTTTTATTTTTTTGAATAAAACCTTCATATTTGCAAGGCATCTAACAATTCTTTGTTACATGCTTTTCTGTCTATGCTATTTATTTATTGAGTCATGGGATTATGTCTACTATTCCTCGCTTCTAAAATTGAATCGAGTGTGATTAAATTTAATTGTTTTTCTTTTTATTTTTTCTTATATACTGTTTTAGTATAATTTACACGTGCAATTTATATTCTTAAACTATTGACACAATTCTTCCATAGATTTTTTCTCTTCGGTTACTTTTTAATACTATTTATAATTCTCTTCACATCTTATATTACTTTGTGCTTTCATTTTCTAAGGGCTTTTTTTAATTTCATATTATTTATTAATTTTTATGCTTATTACCTAATGTCTTTTTTTATCCTTTTGTCTGGTACTTCTTTTCTCATATTTCTTCCCTCATATTCATCATACTTTCAATTTCCTGAAGGTATATGAACATGCGTATATCCACCATTTTACTTTTGCTATATTTCTATTTATTATTTCTTTATATTTTCATTCTTTATTAATTAGTTTCAAAGACATTTTATCCAATTAATTTCATCTCATGTTTCTGTATTAACTAATTTTTCTTTAACTTTGTATCTTATCCTTTGTCTATTTTGTTTTCTTTTTTCTTATTTTATTTTATTTTCTAAATAAAACTTACTTCTATATTTTGGTTATCAAATTTAATTCTTCTTGTTATTGGTATTTTCTTTATTTCACTATTTGCTATTGAAGTAGCAGTTATAAACATAAAATCATTGACATCGTCACCTCACTTTGTATTAATTGTAATACATCATATAAATAATTCTCTTTTTTTATCCATTTGATTTTTTCCTATCTATTCGTTTTTGTTTTACATATACCTTTTCTTCTTTGTTTTTACATTATAATATTTAACTGAAATTATGTTTTTTCTTTATTTTTTTGTTTTGTTATTGTTGTTCTTGGATACATGTAATTTTTATATTTATTTCCTTTCTTTTATCAATAGTTTTACACCTAAAGGTAAAAAACAGAAAAAGTAAAGGAACTAATAGAATAAAACAGAAAATGAAAGAGAATTTTAAAGAGAAATCAAAATAAATGAAACTAGTAAAAAATATAGAGGTCAGATAAAAATATAAGAATGAAAATATGTCAATAATTGTGACAGAAAAGAGGAAAGAAAGAATCGGAAAAAAGCTGGAAGAATAATGAAAGTAAAATAAAAATAAAAAAGAGGTAATAATATAACATTTAAAAGACGCAGGTTCAGTAGTAAAATGACGATAATAAATGGAAAGGAGGTTTTACAAAAATACTGGGATTGAAAGTAAACGTAAGATACACGGAAAATAAAGACGAATGAAAAAGATTATATAAATTTATGAGAACCAAATTGTACATATAAAAAAGAAATGTATAGCAAAAATTAATAGAAATATGAGAAAAAGGAAAAAAACTAAAATAAAAGACATCAAAATAGGATATAAGATAAAGTTTTTGTATATAGCGAGAAAAAAGAAATTGATTTTGCGAACAAAAATAGCCGAAAAGGCAAAAGTGATAAGAAGCGGATAACATCATAAGATTTAACTAAATCAGATAGATAAGAAAGAAAAATAGGATGCTAAGAAAATAAATATACTTGTAAAGTACGAAGAACGTATGATTCAGTAGAAAGAAAGAACAGGAAAGAAGACAACTGATCCTGAAAAAGAAAAAAAGAATAAGAAAATATGTTTGCAATATGGCACGTCTAGTAAAGATAAATGTTGCAAAGTTTGATTGTGCAAAGTTGGAAGTTAATGAATTAATTTAAACCGTATAGTAATAGGATTGACAAAAATATGAATTTAAAAAAGAAACATAAAAAACAGAAAAATAATTAACAGTTTACAAGATCTTAGCAAAAAATATGAGGAGCAAAAATTAAAAAAGAACGGGTTGTTACAAAAAAAAATAAGGAAAAAACGGAGACCGAAGAGTATATAAATGTAACGATAATAAGGAATAAATAATTTGACAACGTAGTAGTTTATATAAAAAATACATAGACGGCCGTAATTTGGGATGGAAGAGTTAATGCAATGATAGGGGAAGAAAGAGGAAGAATAATCTAAGGATGAGATGATTAATAAGGATAAAAGAGTGTTAATAAATTGAATTGAAAAAAGAGAAAATGTAAACAAATAAGTTTTATTAAAAAGAGTCAACATTTATATATTATAACAATATTTCACAAAAACAAATTAATTAAATTCTTCTAATATAATGCCTTAGATTTAGATGTAAAATCACGATGTTGACATATGCGGCTAATATCCGAGAATATCCTAATCCGTCGCTTTTCCCGGCGGCACTCGAATTATACAATTGACGGTACTTCTTTCCATCTCCTCATATACATATATACAGCAAAAACAGAGAAACGTCGATAATTAAAAAAGAAAATGAAAAGAATATAAGTAGTTAATAGGGTAAAATTATACCAGCAGCCACTATAGATAAAACTGTAGAAGAAAATGATGAAGTTGTAGAAGAAAGGAGGAAAAGACGAGGTTGGTCTTGCCAGAAGCAAGCTTTAAAATATACAAGAAGAAAATAAGAGATGGAGAGGAAATAAAAAAAATGAAAAGATCTGAAGAAGACGATTAAAGACGTTGTAATAGCAACAGCCTAAAATAGACTACAAAAAGTGAAGCGTGGATGGATAAAGAATGGTTGGATAAAAAAAAAACGAAATATTTAAAAATTAAAAACAAACAATTCAAAAAAAGAGAAATTGAAAAACGGAAAAGGATATATCTGGAATAGCTGGAGATTAGTTTTTAAAAAGGCAGAAAGAAAAGAAAAAAGACAGATAGCAGGATGAAGAAGACAGAATCAATGAATCACTTTCAAGAAATATATGGTCAAATAAACATGAAAAGGATGAAGGACAAGTAAGAAAAAGATAGAGATAGATCAAAGAAAATGAAAGAACTGAGAAAGGAAGAGGTACAAGAAATAATAAATAAAATTAAATTAAAAAAAAAATTGAGAAAAGGATGAAATATTAAATATAAATATAAAAATGAATAATAAAATATAAAAGAGAAAACAATGATAAAAGCGATGGTCAAAATTGTAAAGGAAATGTTAAAGGTTGTTAGTGGTGTCGATTTTCAAAAACGGGAGAGAGAAATCACAAACAATTAAAGTAAGATCACGCTATTAGATATGAAATAAAAAATTTATGCAAGAATTATAAAATATAAAATCAATAATTATATAGAAGAAAAAAAAAATAACACCTAATTAGACGGAAAAAAGCTTACCAACGTACTGCGTATGTTGAAAGTGTCAATAAACTAACAACTAAAAAATGAAGAAAATATGTGTTTACTTTACATTTATGTAATCAGCATTTAATAAAATAACAATTGAATAAATTTAGAAGAACATGAAAAAATCAGGAATGAAAAAGTAGTTAATTAACTGCACTAATGAAATTTTCACAAACTCTAAAGCAAAAATAAAGATAGCGAAAGAAATGATTGATGATTTTAAATCGAGAGAGAAGTAAGATGAGGTTATTCAATAAGCCGTATAAAAGAATTTAAACACATTATAATGGAAATTATACACGAAAAAAATTTTTAATATGAAAATGTTAAAAGAGAAAACAAAAGAAAGAATTAATTTATAAAATTATTAGCGAGATTTAGAATAGGCAATGAAACAAATACATAACAAACACTAGTTAATACAAGAGCATTGTAATGTCACAGGGCCTAAATCAATCAAATGCAATAATATTTTGAAAGTTTATAATAAAGATTGCACAAGATTCATTGAACCAGATATAGAAAGAAGAAGCAGAGCTAAAAGGAGGCATCGCAACAAGACAATAGCAGTTAAGAAAAAGAAAAAAGGAAAAATGAATGAATAAATAAATTTATATATATAAGAATTAAAATAAGTTTTAATTCTGTAAATACATTTCAAAAGTAATTTAGATTTAAGAAGTCTACAGAAATATAAATTGCAATATATGAATTGTTCTTAATAAATAATGAGTAAATTTTTAATAATAATGTTGTTAATAAATAAATAATAAAAATAGTAATAATAACACTTATTTTATTTCATTCCTATATCAACATATTTTGTTTTTTCTATGCTTCCAAAATATACGTAGCACAAAAATTGTGTATTATTCTTTTTTTAATTCTACAAATTTTTTTTTCATTTATGTAATATTTAATTTTCTTTGCATTTATTTCTTTATTCTAGTTCATTTTTTGTATGTGTGTGTGTGTTTTCCTTTTATTCTTTATTTGTCATAAAACTATTATTCACTACAAATGCTCACATGTTCATTTTACTTTTATTAATTTAGCATTCATGGACGTTATGTAGATTGACGGTACATTTTGATTTCTTTTATCATTTTTTAATTTTCAATTGTTATTTATTTTATTTTAATTATTCTTTGTTTATTTATTTAAATTATCATATTTAGTCGAATATTGAAAAAACTTTTAATAAAAACAAATAATAATATAGAATATCACATAAATAAAAAGAACTTCCTATGCATTCCTAGTCATAAAGTAAACTTTTATTATGTATTAGATGGAAATAATAAAAGTTACACTTATTTTTATTTACGTATTAGCGTTTTAATAGAAAACGAAAAATAATTATTAATTTATAGGGTAATTGGTAAGTTTATTTTAATGCAATATACAATATAAAAATGAATATTAAATAAATTAACATATTTACAAATACAATAAAATGTTAATATTATAATTATTATTTTATTATGATGAATTTATATTAAAGTTGTTATAAACTATTTTTTTACAATATTGTTGGAATATTTAAATAAAATATAATACAGAGTTTATTTTGTAAGAGTTTTGTATTTTAAATATATGAAAGTATTACACAAATCATAAGCTAAGCTTTAGTTGTACGACCTTTCGCGTTTGTGCCGAATAAAAGACTGCAACTGTCAAGCACGTTGAACTTTTTTCTATATTACCCCAACAAAGAGTCATATTTGCTAAGTATAATAAAAACTCAGCGTAAGAAGTAACGCAAAACTATCATTAATAACCACTTTCCCTTGCTTCGATCACTCAAATTCTTTGTTATTTATGATAGTTAAAATATAAATAAATTTTTTAAATTAAAACATCTGGAATTCTGCAGAGTTCCAACAAATATAAAATATTTATAATATAAAATTAATATATTAAATATTGCCGTTGGTTTAATGCAGGAAGTAAAACATTGATAAATTTGGTTAAATGGAGATGTACGTTTTAAAATCCTTATTAAAGTCAAAAAATGAAACTGAATCGTTTTAAATTCTTGCTATTGTGAAAAATGCAGTTCAGAAACGAGCATCGTCTTCGTATAAGAATCATATAAGAACTCGTATTTATAAGTAAAAAATAATTTATTTTATATTTTTCATATTACTTATTTGATTAATATGAATTGAATTCAATTTTATTTTATAATCTTAGTATCTTAGTTTCAATTTATAAATTAAGGAAATTAATTTGTTTTAACTAAGAATCTAATTCTGTGCCAAGTATATAATTCAGTCTTATATTCTATAAATTTATTCAGTTTTTAAAAATAGTAATATTTTTATCTATTAATTGAGATATAAACTTTATAGAGTGAATCCTTATTAGTTTTTTCATAAGAAAAATCAGTAATTTAGTAATTTAAATATTACATTTCGCTTAATGATGAAATATTAAAATTCTATAAATTCGTCATTATCGCTATAAAACTGGAAACTTTAACTTTTGCGTGTGGACAAGAGCAAAAATTATGAGGTATCATCTAATAGGGATGAAAGAGAGAAAAAGAGAAAGAAGTGGTATCCATAGACAAGTAGAAGTGGTTTATATAATGAATATCTATCGTTATATTCGCTCAGTATCATGATGATCTAGTGTAAGTATAGCATTAATTGTATTTATCTAACTATAACAATTTCCTTATATTTCTCTTATATTGCTTTTAATTTGACATTTATAATTAAGAGAATTATTCAAGATAAATTTTAAAGATATAATTTTATATTACTTAATGAAAAAATTAAATATAAGAAAATTGTTTATATTATAATTTATATTTAATAAATAAAATTGACTATAAAAAATATGGAATTTATGTTATAATAAATAATAAATTTTATATCTATTTCTTAATTGGCTAAAATTAAAATTATAGCATTTAAATAAATATTACAGTACTATGTTAGATTTTTAGGTTAATTTGATTTGTGTTAGTTCATTTTGATTTAATGAAGTTATTATAATTCTTTTCCCATTATTCTAATTTCTGTAATTTCTATTATTATTAAACATTATTTTATAAAAAAAATAATGGTATGTAATTGTTTCATATAATGTAATAGAGTCAATTTGAAAACAAATGTGACAATAAATCTTACTTTAATTTGCCAGACATCAATGAATAGTAAGTGGAAAATAAAGAAAGAAAGAATCTCGATATATTACAAGGTAAAGTAAGCTTCAAAAATTACTATTGTAAAACAAATAAAAGAGTCTGATAGATTTTTTTCAATTGTTTAATCTCTTTGGTCAAATAGCTGAATTAGACATTGTTTCCGTTCAATTTTTGTCATTTTCATTTTTTTTTCAGTGCAACTTGTAAAATATTGATAGATTAAAATCATTATTTTAATAGTAATAAGAAAAGTTACTAAAGACAATTTTGAATATAAATTTTTTTTACTGTTTGCAATATTGAGATAAAATATTAATAAAAGTAATGTCAAAATATGTATACCTAAAAATATCTTTCATTTCTTAGAAATAATTTAAATTAATGTATTTTTAACGCATACAGACAAAAATACATCATATGCTATAATTTTACTACCTTATTGACGCTACTTTTTCATTTATTATTTTTATAATATTACTTAAGCTTCAAAAATGGGTATTTAATAAACAACCAAAAAATGTATTAAATATTTATCATAATATAACTAAATTTTTAGACTTGACTTTTCTTACGCTTGTGCGTTTTTCTATCATTGAAAATTGCTTTTTATTTATCTAATACATCTCTTGAGAAACTATTATTACATTTCAATTAAATCGAACGACTATATATACATTTTTTTATAAATTTATAACTGATATAATACTATTATAAAAAAACTAAATTTTGACTAAATAAAATTACAGATATTTCAATTACTTGTTTGTATATTCGCGTTAAATATAAACTGAAAGATAAAGATTACTTCAAGACTACTTTTCTTATGTACAAAATATAATCTGAAAAATTAATTTATAAATTTTAGAAGCATGACGTGAAAATTATTACTTTTAGTAGAAACATTTTTAATTACAATGTAAAAGCTAAAAAATAAAAAGGCCCACTTGATATACTTAAAACTTGATTTAATATTCGAAAGCACAGAATTAATTTAAAAAGTATGGAATATAAATGCTCACTACAAAAAAAAATATTTCTCAGAACAAAGTTTATTTATCTACATTATTCTTTACAAAGTTTTGTTTAAAATATGAATGTCAATCTGCTCTACAATATCGACATATAAGTCCATAAAACTAGACTGAAATGGTTTCCAGTTGAATCATCCCAAATCGAGACAACTCGGAAATTAATATCTATATGACTAATTTCATTATAACTTGCCTATTATGATTCAAAGGTAATCGAAGGTACTTGAAGAGGTCTCGACCGTGTAAGTTTAACGACGTGCCGTCGCGAAACCCATTCACAGGCTCTCCTGTTTATGAAATTAAGGAACAAGATAATATATTTTTGGTCTAGTATGACAATTTCGATTTGATCGCTACAAAAGTGAGAGCTGAGTTTAAAGAATTGTAGCGCCAAAATATAATACGGCTATCCAAGAGTGACTGAGCATCTTCTCTGCACGTAAAGTTCAAAGGCAATAATAAGATACAGCCTTACGAAGATTCTAGAAGCCGTAATCGACGAATAAGACCCACGTTGCTATCCGATGCACCGTTTGTGTTTCCATACACCGATGATTATTCAATCGCGTCGGAAAACCAAATTCACCATTTAGAACACCTGCATTTTTTAAATGTCTCGATGAATATAGGATAATAATAAACCCGCCACAGCATGTGTTTCAACTCCAAAAAATAGATTTCTTTGGTTACCACGTAAGTGAGAACGGCAAGTTATCTCCTATAAAGTCAACGCTGTTAAAAACTACAGTAAACTAGCGAATATGAGTATTTTACGCAGATTTCTGGGAATGTTTAATTTCTACAAACGATACTGAATATATTGTGCTGAATACCGCAAAACTATAGCAAAAATTAACAACCTACTGAAAGGTAATAAAAAAAAGGTCTAGTTGAATAGACAGCGAAGACTGCAACAGTCAATGTGATGAAAAATGTTCTCGTTAACAGAGCATTGCTCGTGCACCAGAAAGATGGATCAATAAAATTAATTGCCATCGATAAGTCAAACTTTGCTGTAGGAGCCTCTCTCCAACAACTTGAAAACGGCGAATGGAAACACTCGCCTTCTTCTCAAAAGCCTTAAACACTGCCCAACAAAAGTATAGCACATACGACAGAGAATTATACACTGCTTTTACACTGCTGTAAAATGATTCAAATATGCTATCGAAGTGATGAATATGATGTGTGACAATTTTTACAGACAACAAGCCCATCATATATGCATTCCAACAAAATTAAAAAACTCGCCAAGACAATTACGATACCTAAATTTTATTGGCCGGTTTATAACAAATATTCAGTAAGCGAAAGTTAGCTAGAATACCGTCATCGACGTACTTTCTCGTATAAAAGGAAATATGAAGGCCATAAAATTATAAAGCTTAGCAGTTATACACAGCAATAGGTGCTTATTTCAGCTTAACAAAAAAATTGACTTGAATCAAATCAACCGTGACATCTCAACAACAATTATGAGAGCATTCATATTAAAACTGTACACGGCCCGGTGTATCTCAAGATTCGAGAAACGTAAAGGTTAATTATCAAATGATTCGCATGACTATTCATCGTAAAGGATACAAGAAAATAGATGAAAATAGAAAAAATGTATACATTCTAGCGAGCGAAAATCATACTTCACGTGTTATCGCCGATAAAAAATTAAAAAAGTCCAACCCGTGGTTCGAAGACTTACTCATAGACTTACCACTCCCATCATAGAACGTACCCAAGTGTTACCTTCCTGCGTTGACCGTTTCACATGATTATCCGAAGTCATACGTCTACCGGATGTGTTCAAGAAAGTGGCGAGAAAGTTATTTGAAGGATGGATTCTCCGATTCGGTGTAACTAGCAAGAATTACTACTGATCAAATCATGCAGTTTTAATTGTACCTGTTTAGAGAGCTAATGGTTTTATGAGATGCAAAATAACTTCGAATTACATTCTATCACCCTCAAGCCAATGAAATGATAAACGTTTGCATCATCAACTGAAATCCGCAATAAAATGCCGTGGCAAAAAGATATAGACCAAAATTTTGCATTTAGTGTTACGGTGCAAAATTGCATTTACCAGGAAAATTTTGAACCCCAGTAAACAGTAGTACATTTTAGAATTTGTAAAACATAAGAACAACATAAAACTCGACTTAACATCAAAACACGAAAATAAGAAAACATTGTGTTTAAGGAACTGGTGATTTAAGAAACGTTTTCTTAAGTCATAATGAAATATATATAGAGCATATATAGAGAGCTATTTCAGAATACGCACGACGGGTCTTTTCGAGTAATCAAAAAACGAAATAAAACATTTCTCATACAGAAAAATGATTAAAATATCAACATGATAATTAATTGACTGAAATCGGATCATGGTATTAAATGAAAAAACGGCGCAACGCAGCAACGAAAAGAAAACAAAGAAAACATGGCATCAGCCTCGTCGGAGAAACAAACATTCAGATTTCACTTTTAGGCATAAACAGGAAAAAACTTATATTTTCCAGACAAACTGCTATAAAATATTTCTTTCAAAAAATATAATCTTAATGTTGTTACTGGAAATAAGGTAATACGGTGAGGAAAGACGAGATAAGTACTTCAAGAAACTTCGTCTCAGTAAGATTTATGACATCTTGCCACGGAGTTCATCAACGAACTGGCCGGTAAACTCATAAATCGTCAAATTCAATACTTTTCCTCTACTTTCCTCACCATAAAAGTCCTTTATTGCTCCAACTTTTTCTATGTACATGACATCCATTTATGCATTGAAAAACAGTTAAAATCAATTATATTATTCGTTCAACCATAGATTTAAATATGAAAATATAGTTTAAATCGTTCATTTATTTTTATAATTATATTTACATTTGTATTTATAACCTTTAACGGTTCATTAATCATAAAAGTTCATTGCAATTATATTTAATGTATTATTTATATATATTATAGTATAGTTTTAATGTATTATTTATAAAAAAAAATTCAATATTTTGTCTATCAATCTTTATTTACTTCTGTACATACATTATCTAGTATTTGTTGAGAGAAAATATTATCTTTCCCTTCTCACATTGAAAATATTTTTTCTTCTATATAGTTCCTCATATCTTATATGTTAACTTTTGCAGTTCTATCTAATAATGTTTATTTTATTTTGCCATTTTTTAGTCTCAAATTCTCACTTTTTAAATTTCTACAATTACGACACTCTCATCTTTAAATTACATATACGTTTTTATCTTCTTTTTATTTAGAGGTATTATTTCTTTTAAAATCTGTTGTACTATTTTTAAATTCCTTTTTTTATTTCATAAACATAAATAATTTTTACGGTGTTAAGTAACTTTTACTGTAGTTTCGGTTTCAACTTCCATTTTATTTTAACACAGTTTTTTTCAGTATCCTTGATTTCTTTAATTATTTTGATCTGTTTTTATCTTCTCTTATTGTCTACATGCTTTTAATCATTATCTGCATTCTCATTTGTTTATGTAATTATGTATTTCTTCTTTACTTGATTTATGCCTTTGGAGTCATATTTGAATTATGGTGTTCTTTTTCTCCGCTCTCTCTCTCTCTCTCTTTTTCATCTATCATTCGTTCAATTTGTATTTCATTTATTATTTTCCTTTATATATTATTTGCTCTTTTCCAGGCTTTCAAGTAGTTTATAATATCTTCATACTTTCTTTTGTTTTTGATTTAATAATTTTTTCTATATTTTGTATTTATTTATGTATATTTATATATTTAACTTATGTATATTTCGCATATTTAACTGCTAAAAATACATTTAAACAAAAAAATGTCAAATAAACATTCGAAAAGAAGGGAAACATTGTAAAAAACGTGAAAAATAATAAATCAGCCTTTTAAAAAAAAATGAAAGAGCAGTCAATAAACTTATAACAAAGAGAAAAAATGTATAAAGAGGAAGGAGAAAAGAGTTGAGTGGGAAAACACAGTAGGATAAAAAATAAACAAAGTGGAGTATAAAGAAAATAAATATAAAGTAAAAAAATAGAAATTTATAAGTTAGAAGAATAAATAAGAATGTATAAATTAAAATAAAATATATTTTGAAAATAAAAGAAGTACACATAAAAAATAATAAATACAGAATTAGAAAAAGAAAAGTTAAATAAAGATTCTAAAATAAATAAAAAAATTAAAGGTAAGAATTATATACATATGTTTAAAAAATGTTAATAAAAATGTGTGTATGTAAAGTATATAAAATAAAATAAGATATAATAAGAATATATGAAACTAAAAAAGGAAAGTGATAATGTACTGATAATGAAAAAAAACTATATAAAATTGTTATAACGTAAGAGAAAAAATAAATAGCTTTAAAAAGGAAGAAGAGATAAATGCAGTTTAAAACGTAAAGTAAAAAAAAATTTAAGATAGGATTTGGAATTTGGTAGATATGGAGAAAATAAATATGCAAGAGAAAAGTACAAACTCAACTTATCGCAGGATATAGTATAATAATAATAAGAGAAAAAGGAAGAAGATGTTAAGCATTAAAAAACATTATATTTCATATTATTTTTTATTTACAAACAATTTATACGTTGTTCTTTACATATCTTAAATTTCATTTAATACTTGATCAAATTACATAGCTTCATATACTTTTCCAAATATATATTTTATATATGCGTTATCATTTATTTATCTTTTTTCTTTACTATTGATATGGTCTTCCTACGATGATCTCTTTCCTTTTGATGTTTTCTCTGACCCATCTTTTCGTATATTAGACATATCGTGAAAATATATTCATTTTTATATTTATAAAATGAACTATAAAAATCTCACTTTTATTTTATAAAGCAGGTACTACTTATATAAAGTAGCGAGCGTATTTCAAGATTCCGGTTTTTAATTATTAGTTGCTCTGCGATCATTGAAAATTAATAAAGCACAAAATGTAGCTATTTGTCAATATAATATAATATTGATCATGAACATTATTTACATATTAGAAATTAATTATATTCATAAAATTAGAATAGAGTAAAATTTTTAGTTTACATTTATATGTAAAGTAAAAATACGTATTCTTAATATCCTATATGTTTTTTAGTTTACATAAAAATTTACTGAAAGAACTGCTCTGTGTCATAAAGTTAATGTAACTAAATAAATTTAAAAACACGCGATTACATTAAATTTATTGTTTTGCATTAAAAATAATTTGATTGATGGTTACTGACGCATGTACTATGTAGCGTATGATTGTGTGGCTATTTCAAAAACATAATGATTAGAGATGAAATTAAAGATATTAAATGAATGTATTTAATAGAAAAATTGTTATTCTTAGGAGATAATATGATTAGAGAATAATAAGATTAGAGAAAAGTGACATGAAAATATTAAATGTAATAAAATTCAATTCAATAAATGAAGTGGATGATGATGAGAAAAAGTGTAATCTTAATGTTTCTTCCATAGCAACTGAAAGATGAACTGGGCGAGGTGGTGGCAGAGATGGAGGCGATGGAAAGCGCCGGGCTTGCCACCGATGAATCCAAACCATCAAACAAAGCCAAGCAGACATCGATTGGCCGTAAAAAGTTTAACATGGATCCAAAGAAGGGCATCGAGTATCTGATAGAACACAGCCTCCTTACTGCGAGTCCGGACGATGTGGCTCAATTCCTGTACAAGGGTGAAGGCTTGAACAAGACTGCAATTGGTGACTATCTCGGCGAACGACACGATTTCAATGAACGAGTTCTCAAAGCTTTTGTCGAACTCCATGACTTTACGGATTTAATACTTGTACAAGCCCTTAGACAGTTCCTCTGGTCGTTTCGGCTTCCCGGTGAGGCCCAAAAGATCGACCGAATGATGGAGTGTTTTGCACAAAGATACTGCCAACTAAATACCAACATCTTTACTAACACCAGACACGTGTTATGTGCTCAGCTTTGCTATCATCATGCTTAATACGTCTTTGCACAATCCCAGTGTTAAGGATAAGGCCAGCGTAGAGCAATTTATTAATATGAATCGCGGCATCAACAATGGTGGTGATCTTCCCAGGGAACTACTCATGGTGAGAACCTATCCCCATTTTCTTTTACACTTTATTGAAGCTTTCTTTTTTAATCTTTTATGAGACTATTCTTTTTTACTACACGAATTATGATAAATTAGCTAACTTTATATAAGAGACGTAAAAATGGAAGCTTTTAACGTTTTTTATCATAAAAAGTTTTATTCATAATTACCTTAAATAAATAAAGATATTTTATTACATAATATTGTATTAAATACATAAATATTATTGTAAAATTTTAACCGGCGATTTATTAAACATAAAATTCGCACCTCTGATAAGCTGAAAATTAAATAATAAAAATTCTGGTTACGTTCAATAACATAGTCTTAACTCAAACTAATTTCAAGATTATATTTCCAGTTAATAATAGAAGTATTCTCGCTACTAATTTTTATACATCTTATAATTATAATATATAATGTTATAATATATAATGAGTTGCAATATAATTTTTTAATCAAAATAAACTTTCTTTTTTGTAAAGAGGAATTCTTGATATATTTTTGTTTCATTTAATGGACTATTTGACAAGATAAAATTTTTTAGATAGAGGATTTAAATAATAAATTTATATTCGAGTACGTGTTTATACATACATGTTTTATTACATTGTTTTTCAAAAAACTTTCAGCAATTTTAACCAAATACTCGCGCTTATGTAAAATATGTTTCATTCTTATATAATTTATTTATTCAATTCCAAATAAAATTATATTCGTATTACATCTAATTTGTTATGTATATAAGTAATAACAAAATATTATCATTACTAAAATATATTAATCTAAAATACATAATAATAAAAATATAATTCTTAAAAGTGAACTTTTTATACAATATTATATAATCATATTAAAAAATTAATGTAGGTAAAACGAATTTATATTTTCAAAGATAAATTTCCAATTTAAACTTTCTTGAAATTTATTATGTAAGATTAGATAAATTTTAGTAATGATTACATAATTAAGGTTTATACACATAAGTTTAAAGTCGTAAGTTTTTTAATATATAATTTTTTCATGATCATATTTGTTCTATCTTAAATAAAATTTGTTGTAAGTTCATTTCAAATTCTTTTAACATAAATTAAATAATTTATTTTTAATCAAAACAGTCTTTTTAAAAATAAACATATATCTTGTAGCACATTTATGGGTTTAATAAATAAATTTTTTTTTAATTTTTTTTTCAAAATAGTTTTTTAAAAAATTAAAAATTATCTTTTTTTAAATTTAAAACAAATTTTATTAAGTACCTTTTAATTATTCATACAGAAAATAAGTTTTTTATAATTTTTTGAAAACCCTATTTTTTAAGTAAAATTTGACGATAAATTTTTTCTCACTAAGATTTTATATAAATTTCAACGTAATATAATAAAAATTGCTTGAAATATTTTTACATCTATTTTAAAATATATTTTAGAGAAAAATTCAGTTTACAATTTTCAAAACTAAATTTTTAATTTTTTAAAATAAATATATCGGTCTTAGTATTAGTCATTAGTACCATAATCTTAAAGATATTCCACTCTAATTTTTTTTTTAATATAACTGAAATAATACTTGTAGCCGACCTGTCGAATAATTTTGCTTACGATTTCTCAACTTCTTTACAATAACGATAACAGCTCATCACAAGTCAATATTAAAATTTAATAGCTCATTAATTCTCATAATTTAAGAAAGTTTGTTATAAAAAATATAAAGTATAATTTTGGAATATATTAGTAGTTATATATATCGAGTATTGTTTTTTTTCATTAAAAATTATGTTATAATATATTCTACTGCATTAAAACTTTTGTTACTTTTTTGTATATAATCTCTCCATCCGCAATCAAACAATTTTCCATTAATAAAATCTTCATAGATAGCGTTAACAGTATTGCAAATTTCAATCAGTAGATTTTTTATGTGAATAAGCTGTAAGCTTATTTATAATAATTACGTATATTTAATTAATACACATTAATATTATATATATATTTAAGGCGTTTTATCGGGTACACCATAATTCAACATTGAGCGCCCTTTTTGTGTCATATTTTCTGGACAGTAATCATTTCATAATATAATATATTTTATAAAAACTTTTACATTGTTCCTTCATTTAAGATTTTTCTTATTATCAAATCATAATGAATATAATTACATAAATTCATCTCAAGTAAATTCTTATCGAAATAAATATTAATATTATATATAATTGATATATAAAATTTATTAATTAATAAAAAGCAAGTGAATATATATAAAAATTTACAATATTTAAATGTGCATACAACATCGTAATGAGATGTGGTCAGCGTCACATTAAAGTATAATGTATAAGTCTGCACTCTAAAGAAAGTTTTTGTTTTAAAATCGTTTGGCATATATTTAAAAAATATTAAAGCATCTTCAAAAAATAATTGTTTGAAATTTTTACACTGTTCTTAATGACATCTTAATTATTTTTAATACTATAACTTCTTTTTCGAAAATTTCAGAGTCTTTATGAGAGTATTAAAACAGAGCCTTTTAAAATACCAGAGGACGATGGAAACGACTTAATGCATACCTTCTTCAATCCCGATAAAGAGGGATGGCTCTGGAAACAAGGTGAAAAGTTATTTCGAATCAGCTCGTTTATATTTTTTCCTTTTCCCTCTATTTACGAGTATTTTATTTTTATTATTAGTTGTAAATTCGTATAACAATTATTCATTATTAATGAATAAATTTGGTGTTATGAATAATTTTTTCTATTTGCTAAATAAAATATTTATTTTTGAAAAGGATGTATCGATATTAATTATTAAGCTATCCTAAATTATTTTATTAGATATATTAATTTTATTTGAAAAAATTTTAATGAATTTAAATTTTTTAAAATTAATTAAATTTTAATATGATTTTTAAAATAAAATACTAGAAATATATATGCATTAAGTATTATTTATTAATAAATTGAATGATTTTACTCAATGTAATATATATTTTTTGTTGTGTTATATGTAATTATATATATTTTCTTTAAATCTAATATAATTTTTATAATAACAAAATTTAATTTTCTCTGAATCAGATGTATTTTTATACTTTTTTTTTAAATATTCTTTTATATTTTAATAAAAATTAAAGTGTAAATCGAAACTTTTAAACAATATTTAATTAAAAAATGATTAAGTATTATAGACATAAATGAACGTAACTTAAAATTTTTCGTTTATAATCATTATCAAAATCATTCATTTCTAAAACTATGTGTAGTCATAGTATCCTCGGTTTACATTGTACTATTTTTAAGGTTCTTCACATAAATAATTAATACTACATTTGCAAAAGTAATTTTATACAGTGAATGAAGCACGCGGTAATATTATTTATAAATTGTATTGTATATATCATTATTTAACCAGGAAGAAGGTTATATCTTTAATTTAATTTTATTTTGATAACTTATAAGAAAAATTTAGTTTTTACTGTTAAAAACTAAATGCTTTGTGCGTCATATTCTTGCATATGTACAAATTTATAACCGAAATATGTAGACCTACAGAAGTGTATAAATTATTCAGAAAATATATTGATAAACTTTATATTAAAATATATTTTCAATGACTATGAATTTTTTTTATTTAAATAATTATAATAACATGAAATAATATATTAATATAAATATAATATAATAATTATAAATTAAAATTTTATTTTTTTTATATATAAACAAAATTACTTGAAAAAAAATTCGAACGACATTTTAAATATTAGAAATTTTTATAAAAAAAAAATTAAAAAACAAAAAAAAATTCCATACATAATAGTAATAAATATAAAAGAAAATTTGGTTTATTTTTATGGAATTATTTTTAATTTTTAAGAACTAAGCTTTAAAAAACGTTAATTGTAAATAGGATAAAACCAGTCAATGACTTTCGTGATTAAATAGGAATTATCGATATTTCAAAACAACATTAAAAACTAATATACGTAAGAAAAATTAAATTTTATTAAATAATGAAAAATTTCGTTTAAAAATTGATCAAATAGTAACGGTATACATTGTATATATTCATTTTATTGTTTATATACTACCCCTAGAACATGTTTAAATATTCCTGTATTTTTGTATTTAAAACTATCAACTATGCCTGTCTCTTTCTCTCTCTCTCTCTCTCTTTCAACATTAACATTAGCATTAACTACCTGTCCATTTCTACTCTTGTAAAGAATGTGTATTAAGATTAAATTTCTATTCTTATTCTATGCCGCTTTGTACCGACTGCTGATCTGATGGAGACAGCAGGTAACTAGTATGTAAGAGGCCCATCTAAATGAGCCAATGTATATAGAAAGTTCTTTGATCACTAAATTTTTTTTCTTTCTGTTTTTACGTACTATAATAAACAATCTGCAGGAGGTCGCTACAAAAGTTGGAAGAGGCGTTGGTTTATTCTCAATGATAATTGTCTCTACTACTTCGAATACACCACGGATAAGGAGCCTCGTGGCATCATTCCACTGGAGAACATCCAGGTCAGGGAAGTACAAGATAGAAATAAGCCACATTGCTTCGAGCTTTATGCTGCTGGTTCCGAGTTTATTAAAGCTTGTAAAACGGACAGCGAGGGAAAAGTAGTCGAAGGTATTTTTTCTCGCAACGTGACCGAACTAGTAGTAACCCTAAGGTATTCGTTAAAAATTAATTTTTTATCGTTTGAACATCATTCGTCCTTTATTATTTTTCATTTAATTGAAAGTTAAATTTTAAGACAAATAATAAAATTTACATCTTTCTATCATTCAGTTTGATACAGCCATTGAACAATATGATCATGCAAATAAACATTTCTAGTCAGTCCTAATTGTTATATTTTATTACTTATTATTATTAATTATTTGCTATACAGTTAAATTTTTTATTAATATCAACATAGGGCCTTAATTTTATTTTTATTAAATACTACTTTATTACATATGCATGTATGTATGTATGTATGTATGTATGTATGTATGTATGTATGCATGGACGTGTGTATGAAATTAAATTTGTTTAAAGCAAATACATGTGTTTAGAAGTTGTTAAAAATTTTAATTTCATGATTTTAGAGTTAATGGTATTACTTGCCCTGAAATATTTTTTTATACATTTTGCTCGAAATTTTACTCGAATCAAATTATACTAATTTTCTTATGAAAATTATATTTTACAATTTATAATCACTTAAATATTAAAATACTACATTCTTTTAAAATAAAATTATTTTATGCTTAATTTTTGTTAAAGTTTACATTATTAGACGTTTTTAAATAAATTTTTATTTCTTTTTTTAGGCAAACACACAGTTTACAGAATGTCTGCAGCAACAAACGAAGAAAAAGATGAATGGATAAAATGCGTGCGGTATGTATTTTGTATAATATTACATCTTAATTATTTGTTAATTCAAAAATATGTAAATCGGGTTAGAATTAAATTTATATTTTAGTACCTTTATATTCTAACTTAAAATAGTTTTGGAAGTCTACGATTTTTAATAAATTTACTTTTATCAAATAGTTTATACTGTTGTATACCTTGTGTTATAATGTATTACTTGTTATTTTATACTGATGCTTACTGTTTCTTATATATCTTTATAAAAAATACACCAGCTTTACTTTTTCTTTTTTAAATTTAAAATTATTAGTAGTTGCATGTTTTTAAAACTTATTGATATTGATTCTAAAAAAAATTAGTGATTAAAATAATAAAGTTTATGGAAATGTAATATTTCAGTTTATTTTCCTATTTGCCAGTTTTCATATGAAAAATTTTCAATTTTATACCTATTCATATTTATATTAGTACTATTTTAAGAATAATAAGAATTAGAACAATTATAAATTTTTTACTTTAATTTTTATTGATGTGATCTTATTATTAATATTTATTGATACTAAATAAAAAAGTACCCGTTATATTTTACAATTTTTTTTAATTATTGATTTCATTTATCGAAATCGTACGATTTGCATTAGTTAGTCCCTTAATAAAATTAATTCTTGAATTATATTTAAAATTAGTTTTATATTTTAATTATAAATACATGTACACGTAATTGGTGACTTGGTAAATCTAAAAAACTCATTATTTACAGACAAAGTATTTCACACAATCCGTTTTACGATATGTTGGCTGCCAGAAAGAAAAAGGCTCAAAAAACGAATGTCCACTCGAAAAGTTAAGAGTGATTGAATCTACAATCCGAGTAGAACTGAGAACCCAAGTTTGTACTGTCAAAAACGATAATGTTTCAACGGCACCGATAAAAGACTGTCTTGAAGCTCCTTTGTAGAGTTTCTTTGTTTCAAAAATTATTTTGCAAAATCACTTGTAGTAGGAGTACGTAAGTTAGTTTAACGTCAAAAACGTTTCCCGACCAACAAAAGCTGACGCAAACTGTAACGCATAAAATTGAATAGATATTATATACTTGTATAATTAAACATACTGTAACGGAAAGAAAATGTAATTATGTAAACTCGATTTTCTTTATATATATATATATGTGATAAGAATTTGGGAAATGATGAAAAATGTTCCGTAGTACTGTGTTAATAGTTATTATATTATGAAATCGACCTAACATATTCACTTTTCCAAGATAGAAGAATCCAGATTTATTTTTTGATTCTCTATAAATTTGTTTATGATGTATTTTATTAATCGTTTATGTTACTAATAAACTTTTAAATCACAGAAGAGATTTTTTACATATTTCAATAGATTCATCAAAAACATATATTATTATGTCTGTGCTGTTTTTCTTTTCGACAATTTATCTTCAAATTTACATTTGATATAGAAAACTATATGAAAGATTATAACTCAAGAATAATTTCTTTTACCAAATTATTTAATTTTTTTATACAAATCAGTATATAACTATAACTTACTATCAAAAAAATATTTCATTACTTACTTATAAATATAGTGAATTATAATTTTATTACAATAATTAACTAGTTATCCTACACCATCTTTTATTAATAATTGTTTATTAATAAATTATTATAAGAAAACATGATTATTGAATTATTTACCATTGATATTTAAAGGAAAGTATTTTTAAATAAAAAGTTCAAATATTAATTAAAAATTAAAATTAAATAAAGATATTTTATTTTTTTAAATTAACTTAATTAAACTCTTGAATAAAAGATTTCTTTCATTTTGTAAAATTGAGTTTTATAATCTTTAAAATATTTTCAAATACTTTTTTAAGATGATTTAAGAATGTCTCTCGATTTAAAATTATAAATAATTTATTACAAATTATTTTTTAATTACTAATTTCATATAATTTACAATTATATACTACTTATAAATATTAACAGTTATTAATAAAATTTGATTATTAAAAAAAAAAACATTTCAATTAATGTTCATTAATTGTAAATTAATTTTCATTATTATACATACATTTTTGTAGTTAAATATAAATAAAAATAAAGAGTTATATTTATTCAAATATAGATATATAAGATGTGTATAAAAATGGTCTTAAGTTTATTTTAATATGTGTCGAATACATTTTTAAAATAAAAATTTTAAATTATAACTTTTGTAATTATTAATTCGTTATAGGTAATCGTTAATATTTCTTAATCCGTTATGTAATTTTTGTTATTAAAAACAGATAAAAATTTTATTGTCTAATTTTTGTAAAAACTTAATAATTATAATATAATTATAATTAATTTAATTTAAGTTATTAACATAAATTTTTCATTTTATGATTAAATTAAAAAAATTGAATCGTTGCTTAACTTTAAAGTACAAGCGACCGGTACACTTTTTAATAAAAAACTTGTACAAGAATTAGGGAGATAAATATATATAGTTATGATATCCCTGTATTTATTTGAACATATAGTAAATAAAAAAATTCCCTCATTGTCTTATTTATAATTTATGATAATTCTGTTGATTATAAAGTATTTGTAAAATATTGTCTGATGTATGAAACGACATTTTTCTAATGTGTGTGTAGATACATTGACAATTAAGTCTCATTTCATACAAATTAATATATCTTAAATTCTTTATGACATAAATTACGAGATCTTGTATATATTACACATGTTCATATAAATATATGCATATATTATGAAAAGTTTGGTGAAGTTATATAAATTATATTCAAAATCTAAAATTATGTACTATTAAGATATTGTAGTTGAAATGATTGATTGATAAATAGTGTGAAATTCTCATGATATGATGAATATTGTAATATTTAAATATTAAATAATGTATAGAATATAAAAAAAATTAAAACCAATGCTGTAGTCATAAATCCACAAGTAAAATAAAACATTAAAAGCTCTTTGATAAAGTATTTGTTTTAAATAATTGGTTGTAATTTTTTTTATAAAAAAAGAGAATTTACTGTACATTTTATGAGTCAGTTCTTTTAAATGCGGTATTTATAGATTATTATTATTATAAATATGCAAAAGAAAGGGAAGCTAATACTTTCTATTTTTATAAGAAATAAAAAAAAAATTAAGAATAAATCTATCGAAAAAATCTTATTGAAGTATAATGAATAGTGGAATATAATTTTTTAATTTCATAGATTTCTAATATTTTTAAATTTATGATAAAATGTTGATTATCTGAATTATTTTCTTTATTTATGCATAAATATTTTCAAGTCTTTCAATTCAGATTAAACACAACAATTTATAAAATACTTTTATCTTCGTTTAAATTTTTTCAAAGAATAGATTGTACAATTTATTTTTACAAGTAAAGTCTACATAAACTATTTTTTCACTTTAATCTAGACTTTATCTTTTAAAAGCTATAGTATAAGTTTATGTTGTTATTTAGTTCAATAATACTATAAAAAATTAGTTTTTATTCATTTAAATGAGAGGAATAATTCTTTTTTTTTAATAATTAAATATAATTTTATTGCCTGTATATATATATATATTTTACTTATAAGGTTAAACAAATATACTTTATATATTCAAAAAATTAAATATTTTTTGTAGATAACTTTTTATTACAAGTTATATTCAATATCTTGTACATAAAATATATACTTGTGATGTGTCAATAAAATTTAACTAAAATTTCTGTCATGACATAATTGAACTAATAAATAGTAATAACAGAAAATGATATAGATGTGATGTTTTTTCTGTTTTATAAATTATTTTAATTACTGATTTATACATTTAATACATTGAAAATATTTTCTATTAGTTATTAAGACATTCAATTTTGTGTAACATAGTTAGCTATTTTATATTTGATTAAATATAGATTTGAAAGGATAGTTGTTTTTAAATTATAACAAAATATTTATAAAAAAAATTATATTCATATATTAATTAAGCTTTGTCTATTTAACTTTACTTAATGCCACTTTCTATTGAAATAATAGATAAAATGAGACAAATATAAATAATAGGTTTTATAGTTTACAGTTTATTAGTTATAATATAAAAAGTATTTTATAAAGACTTTATTTATTTTTATTTAATGTTGTAAAACGAATTTACTGTTCTCTAAATAATGCATTTGATCTCAAGAAAATAATAAAAGCTTAATTTCTTTTCTTATGCTGAATATATTTTATTCGTATTATTTACTGTAGGTCCATACGATGTATAATCATTATTATAAAAAAATGAAACTCATTGTGATATATAATATTAACCTGACTGTAAATTATCAACTTTTCTTTATAACAATCTATGAAAATCCTTTCAATATGTGTATAATTGCATAAGTTTGTTATATAATCTGTTTCCTTTTTCAAATCATTCTACTTTAGTGTCTATACAATTATATTAAAAGTATGAAAATAACGAAGATGACATTTTTTGTATAAAAACATATCTGTATATACACAAATTTGAAAGTTGTATATGAAAGAATAAGTGATGAATAAATTATTTATTGCAAAATATACAGAAAATCTACACTGTACTTTGTATGTTAAAAAACGATTTGATATGGATTTTTTAATATCTGTATATTTTTCTGCAAATTATTATTAGTATTTGATAATTGTTATCTTATGCATAATAATATGTACTGACATAGAAAATAATTATTAAAACTTCATTAATAAATATTTTTGTTCTTAAATATGATTTTTAATATCAATACCTGACAATTAATTAATTTTAATAATAATAATATTGATTCAAATTGTTATAGTAAATTTTTTTGTATGAATCACTAATCCATACTTATTTATAATAAATAATTAATAATTAAGTAGACATATGATTTATACTATAGATATATAATAAATATAAACTAAACTTTAAACTTTAATGTTTAGAAATATCAAAATATTGCCTCAAATACTTTTTCATTAAAAATAATATATTAAATTATCAATATTTAAATTGACAGGTTGAATACACACATTCTTCAATTCTAAGAATTATTTTAGAAAAATATTTTCATAATTTTTAAATATATAATGTAATTAGAATAAATTATATTCTAACTTAATAATGTTTAAATAAAATTATTTTAAAAACATAAAAATATAGCAATTTTGGTAATCATAATTCTATTATTAGTGGATATCAGTGGTAGTATATAATATAAATTTTTTTTTTTATTGAATTAAAAATTTGAATTCTCTGTGACATACGTTATATTACTTTTGTATTATTACATATTATCTTATAATATGACATGTACCGACTTATTAAAAATAAACAAACGCACTACTTATTTTTCTCTCTACTTCTATTGATACATATGAAAACATTCTCTAATATTTAATCGGAAACTCATCGATGTACACCGATTTATCAATATAGGGTTTTATTTCTTGTGTAAGCTATAAAACCTAATCCATAAATAGGAGTTAATTCACGAGTGGGATATTTTAGGTATTATGAAAACGTAGATAGTAGAGAAAGAAACTGTAATAGTCAAAGAAAAACTGAAGAACTTTGATATTATTATAAATATTGCAGTAAAAAAAATAAATACGAGAGGGTTAATATTAGCATTTAAAACATGTAAAGAAATAGAGATGAAAACAGATGAATTAATTGCAGTAAAAATTTATCTAGTAGTAATTTATATGAAGAAAAAATAGATGAAACGTGGGAAGAGAACAAGGGAAACTCAATTTTATTATGAGGGTATTTCAATGGAAGAACGGGAGAAGAAGGAGAAAGGGTTGACACATGAGGAAAGGAAGAAAAAACATCTAGAGATAAAAATAAAAAAGGAGAAAAATTATTAAATTGGGTAGAGAAAAAAAATTATATATTTTAAATGAGAAGGGGATGACAGTGAGTTTACGTTCAACTATACATCGGGTTCTTTAGTAATAGATTATTGTATAGTTAATGAAGAGGCAGATTAACAAATAGAGAGGATGAAAATTTTAGACAGTATAAAATTGAATCATTAATCTTTAATAATTGAGTTAATACTTAAAGTTACAAAAAAAGAAGAAAAAAAGAACAAAAGGAAAAAATAGTTAGAAGTATATGGACAGAAGAGGTAGTAAAAAAGTATAAAAAGAAATTAATAGAAACAAAAATAAAAAAATAAAATCATAGGTAGATTTGAAAGAGAAAGTGAAAAGTTGGTGGGGCGAGAAGTGTTAAAAGCTCTAAAAGAAAGTAATAAAATTTGTAAACTACATGATAAATAAAAGAATACGGAGACGTATATTGAGAAGAGAAAAGTAGAGACGAAAGAGATAGTAAATAAAAATAAAGTAGATATAATAAAAAATAAAATTATAATTAAAAAAAAATTGGAGAAGTTATATTATTGTACCAGTATTCAAGAAAGGAGATAGGAAAGTTGTAAAAAACTACAGAGGTATAATATTAATGAATACTGGTTACAAAACATATGTGGAAATGCTGAAGAATAGAATTGAGCAACACATGAAAGAAAAATAAAGTGTTACGATACACAATTTAGTTTTAGAAAGAAAAGATAAATAAGTGATGTTTTTTACGTGCAAAAAAATTGATAAGCACTCAGTTAAAAAAGAAAAGGGAGAAAAGAAATTTTTGTATGTTTCGCCGACTTAAAAGCTGCGTTTGATAGTAGCAGTTGAAAAAAATATGGAGTTTGGAAAAATATGGAAAAAGCACATGTCAACAAGTATTTAATAAATGGTATTAATAAAATATATAAAAACTTCAGCATAAAAATTTAAATTAATAATGTTGGAATTCCATATAATTTCAGATAAATGATTTAAAAGGTTTAGTTAAGGCGTCATAAATAACTGGATTCAAGTCAGCGAAGCAAGGCATAAGTGATTATTCGCGATGGGTTCATCTTACTTATAACAGTTTTTATTTTTCATAGACAGCCAATGTGGCCTTTTGTTTAGCTAGTATAGAAAAAAGTATGACTTTCTTAGAGACTTGTGATCTTTCAACACTAACGCGAACGGTCTAATTGCTAACATCTAGCGTAGAACTATTGTAATTATTTAATTGTTTATCATTTTTTATTATAAATAAAACTACACATACAAAAACTCTGTGTTATTAATTAAATAATTCAACGAATACAAAGATAATTGGTGAGGTTAAACCTAATTGCGGTGTAAGGCAATGATGCTCATTGGACCCAACTCTTTTCAACATTGGGCTCTCTTATTTAGAGGAGGAGTTTATAAAGTCAAGATTATATGATATAGCTTTGGAATTCAAATTTAAAAGACAAAAATAAGATCGATCACGTTTGCTGATGACATCTTAAGCAAAAGGTAAAGTAGAATTAGGGGAACTACTAAAAATATTTCGAGTTTTTGGTAAGGAAAGGATTATAATTGAATACAAACAAGAATAAAATAATAAGATTTAGAAAAGCTAACGGTAATAGGAAAAAAAGAGTTTGTATGGAATAATAAAAAATTAAAATAGTTAAACAATTTTCATATCTTAAATACATAGTTTTACAAAACAATAGTGACGATTTACATAAAAAATGTAGTGACCATATGTATATAAATTACAATTATACAGGTGGATTTTAGAACAATAAGTATAATGTTGGTAAGACATGATGTGTAAAAGGCGATTAGCTTTCAAAGAAAAACTTAAGCGGGAGCAAACTTGCACTAAACTTTTATCTGCTGGCGACAGACTAGAGGACGAGACAGAATTTATTATACAGGTAGCGTTAAGCACGAAACAAAAGACATTTGTAGAACATATGATATAAAAACAGAGCAGAGAAGAAGACGGGGCAGCACTTCATCACCGCCGCATGTAGTGACAACTTTTCACCGTATTATTTACCTAACAGAATAAACGTGTATCTTCAAGATATACTTTACATCAAGATCTACTAGAAATCAGCCCGTCCTATCTTTATAGGTATAGTCCTAAAAAAAGTATTGGCAAAAAGAGCAAACATATTACTGGACAAATTATGGAGTATTTCAAATAGAATATTTGAAGAAGATTTCAAAATTAAAAAGAAACTATTTGACACTCTTATAGAAAATGTTTTATTATTTGATGTACAGATATGGTGATGGAAAGATAATGAAGAAATTAAATGTAAAATATTTATAAAATTAAATTTAAGCCTAGACAGAAATACACCAGACAGCATTCTGATGCTAGAAACTAAAAGGAACAAGATTGAAGTTAAAGTAGCAAAAACAGCAATTACTTTAAAAATAAAATTTTAAACAACGAAGAGTTGGAAGCAACCAAAGAATTCGTATAAATAAGGATAAAAGAAGGAAAATTACTAGAGAACAATAAAATGAAAGACAGAAAAGATAAAACTGTTTAGCGGATTGAAGAAGAACTTCTAGCAGAATTTTAGATAGTCTTAGTGTAAATGGAAGGATAAAGCAGAAAACTATTACACATTATGGAATGAGGTAAAAAATATAAAAATAGAGCAGCAAATGCAACTATTAATTAGTCACGTAGAAAAATCCAAATATATTAAGGAATTTAAACAGATATTATAAAGATATTACAAATTACAGTTATGCTTTGTATATATGAATGCATATACATATGACAAACAATACAAAAATGAGGGAGAAAAAAGCAGATTTGGTATGGAAACGTTAGTAAGATTTAAGATGGGAAATGAAATTAGAGTAAACAAATATTGGATTTTGGAAGAAAAAACATGTAGAATATGTTAAGAAAAAAAAAAAATTGTTAAGGATAATCATAGAAAAATATGAAGAAATATAAATCGAGACAAATACTGAGACAACTGTATGAATGAAAATAAAAAGAATATTAGTCTTTTATATAAAATATATTGTTAGAGAGAGAGGGGGAAAAAAGAAGAGGATAAATAGAAAATGTAAAATATGTGTAATGCCATATTATATGAACAATTAATATAAAACTTTATGTGAATTAAATGTAATACAAATATAAGTATAAATAATGTATTAATATATAATATAAAAATTTATGTACTAAATATAAATTAAATAATAAAACTATAATGTAAAAAAATTAAAAAATTTATGTGTTAGGTAAGATGACATTAAATTAAATATGTAAGTGTTCATATGTACTAAATATCATAACAATGCAACATATTGTTCGATAAATCAATTAATCAATCATCCTAATCTGGGAACAGGACAACGACATAGTGATGTTGTCGATTAAAAAACATTTTTATGAAAAAGGTCAAGCAGACAAAACCGAACTAGATTCGGAACTAGTCAATAAATCTATAATAGAAAAATATTTGAAAGAGCGAAGAAAGGAGGCAGATTTAAAGAATTAGAAAATATGCCAAGAGAAGAATAAGTCAAAATAAAAGAACTGACAGATGAAAAATGAAATAAATAAAACAAAAAATAAATGATTGAACTAGTAAAAAGATAGAATGAAGAGATAAGAACAATATAAGAAGAAGAATGAAGAACAATATAATAATAAAATAACAGAGAAAAGGGAGGCAAAAAAGAAAAACAGCTATAATAGTGGAAGAGTTGGGAAAAAAACTATAAAATTTAATATACGGTTATAAGTAAAAAGGTTGAAGACAAACTGAAAATATATAGACAAAAATGCGAAAGATGATTTCAGAAATAAAATAAAGATCATAGATATTGAAAAGGTGGAGGCACAAAAATGTCAAGTGATAGCAAACGGGGATGATAGAAAACTAAAAAGATAAGATAAAAAATGGGAAAATAGGTAAGAATCAGAAAAAAATAATAAGAAAGAGAGCAGAAAATACAGAGAAACGAAAAACTAAAATTAGTGTTTTCAAATGTGATTAGTTAGAGAAAATGGATAGTCCAAAATAGGAGTTTATATATTAACCTATGAAATAATAGAATTGATGAGAATGTGGGTGGGAAAAATAGGATATAATGTGAAAGGATAAAAATAAAAGAAAAATCATAATTTGAGGGCAGAAATTTTAAAATAAGCATACGGAAAAAAGATATGTGGGTTAACGAATAAGGAAAAAGGGATAGGAATTCAAGGAATAAGACAATTTAATAGAAAACGGTAAAAATTAATAAGCTAGATTCAGGAATGAAACAATAAAGTAGCATTCACGTATATAAACCAAAAAGTATTTCTAATAGATTACGTGCTGATAAATAAAGAAAATGATAGAAAAATTATAGTAATAGAAAATTCGAAATCTAACATTAACCTATTCAGAAAAAACTCTAAAATAAGAAGGGAGCCAACACAAGATAGATTCGAAATATAATGAGAAAAAAAGATGCTATTAAATTCTATGATAGCGATTAGAATTCAGCGGCTTAAAAAGGAACAGAATAAGTTAGTAATGGTGGAATTAGAAGTGCTGATGAAAATAAAATGGTAATTAATTAATAAAAACAAATAAATAGAGGAATAAAAAGAAAATAAAGAGGGGTACTTAAAAGAAAAATACATGAGAATTTTAAAAAGAAAAAAAAGAAAATACTTAAAAAACGTAATCGAAGAAGCTATAAAGGACAAATCTGGTGTTATTTCCACAGAATCTAGTCCTTAATGTATAAATTGTTTGATTGTTTCTATTTTGTTACCATTCCATCGGAACTCCTTTTTTCTTTTTGCCTTCTTTTGTATTCTAAACTTCATAATTTCTAAGTCTTTCTGGGTAATCTCTAAAAATTCATAGTATTTCGTTAAATTCTCTCTTATTTTTTGCAAAAATTATTATGATATTTCAAAATTAATTTATTTGATTATTAAATTCTAACAACTTATTTTTTATTTTTCTTCTTTTTTTATAAAATATTTTATTAATTAATTATTTGTCTAATTAATTCATTTAATTAGAAAACCGTTTGAAAAAATTTGAGCCAGTTTCAAAATAATTTATTTTAATAATATAGAAACCAAACTTCAAAAAGTTTGAAAAAAGTATTATAAAGAGAAGATGTTAAAATTTCAAAACATATATTTGTGTGTGTGTGTATATACACATCTAATTATAATCATCTAATACAAATAAATATATATATATATATATATATATATATAACCTCAAATTCTTAGAAACATGGTGTTGATGAGCTTATAAATATTATAAAATCAAATAAAAAGGGATGGATTACAGACATTATTGATTAAAACCTTATTGTTTCATTGCCACATAATAATATATTTATGGATGTTTATCAATTTAATGTCATGCAAATGCATAATTTAATGCGTCTGATTTCGTAGAAAATTAAATGCTTGGTAAAGGTTTAGATATAGATTCAAATTAATCTTTGAAATGAAAAAATTCACCGACTCATTTCGAAAAAAATAAAGACTTCTCGACTTTTATCGCCGATCCTTTATTTTACTTGCTCATGAATTTTTTGATTAAGTAAAAAAAATATAAATTTGATATTATACAAAATAATTATAAAAATTTAGGTAAAAGAAGTAACTGAAATTGAAATACAAGCATATAGAAAATAACTTCAACAATAGTCTTGAACTGGATTAAATAATATATTAGTAATGTACAGACAAGATTATGATGAAGCATTTATTTTATAGTAGACCTGCGAGATTCACACAAATAGTCAGCCATGCGCAGGTAGTATATCGATAATTAAACGGCGCAAAGAAGAATAACGATGATTGAGACTCAGTTATATCAGCATTAGACAAGAGAGGAGAGGGAGTCAATGCACTCACACATATACGTACGACAGGCAAAGGAGACAAGCCACCTGTTGGAGCTTGTTAAAACGTTCGTCGGAGGTGTCACTTTACAAGGTACGCTAGAGTAGAGTGCCTCCGGTTGACGATCATAACGCACGTTTACAAATTTTGCAAGCCCTCAGTTCTTACACCACAAAAGGGCCCTAAATACGGAAAATTCAGTGCATGTGTTGTTTCTACTTGTGACTAGTTGCAAATCGAAAAGCATGCTGCTTGCGCTTTTCTTTGCGTTTGCACTCGTTGGGCGCCTCCTCACCGAGAGTATCCACTTTCATGGCAATAACCAGGAAATCGCCTTTCCGAGTTTAATTTCCAAATCACTCGAGTCCACTGGCTCGGACAGCCAACTCGTGGTAAGCATTTATTTTATTTCATTTTTCAATAATCTCATTTAGCTCTAATGATGAGTCTAACTCTTTTCTGCAGTTTTATTTTTAAATCCACACGTTAAATATAAACAAGCAAACAAGCAAACAAGTAACGATAGACTAATTTTCATAATATCCCGAAAATCAAAATCAGTAGTGTAATTTAATACTGTATCAAGTTTCTGTTAATTTCATTTTTTAATATATACCAAAGATTTTTAATTGTCAACTACGCAACACTTAATACTTACCTTCAAAGATCTTTGTTATATTTGTACAAATATATTTTCATTTGCAACATATTTTTTATTTTACACGAAAACAAATAGAGTTATTAGAAGAGCTCGTACCAGTTAAAGCAATTATTTACAAGTTATATATTTATATATATTTGAAAAAGTATACTTAAATATACTTAATATATTTAACAGTTAAAGCAATAGTAACAAGCAATAATATTCTATATAATGAAAGGAATATTTGAGATAATTTAATACTTTATCCTATGATTCATCATTGAATCATTTTATAACTTTTTATTTTTAAACTGTTATTTATTTGTACGATGTTTAAAAAAAAAAAGAAAATTTAAATGTAAAAGTAAGTAAAACAATCGATAAAATGCTTACTTACAATTGTTTCAATATAAAAAAGTTTGTAGTATGTAACTTGAATAAGATAACAGTGTTTTAATGAAATAATAGATTATCTATTATTATTATTAGTAATTAAATAAAAACAGATAAAATTTTACTTTTTATAAAAAATTAATTTCAAAAATGATAATTCATCATAAATTTAATTAATAAAGTTGAGAAAACCAAAGTAAAAAGTTTTGTTATTCTAAAAACGTATCCACTACTCTATTCAAATTATAAATGTCAGTGAACAAGTAAAAAAATACTATTATCATTTCGTGTTATTTCATTATTATTATATACATTTTTAAAGTAAATTTACTGTAAAATAATTAATAGGTAAAAAATCAGATATTTTTATTCTTTAATTTAATCATAAATTATAATTAATTTCAATTAATTTATACAATATCACAAAATGATAAATAATTTATTAACTTCTTTGTTTTTATTTTTTAATCATTACTTTCTAATTATTATATATTATGAATAATTTACTTCGATAAATATGAAATAAAACTGAAAAGTAAACATAAATATAATTTTTAACATTATCTATTAATTCAATATTAAATGGCCGCTATTTTAATACTTTAATAATTATAATTATTATAAAAATGTATAATTATTAATACCCTTAACTTAATTACAGGTCATAATACAAAAACATAAAAATTTATTCTGAAAATAAAAATATTTTTCATTACAGAATTTAACTTTGTATTTATTACATATTACATAACGGTTTTTATTATGATAATAGTTTTAAATAAAAAGTTTTATATTTATATCAATTATGTATTTATTAGTAAATACTAAATAAAAATATTGATAATTTTTAAAAACATAAAATATTCATAAATAAGGAACTTTTTATAAAAGCCATTCTTTAATTTATTTTTATTTAAAAAAATATTTTAATGCTTTCACTCATAAATTATAGTAAACGAAATTTCACATCAATTTATACTATAAAAAATTTGTAAATTTAAAGTTAAGAAATTATAAGAATTTACGTCTTCTTTATTATATAATCGAATTGATATGCTAATATAAGAATAATTTCTATCAAAATCTATAAATTTTTAAGTATAATTTCGGAAAATATAACTTTTAAGTTATTGGAAAAAATTTGAATACTTTAAGCATGTCATTTTAACTAAATTTTTGCAATCGAGATGATAACTGACAAAGATACGTTTATAAATAAATCTCCAAATTATCATACTATGACAATGTAATAAGGGGAATACATAATATATTGACAATATTTTTATTTGGTTTATGATGTTATTCTTTGTGACATTCAATAAAGTATTTGTTACATTTAGATTGCAACGAATATTAATAAAAAAAACTTAATTTATAACAACAAAACATTGTATATTTTTATTTTGTTTATTGCCTATTGTATTGTATACTGAGATATTGTATCTTTTAATATTTTCAATTAAATTAACTGTTTTTAGATTTACGTATGACAAATTTTTAAAGAGTAAATTAATAAATATATCTAATTAATTTTATTTGTAAAAATACACATTTTAAATAATAATATTAAATAACAAAAGTACTTTTATTGATATTCTAATTTATTTATGAGTGATTAATTTATAGTAAATAGAAATTATTTTTTTTTTCTAATTTTCATCAATATTTAATATTACACTTTTTAATATAATTGAAATATAATTGAATTTATATAAATTTATCGATTATAATACGGAACAAATAGAAATATTGTAAATACAAACCGGTCCTTTTGTTCTCTGTATGTAAATTTAATTTTATATAAATACGATATGTTTTAAATATTTTTGGATAATTCTTTTTATTTTTTAAATATCAATTAAAAATCAGTCGTATTATATAAACATTTAAGTTTAAATAGAATTATGTCACAATATAAGTTATAAGACTACAATTAATATTACGTTCGAAAATTGTAGTGTGGAGTATAAAATAATATTTATAATATATATTCATAATAAGATATGATTCATATTAAGATATATTCATAATAAGATATGATTCATATTAAGATATATTCATAATAAAATATGATTCATATTAGGATATATTCATAATATGATATGATTCATATTAAGATATATTCATAGTAATATGTAATAGTATATTGATATAATATATAATACACTATTAATATAAATTTTTTTAAAAAGAAATATACGTTTTTAAATAATATTTAAAAAATAACCCTTCTAGATGTTATATATTGTAATGACAGACATTTAAAGTATATTATTAAAATTGTTTATGACAATTTATTTATGTCTATAAGTATATTTTCTCTAAACTGTCTTACTGATAGTTATATATAAAAAAAGTTAAATATAAGTTACAAATTTATCTTGGTACTTTTAAAATTAATCTTTTGTAAAAAAATTAACACCAAATTTTTCATTCTGGTATTTTTAAAAATACAAAGATTCAATATTGCACAGAATAAAGGCATATTTTTAGTGATTAAGAAGCAAGATAAAATAATAAAAATTTACGAAGAATATATTCAATTAATATTATTGTTTTAGAATCATATAAATTATAATTAAAAGTTAAAAATGTTATTCTCAAACCATAATAACAATTATATTAGTTTTTATTCATTAATAAATTGCAAAATTACTTTGATAATTATTTAATAACTCGTTATAAAACAACAAATTAATTAGATTTTTAACATCAAATTTAAACAACTTTAGAATAATATGTCAATAATTGAAGAAAAAAACATCGATGATATTTTGTTACAGGAAAATAATCCAGTATATCTTATCTTTTTGTTACTTTACTATGTATAGTAGCGTAACTTTATTCAACAATCGAAGAAAAATTCATGGATATCTCCGTATCTTGCAATAACTTTCGTGATAATAATTCTCGTTTCGCCATCCAGTAATATGTCATGAATAAAAAATTTTATGTAATATTACATGTTTAATTATAAATTTTATACTGAAATGGGATTTCTTATTATAAAAGCAAATTATAGATTTCTTATGTAGTTTTACGGATTTATCTGAACTCCTACAGTATTTAATATACAATAGTAAAGGAATTAAATTTTATATCGATTGTATATTTTTTACATTTTTTTTCAATTACGTTATTTATCTAAAGGGCACGTGTAAACGCAAAAAAGAAAGTTATAAAAAATGTATTTATTTGTATTTTACATAGATTTTGCATGTAATCATATTACTCCATTTGTCACCGTAATTATAATTTTATTTCAAATCCTGACTTTTTGATCTTAAGTATATCATACATATTTTAAATAACAGATGCAAATAGTTATAAATATATCAGATCTTACTTTGAATAAATATATAAATAACATTTGCACATAAATCAATTCATTCTCTATAAAAGGATCACTTAAATTTTGCATAAATATTTTTTTAAATATTTAAAATTTGAACAATATTGAATCATTTTTTATCAAAGAAATGTTTTATGCAAAAAATAAGCAACGCTCAATAACAAATTAAATTATTACCATAAAGAATTTATGAAATGATGTAGATGCTTCGACTTATAAATAACTTATTATTATTTCAAATGTTTATTTTTATTTATAATCACCATATGTATAACTTAATAATGAATTATATCGTTTACTGTTAATAAAAAATATATTATTTAATAATTGACAGTTTCCAAATATTTATTATATATAATAATCATCGTTGTTCCAAATAATTCTATATAATAAATATCACAATAAAATTTATTAAATTTTTCATTTAGTTTGATGACGTAATAAATATATAATATTCATTGTAAAAATGTACAATTTAATTTAATTAAATTTATGACAGGACTTAAAATATATTAAGAGCCCAACCATTGATACTAAATTTCATTATTGATTTGTGATACTAAAATTTAATCTTAACTCATTGACGTTGTGATTTTTCTTACTAATTTGTACTAGCTTAAAAAAACTTTATTATTATTATTGTTGTTGTTGTTGCTGTTGTTGTTATTCTTGTTATTTTTATGAATGTATGCATTATTACTTAAAATATAATATAATTATATATAGTAATATATTTTATAATTTAATTTGCAATGTTCTTTTTGCTCTCTTCTTTGTAAACTATTATTTCTTCATCTTTTTATTTTTTTTCTTTTTCTTCTATAATTTATATTGTTTCTCTAATACAATGTACATTATGTAATTTTTAAATATTTGAAAAATACCTGCTTAAAAATATTTTTCCGTTCTTCTATATTCTGTTATATGACATTTCTCAAAGTTGTGTTTTAATTTTTCATCTTCGTTATTACAAACCCTGAATTTTTTAAGACATTAATTATTTACTTGTGCTTATTTCATTGCATATTTAAAGTCTTGTTAACATTTCAATTCCAAATCTCATCTTGTTACCTTATTTATTTTCATAAATACATTGTTCTTCTTCTACCCACCAGTAGATGTTTGACTATCCTATATTTTTTCAAAATTTGATCCTTCTTTCATTATACCTTTGTTCTTCGAATAAAATTATTATTTACTATTATTTTTTTCTTTCTTGTATTATTATTTTAAAATATTCTCAGTATTTTTTATCTTATTCTCAAACCTTATTATTTTTTTCATTCCTTAAATATCCACTTTATCCCTTCTCATGTCAAATATCTTTATAAACACATTTGCGTCTATTCTTAGCATTCTTTTTATGTCTTTTCTTTGTACTTTTTCTATGTTTTCATAAATTTTCCATTCCTGTATTTTGCACGATAAGAATTTTTTTATATACATCATATTATTATATAATATATATATATATATATATATATCTCAATTTGTTATTTGGTAATTTGTTAATTCAAATATATAATATTGAATATGAAAATTTCTGTTTCTGTTATCTTTAGTTAAAATTAATAAAAGTTTCAGTTACGAAAAACTTATCATTTTATTTACTAATATGGATTTATCTATAATCAGTTGATGATTACATAAAACACCTACACTGTATACTTTTAATCTGTAAATGAAAAAAGTATATTATATATCACACTTACAATAGCTATTAAATAAAACGAGTGTTATATTAATAACTAAAACAATAAACATAAGAAGAAAAAACCAAACGCATTAAATCAATTGTTTCATGAGTGGATGTTCTTTTAGGAAAAAACAAGCTGAGACTCAATAATTCTCAAATTCATATTTTCAGATTCTTGTTCCTTTCTCAATCAACTAAAAGCATGTAAAGTCTGTTCAGCTCTACCTTAGATTTTTGTTCTGAAATAAACTTTATAAAGTTCAATTTCTCATATTCATGAAATTATTACCTTAGATATGTACAGGCATGCAGCCTTCGACGACGCGTAAACCACTCTACGTAGCACCTAAACGGAAAACACGATGTGAATGCGGATGCATTATGACAATTACATATTAATAATATTTAGACGTCATTGTCATTTGGTGTACACGTACATACGCATAAGCAACCGACCAGAGATTTCTACTTTATCAGTTATTTCATAAAATTAAATTACTTAAAGTATATTCTTTTCTCTTTACGCGAGACTTAATTATATTTTTTCAAACAAAAAGTTTGTTTACGATCGTGGTTTCAAATCTACTATTATTTTCTATTTAATAACATAATAGCATTCTAGAGTACAAGAGTGCATAAAACTAGTGAAAAGTCTTATGATTTTTTAGTATTTTCCCAATATAGAGAATTCATCTTGGGAATTCAATCTTCTAAATTAAGTCCGAGAAAAACATATCCAAATTATCAAGTTAATCAAATATTATAATTATTTAAAAATACAAATAAAAAATAAAAAATCAAATACATAAATCGTTTTTTGATATTCAGCAAACTATATTAAAATGAATTAAATGTGTAACTCGTCTTTTGTACAATTAATTAATATACTTTTGTATTATAATGCATTGATAAATAGTTCATTTTTATATTTAACAAAAAATTATTGCTCTATTTAAATTAAATTAAAAATTTTTTTATTTATATTTAAAAACTATTAATAATGAAACTGGTCTTAAAATTGATGTTATTACAAATTATATTTTCAGAGATCTTTGGAATTGGCAAAAAAAATTAACATGATCGAATCAGATGAAGAATTTTTCAAATTAGTAAAAGTCATTCCATCTGAATTATCATATTCTGTTACTCGTAAGTATTTCACAAACTTACGTGTTTGCATGTATACTCGTAAGTATTTGTGTGTATGTATATAACTATTAATACATACATATATATGCAAGTTATCATAAAACACTAAATTTATGTTAATTTAGATGGATTACAAAATTTTATTGTTTGTTTTAATTTCAGTAACAGTATTAATTATTATAAAATTATGCTTATTCATTTATTAATATTACTATTATGAACATAACATTATGTTACGATTAAAAATTAAATAAAATAATATGATTGTTTATACATATTATAAAGCTGTGTTTAAAATAGTAATATTTTATTGTTTTATATATTATAAAAATGTATAGTAATCCATACATATACCAAATACATTTCTAACAAACTAATTTTTGTGACATTTTTCTTCAAGCTTATTACTTACCCAAAAGCATAGTCTATTAGCTAAAGCAATATAAATGACATAATTTTTTGTATTATTCTTTAACTATGAAAATTTTGTAAGTTGTAATTAATAAGTATAATAATATTTTGAAGAATACATTATAGTGTAAATAATTCTACATTTTATAGCATTAAATTATTACATCAGTAAAAGTTAGAATTAAAAATATTATTTAGAATTTAAATTAATTTTTATTCTTTACTACAGTAATTAATAAACAATATTTGTAAGGTATTAATTACAATGTGACAGAGATTACATATAAAAATAACAAGAGTTAATTATTAATGAGTATTATAAGAAGATTCTTTTAAAAAATAATAAAAAAATATTTATATTGTTATTTATTTAGGAAAAATTTTTATATTATTGTGTATAAATTTAAATATTAGTTTTAATTATATTATATTATATATATTAACATTTTACATTGTTTATACAATCTCAGACTTTTTTTTCTTTTATCCTCCTTTACTCATAATTTTATCTCTTCACAGTCTTTTTCGTTCCTGTTTCTCTCGATATTTTTCATTCTTTCTCACTTTTTCTCTTTTTTTCTCGATTCTAATAAATGTATAAATTTCTTCTTTCTACATGTGTTATTTGTAGACCACGCGTCCACATTCCCTCCAAATTAGTATAAAATGGAAATAGTGTAAGGTGGGGGGAGAATAAATCTTTTATTGAAGAATCAAAAACAGAGCTTGGAAATGTGTAACAGTAACACACATACAAGCGGACGGAAGTAGACCTATGCCGTGGGGCATACGCACGACGCTTAAGTGCGAGTAAGCCTTGCTGAAACCTACACCCTCCTGGCCTCTCTCTCACCTTCTCTCTCGCTCTCACGCTCTGATGCTACGCGCTCTCCGTGCGAGCCTTTCTCTCCTTCTCTCTCGCACTAGAGGAATGGGCCTGCGGTCGGAGTCGAACTTCGCGGAAGATTCGTGGCGATGGGAGTCTACCGTAATGGTAAGTGAGGCTTCCCACGAGGGAAAATCGACGCCGTGAAGATGTCCCGGCTCCGACACAACCATAAGCTCTAGCTGTGGACAGCCGCAGAGATGCGGACCGCTGGGAGCAGTAAGAAAACGCTCGGCCGATTAGATAAGTAAGGCTTATGCGTGACACGTTAGATGCGACAAATGCATAATTAATTGTATTATGCATAATGTAATAACGAATAATGTTGGGAGGCGAAAGAATGATATTGTTCCGATTCAATTTATATGTTTTGTCTATAATAGCGATACGCTCAAAATGTAGAAAATTTTGCGAAAAGCAAAAAACATCCCGCTAGATACGTTAGACGTTGTAAAGACTTTTTTTCCTCCCCCGACCGGGTGGAGGTTTTTTTCCAGGTCCTAGGAAGCGAAGAAAAAATACTGTGACGAGTGGGACGTGACAACTGCAAGCGTCGAGCGCATTATAGAGATTAAATATTGTAACGGTTAGAGTTAGTTTCTCAATACACAGTGAGATGCGTAGTATTAATAATTAACGAAAAAGTGAAACGGAGAGAACAACTAATGTCCCCTATAATTAGGAGTTCCCAGGTACCGCCCATAATAAACTTCGGTCGCCTAATGAGGCCATCCGACGAAGACCGACATCCGAAAAGGTTTCTCGCGACGATTCGGAAGTAATGTGTAAGATAAAGTGAAAATATAATAATGTATTCGGGTGCTGCGAAATAAAAAAAGGGAAAATTATAATATACAATAATCCCGTAACCTAAAGAAATGATAAAAAGACAGGCGAAAGGCCAACGGCCAGCTTTCTGCTTTGACACGTACATCGAACAGAACTATTGTTTTTAAATAAAACCTTTGGAAAATAACCTGCATTTTTACCTCACCCACACTTTTCTGCTCCCGAAGATACATTGATAGTTCACGCGGTCGACTACATTACTTTTTTCCAACTTCTTGTATTGATCACTGTTTCGTTTTTTACTTTTGAAATGTGTTTTATTATTTTCTTATTATTGTTCAACAATCTTGATATCTTTTTTCTCTATTATTCAACGTTTGTACGCTATCTTTTCATTGGTCATTCTGTATCTTACCATTCTTCATTCCCATCTTTTCTCTCTTATTTCTTTCATATATCCATTTGTTTGTATCTTTTTATTATTACGTATATTATTAATTGTTGCTATCTCTTTCACCTGCATCGTTATCATATGTATTTTCCTCTCTCATATTTTTATTTCCATTGTATATTACTTTTTTGCTTCTTTGATTCTATTTTTTTTTTTATTTACAGCATAATTATTTATTCAGGAGTATTTATATCTAAATCTTTTATTTATTTTATGTATCTGATCTAACTTTTCTATTTTCTTATAGCTTATTTATTTATTTGTTTATTTTTTATTTCTTCTATACCCATATTTATCTCTGTATAATACACTTTATAGTAATCCGCCAAATATTTCCATATTCATTCATGTGTCTTCTTTGAACCATCTACTTTCTGTACTTTAAAGTTTTAATTAACCATATAGACTTGAAAAACGCTAAAATAGGGTTGAGTTTTTTTTGGTGTAGTTGCAGATCGTTTTGGTGGGACGGAGCGATCGAGTGCGATAAAACCAAAGCCGGCAATATGCATTCCAGAACTGCAAGTGATATCGGTCAAAGAAAATCCAGATCCTGGAGCTATTTACTTTCCGAACTGTATTCGCATCAAACGTTGCGGTGGATGTTGCAATCACGAACTTCTTTCATGTCAGCCTTCCGATACCGAGATACGTAATTATCAAGTATGTATTCCTATTATTACTCACATTAATTAATTTTATTATTTTTATTCTAAAGTTTAAATAAGTATCAAATTATTCTAATATGCACTTGTGTACGATTAAAACATATTTTTATGAAAGTAAGAATATTTTTTATTCGGTAACTAATTGCCTAATGAGCTTTCAAATGATTATTGTTTTTACATATATACTATATGTTATTTTTATGTATCCAATTATGATAAAATAAATGCAATCGGTATATTTCTATCTATAATAAAAAATAATTAATATAAAAGGTAAAAATCATTACATATCTCATTTACGAACATACATAAATTCTTCTTTACTTCGTACACAATGATATTAGGTTGAAATTTCAACACTAATGCTTCTCTTTCATATTAATATATCATGTTTTTTATTAAGAAATCTTTTGAAAGTGCTTCTCATTTCACTTTTTTAAATTCTATTTATCTAAGCATATACCTGAAAATATAATCTAAAGGATTTTTAAGTAAATACAACGATAGTATTTTCTTAAAAATTACAACCGACTTGCACAGCTTACATCATTACTAAAAAATATTATTTATTTTATTTAATAAAACTCAATATTAGATTAATAATAACAATTAATTATCAATAAATTTTGAACTAATTTTTATCTAAATATAAAACGACAATAAGCTATACATTATTATTTTTCATTTAACAAAAAAATAGTTTGTAAATGAAAATTACTTATATATACATAATAGCTGTTTTAATTAGTTCGTCTAAAATGTATTTCAAAACAAATTTTTTAAATTATTTATATACATCTACATGGATAAATAGGATAAATACTAAATATATTAAATACTGTATTATATAATGTTTAGTAGTGCATATGACTTTGATATCTTATAAATCACACGTTAATCAAAAATATATATATATTCTTTATCAAAATAAATATATTTATTTAAAACTTAATTTTTTATTTAAGATATTTATTGCGTATAATTTCAGATTCACGTAACAAAAATTACAGAAGACTTGGGACAATACAATGTTTTTAAAGAAATTATGCCATTGGAGGAACACACAAAATGCTTTTGTGGTTGTAAAATAAAAGAAAATGTAAGATCTATAATTAAACAAAAAAGTTAATTTTTTAAATTTTTCTTTATTGAATATTTCTTGATAAACTTTTATTATCCTAAAAGAATTAATTCAAAATAAAATTTTCAGTTCATAAGATACAGTTAAAGTTACTTTTTGTTTATCTATCACTACTTAAATTAATTTAGTAAATAATTCAATTTCTTGTATATGGATATATAATATTAACAAACAATAATGATTCGTAAAATCAATAAAATTGTTATTGCAGTTATAAATATATATTTTTTTAAATCTTTAAAAAATGCTCATATCTTGTTTAATTTTTATTTTCTAATTCTCTATATCTATCTAAAAGTATATTAATACATAAGTGAATAAATTAATCCATTTATAGTAATTACGAATTTAAGAATATCTTTATATTATGAAATTTTTATGATTATTGCTTAAATATAATATCATAATTATTACTAAACTGAATACTAAAAATTGATTTTTTATTGGATTATTATTATTATTTTGCACATTAAATTTAATCATTTCAAATCTATAGAATTAATTCTAAATTAATAGAAAAATGTTCGTACATGAAATAAATCAACGAAAACTCAAAACAATCCGTTTGTAAATATGTAATTTGATTTGTCGATTCAACAATTCTAACATCGATTAGTATTGTACCTCACTAATGAATTTAAATTAATTTAAGAAAATACGTTTGTATAGGACTGTACTGATAAGCAATTCTACAACAAAGACGAATGCAGATGTGTCTGTAAGAGATTAGACGAGGAAGATAAGTGTCGTCAACACATTGATAAAAAATACTGGAATCCGGATCAATGTTTGTGTCAATGTCGAAACGTCGAGGAATGCTCCACGGGTTTCTACTTTGATCAAAATTTATGCAGGTGTGAACGTGAGAAATGAAACTGTCATATTCACACATCCCTGTTTTATAAAATATGTAATTATTTCACCTGCAGTAATTGTGTTTAACTTTGAGTCAGTTTTTAAATATTTTCAGAAGTGATTCATTAAAAAAAATTTTAGATAAAATATGGTTAAACTTAAATACCTTACAATTATTAATATTAAATTGTGCAAACATAATATAATAAAAAAATATATATATATTTAAATTAAAATGAAATACAATTATATTATATATATATATATATATATATATATATATTTACGTTTTTTTAATTTAAAGATAGTTTAAAATTTTTTAATAATTTAAAGATAATTTTAAATAGTAATTTTCAACATATTAATAAATGATTATATTAACGTAACATACGATTAAATTTTATTTATATTTAATATAAAAACTATGTTTTAAAATTGAATTTAAATTTTAGTATGAAATAAATTTAATTACCTTTATTAAGTTAATGAACATACTAATATTTTTTTTAATTTCATTCAATAAATTATTTATATGTAATTTATACTAATATAATTAACACATTTCGATAAAGATACTTTATTATAAAATAAAATAATAATAAAATAATGTAATTAATAAATTCTTAATGCTTAGCAATTTATTAAGAATTTAAAAATTTTTCATCATATTGTATTTATAAGAAGAATTCTAGTAATAGAATTTTAAAGAGTTCTTCTAATATTATGTCTTAATAATATTTTATAAATTTTTAATAACAAAATATCTACAATAATAAAATAACTTTCTTACTTTATTACTACACCAAATTAACAGAACATATAAAAATATAACTCATAAAAAAATTAATTTTACAATAATAAATTAAATTAATCATCTACAGTAAAATTCCTTCAATAATTTGTAATAAAAATATGTTTAAAATTATCAATAAATATATAGAAATTATTCAAGTTATCCGTATGAGCGTAAACGAAAAAAAATAACAATAGTAATAACTCATTCTACAGTTTTACTTTGAATTTGTAACTCAAGATAAAATAAAAAATATAATTCTTAAATCAATATTGTATATATACATTTGACTCTTGCTTTAAAATATTGATTATAAGTTTTTATAAGATAATATTTATATTGAATGACGGTTTTACTTAATCATAAAAATGCCAAATAAATTTAACTAATCTGTAGTTTGCGATTAAAAAACTTTTTGTATTTCAATACATAAAATAAATAAATAAATCATAAAAATTGTGTTAAATTATTAAATAATTACATTTATTATCATAAATATCTTAAATTTGTTTGGCATATTAGTTAAACGTGAAGTAAAAACTTATAAAATGAGTATATAAAACGATGTAAATATTTATATTTTAAATATAAAATTAAAAAAATAGAGTTTCATAATTCAGTTTTATATATTTGTGACATTTTACGCAACTAGAGATTAAAATTCTCAAGCCATATTAAAAATTTAATTTCAGTTGCAAAAATCTACCGCTATCCAGTCACTGGCTCAATGATGAAAAGAGAACCAGTTATAATTTCAAGCAATTTGAAAAACCTAAAGAATCACCGCCAGTTATTGTTACATTAGATGCTAGTGATCCAAGAAGAAAACACAAAGACGAACCCCAATTTAAGTGATTTTAACACCTGAGATTACGCGTACACTTATTATCTTTAACAAGAAAAGGGTATACTATATTCGAGTATATATTTTATGATATTTACTAAAAGTTATTTGTACAAATAACAACAATGTCAATATCGGTTGTATTTTTAAGGATCTTAATACATATATGAACATTATAAACAGATATACATAATACGTGTATAAAACAGTTAAACTATTTTCTATCCATTATTTTAACTTTCTAACTTGTTTCTATATGTATTTATATTTTTACTCAAATTGGTTTTATTCTTTGATAAACCTAAGTTTACTAGTATATAAATCTTCCTTTGTACCGCTTTTTGCATTCATATTTATCCATGATTTTATAAATTATTTAAAGATAAAAATATTCTTGAATACATTCACTTAAAACTCAACTTTACACATACATGGTAAACGCTAAATTAATGCAAATTAACAATGTTTTCTATATTTTTTTAATATTACAATTTTTAATATTTAAATTTCGTGAGCAGAATAAGAAAAATATCACAATTTACTATGTAATTACAATAGAACCTTTTCTCTACTTTTTTTCATTAATTTTATATTGTATAAAATCAATTGACATTTAAAAAAAAAGTAATAATTATTTCTTATATTATTTATTATAATATTTAAAGAAAAACTTTTTCATCGTCGTAAAAAAAATAAAAATGTGCTCATAGGTTCATAAAAAAATTCTTGTGGGTACGATATAATTTTAAATATAAAAATTCACTTAGTTTATACAATTTTTTTTTAATCACGTTAAATTACAACGTTAAAAAATTTTTTTCACCCACATCAAATTAAGCATGTGATTTTGTATTAATAAATATATATACTTTTTCTTCTAAATTTTGACTGAAGTATACAATGGTTTAGGAAAATGATTACGTCATAAAAAAATCTATTATTTAATTAGTAACTAGAAAATGTATCCGGTGATATCAAGTATGCAATGCTTTAAATATTGTTTAAATAGTACTTTTAATCATTATATATACAAATATTTTGAGTTATAAATATTATTATCAACTATTATAATATAATTAATTTTATTAAATATTTTTAAATGTTAATCAATCTATCAAATGTATTTAATATATTTTATTATCTATTATATTTAGTCATAATTTTGCAGAAACTAATTATATTAAATGAAAATACAGAATTTAATATTAATTAGGCAAAGATTCTTGAAGAGAAAATGAAAGAAAGAGAGATGAGGAACAATGTGATGGTTAAGTGCTGGTGGATTAAAGAAAAGAAGGAAAAAGAAAAGGAGAAATTATTTCTAGAAGAGAAAGAAAGAGAAAAAATATACAGAAATATTGTTTTTAGAGGTCTAATTAAAAAGAAAGATTGAAATAAAGTAACAGGTAGAACAAAGTTATAGTTCAAATTAAAATTAAAAGTAACGATAAGAAGTTGCACTTACATAAATATAGGTGAGAAAAAAAATCATTAAAAGTAAAATTAGAATGGAAAATAGATCGAAAATTGGAAATAAAAAAGTTTTCTTATACGTAGATAGAAATTTCACATATAGGAAAAAACACATTAGTGAGACAATTTATAAAAAGTAGTTTGAATTAAGACGAATGGAAAAAAAATTAAAATCTATAGAAATAAAACAGTAGGTAAAGAAGTGGTTGTGTAATGAGATGGAAAAGGAATGAAACTGTAGAAAAGAAAAGAACAGAGAGAGTAATTAGGAATGAAATCGGATAGAAAAGGAAGGATTTAGGCGGTGTCCATCCACCAGAAGAAAATATACTCTGGGATATAAGATAATAGAAGCAAAGGAAGAAGAGTTTAGAATCATGGACACAGGCAAGAGAGAATGGGAGGGTAAATCAGTAGAAGAAAAAGAGCTGGATGGCAAGCGGCAAAGTAAGAAAAAGTTGAATAAGCAGATCAGAGAAAGTCGAAAAAAGATCAAGATTGCTTTTTGAAACGTGGCAGGTCTGGAACGGATGGATTCAGGAGGATGAGAATTCAAATAAATAAATTTGAAAATAAAATATAGTTTGATTGGTCGAGATATAGGTGGAAGACAAGAACATAAAGATATTGGATAAATTCAAAGGCTATGGTATAATAATAAGTGTAGCAAAGAGAGAAAGTAAGTAGAGGACGGATAAAGGGGGTTGATATTATCATTTGAAGAAAAAAAAGAGAAATAGGATGCAGTTCGACCACCAACCAATAATTTTAAAACCATGATAAGTTAAGGAGGAGGAGGAGCAAAGAAAAAAACAAATAAGGTACAAGAAGAGAAAGGAAATAGATGAGGTAAGAGAGGTACATATTGATAAGACAGAAAAAGCATTTTAGAGGCTAGTAAACAAAAGAAGAAAAAAGACGGAGAAAATAAATTCTAAGATTAAAAAAGAACAATTGATAAACATTTTAAAAAGATATATGGGAGAGATAAGGTACGAATAATAGGGAACCAAGGCTTAGTTATAAGAGTATGACAGAGAATAGATGTCAGAACTGGAGATTTAATGATGATCTTCAGAAACAGGACAGAGAAAACACAAATAGCTATAGAGGAATCACTCTAATACACTTTGGCTAGAAATGCAGAAATAATAAAAAATAGGTTATAGAAGTACTTCTGTACATGAAGGAAAAAAGAATATTTGATGATATTTAGATTGATTTTAGGAGAAAAAGAGACATCATAGAGGCTGTTTTGAGGATAGTAGTAAGCGAAGACCTGAAAAGAGGTAAAGGAGGAATGTTCATGTGTTTCATAGGTATAAAGCCGAACTTTGATAAGATAAATAAGAATGAAATTTGGAAGAGTACGAAGAACTCAGAAATAAAAGAGTATTTGATTTGATTATGTTAAATATATATTCAGAAGTGAGGGGGAATAAAAAAAAATCTTATAGATATTCTGAAAATATATAGATAAAAAGATTTTAGAACTTAATATCGTAAAAACAAACATATTGAAATTCAAAAACTCAGCTGAAGGAACAGTAAGGAAGAATTTACAGATTCAATATAAATTTAAAGTAAACAACGAAAACGGGGACTATATGAAATTAATTGCATAAAGGCAAATATATTATTTGGTAAAGTAAGGAGTATAGTGGTAAGATGTTTCAAACAAGATTTTAAGGGAAAAATGAAAATATTTCTTGTTAAGACGATTAGTTCGTCCGTGCAGAGTTGAGAATAACGTCGAGAAACTGCACAATAGGGCAACCGCTAGGACGTTTGCCAAAATCGTTTAGGTTCTCCGCGAAAAAGTTCTTACAGGCTTTTCGCGGAAGTAAAGGAATTTTTTTGGAAGAAATTCAGACGAAGGGCCAAGTGAGTTGAGCCAGATATCGTTCTAACGGTATCTAGAAGCTCTTTATTTCGGATACTTTATATATTTATTAAATTATAATATTAAATTCGTGCGCAACATTGGACTAAGCAGCAGTAGCTCTCGGTGTATCTAGGAAGTGTCGAGCCACAATTTAAACGTAAGATAAAATTTGTCTATTTTTTCAATACCCTTTATCCTTTTCCCGCTTGACGTCTTCCGAATGAGACGTCTTTGTCAAGTTGATAAATGTACATAAAAAATTTTTTATTTTAATCAAATTTATTAATAATAAAATAGTAGAATAATATTTGCAATTATACCTGCATTGAATTAAAATATAAATAACAATTGAACTTAGTTGAATATTGAACAAGTAGAAAAAAGTTGCATATACAAACTAAATGTGTACAAATTTTAAATATAATTACATTTTGTACACCCTGTAACATTTTCAACTTAATATTGAATTAAAAAAGTTATAGTAAATTCCTAGAAAAATCTTTTAATAGTATAAGGTGAAAGATGTATCAGAAATTATATTATTTGTATTAAAAAAAATAAATGTTATTTAACAAAAATTAATTTTTTTCACTATTTCAATCCTTGACCATTACATGTAAAAATTAATTAAAAAAATATCAAAGTATTTTTTCAAATAAAAATTTTAAATAATATTTTCAAACGATATATTTTTGTATTTGAAATAATCATATAAATTTAAAAAAAAAATTTGTATTTTGTAATTAAAAAATTTTTTGTAACATTAATGAAAAACTTTTAATTGAGCTAATAAAAATTTTTACTAATTATAGCTTTAGATTTTGATTTTTGAACTCGATAAATATATATTTCCTTAAGTTGTGATTGTTTAAAATTTTTATTTTTATTGAAATATCAATTTAAATTATATTAAGCAAGCAATAATACTAAAATACACTATATTTGAACTAAATTTGAAATTATGTATTTTATATTTAATAAATAAAATTAAAATTAAATGTCAAATGCCGTTTCATGTAAAATATTTTGAAAAGTTTATTCTTTGCACCTACAATTTCGGAACACTCGAATAAAAAAATATATCTAAATTACACTTTAATTTAGATATATTTACTTTAATTTAGAAATTTAAAGGAACAATCTCGGAAAAGTTATAGAGAAAACACATTCAGAATATGTAGAAAAGAACAAAACAATGAAATGTTATAGATTAAAGTAAAAAAAAACAAGAGAAAAATTGTATCGAAGTTGTAGATATGTGTATATTATGGACGGTACACCAAAAAATATTGAAAATATATGTTACGGACAGGATTTATTGATATTTATAGAAAAAGAAATAAATAATAAAAAAAGGTTTTTGCAGAAAAAAGATAAAAAAAATAGTAAAATAATAAGAGTTTTCTGACTTAAATCATGCGGAATTATCCAAGAGTGGTTTTTTTTAGGGCTAGTAAAACTCTTGAACATCTGTTTCAAATTTCATGTCAGTGTACATACGTTTTGTGAGATGCACTTTATTATCTAAAAAAGTGCATTTCTTATAAGTTGTCCAAATAAGACGTAGGACCCTTCAAGATTATGAACATATTGGCCTTTTTCGTTAAATACCAATAAACACTAATTAGTAACCTTGAAATTACGTAATATTGTTTGATCATAAATTTTGAAATATCTGAATCTTAGATACGTTATCTGTTTTGATTTCACAAGTATTCAATTTTTTAGAAAACAGTGTCGTGTTAATATCTATAAAATAATGGTTTTTTAATACTAAATTGTCATCATATGCATTATTACAAAAGATAAGACATGAGGATCTACGCATACGAACAGATTATCGATCGAGTAAACATCATACCAAACTTGAACTGAAACTGAAAAATATGTCAAAGTAAATTTTTTTTTATTATCGAGGTATGGTGCATTATAAATCCCTTCCAACAAGTCAAACTATAAACAAGCAATATTATTATACGTCGTTTTCGTACAGCTATTTCCAGAACAGGAAATTTCTAGTTTTGTAAATATGTGCATCATACTACCATAATAGTTGCACATTCTCATACTCCACAAGTTATTCAAAACCATTAACTAGAGATTCACATAGTTCCACAATAGTTATATTTATTTAATTTATCTTTGTTATATTTGTAACTATTTTCCCAAACAAAATAAAAAATACCTTCTAGAGCATCATTTTAGCTCAATTTGTGAAAATTGCTTGAAAGAGGAGGAATAAATTTATAAAAATAATAAGCCGTTTGTTTTTCTGTTCATTAAAATAAAAATAATAATTACATTAAACTAATTTATATCTATGCTATATTTATAATGATTATACATAATATTACTAATAAAAATATTTTTCATATATACACGTTATGATTTATTATAACAGGATTTATTTGAAATAAAATTTAGTATTATATATTACAAAAACTCTTGTATTTTTTCTATAAATAGTTTTTAATGCTCTATAATACTCTTCTCAAAATTAGTTAATGTATTATAAATTATTTTTATCTATATTAAGTTTCTTATTTTAATTCTTTATTTAAAATTTATATAGGCTCTGAAATTTTTAGAAATTATCTAAACCATTTCAAATATTATATTTTAAACTTAATTGTAAAAAATTATTATCTATTATTTCGATTTATTACAATAATATATCTATTATTTAACATTTGCAAACGAATATGTAAAAGTATTTCAACATTAAAAATAATAGAAAATTCAAAATTGTTTTACTTCTTAAATCTTAAAAATCATTTTTAAACTTCTAACAATAATATTGACAAAACATGTAAAATTCTATGAAATAAATTAAAAACTTTATTTATAAATTGGTAAATTAAGGTTATAAAATTTTAACACTAACAATTGCTAACAAAGATGTTCATTTTTAAAAAGCAATTTAAATCATGTGTATTTTAAAATTAATAGTCTGTTTTATGGAATCACATCAGTTTTCAGATGAATATTTAATCACTCAAGAAAATTTTCTTTCTCTTATTTTCATTTACATCTAAGTTTTGTAAATAACTTTCTTAACAATTGTTATTTAAATTTTTTAGATAAATTCATTCTACAATGACTTCTACCTTCGTAAATAATTACACGAATCAAATGACCAAATATAAGATTCCTTTGAAAATTATGATATTACACATTATTTTTTGAAAAACTAATCGACCATCAATGTGTTTAGGTATTAATCCTAATTTACTTGATTCATTTTTTGATAGAAGCTCATTAAGATTCTTTAAGAAAATATCTTTTTTGATGAAATTATTATTTTTAATATAGCCTATAAAATCATTAATATTTGAAAATAAATAGCTATTAAGTTATATTATGAAATTTTAATAATTTGTTTTGTAATCTAGTAAAATTTAAAGTATTATCAAATTCAATACCATGATTATTTGTAGATAATACTTGTGAACAAATCTATTGAGACAAATAAGCAATTTGTAATTTACAAGGTTTTTTCCATGTATGTGTTAAATTTGTTGAAATCAATTTATAATCACTCTAAAAACCTTAAATAGATATAATTATAAATTATAAATATATTATATTTAATATATCAAAATAATTATATTACAATTGCTAGTATTAACAGAGACTTATTTATAATTATAAGTATGAATTTATAAGGTGTAATACTGACTATGTTTAAGTGATCTTTTTGAAAATTGAATTTCTCCCTGAGCTTCAATGTATTTCATAGATGAGTCTAAGCTGTTAACATTTTTTAATTTATTATCTTCTTGGCATTCTTTTTTTCTTGATGATTTGATGTTTAATTTTTTTTCTAAATTAATGTAGTTTAGCTGTTGCTTTATTTACTTTATATTTGTTAATGTTATATTCTCTAATTTAAAAAGATTACTGAGTTCATTATTATATAACTCACATATGAGTTCACTTTCATTTAAATCATTTCTTTCTATTTTTAAAGATGAATTTGGTCTCTCACCAAAAAATATAATTTCTGTTCTGGAGTAGTTTCAAGATTTGATTGATTTCCAATTGAGATATTTCTACATTTTGCAAAATGTTTGGAAATTTTTATTTTGCGTCTTCTATCTTGAAAATTTGATTTTCTGTTATAAAAGTAAAAATAGAAAGAATTAATTAATTAAGCTAAATGAAAATACATACTATTTAGATCAATTTACATCAATTGCTAAACAAAATAACTGAAATTATTACAAATTTGATTCTTAAATTTGTATTAAAAAAGTACATTGTATATATTTATAAAAACATTAAAAAACAACTATAATAGGTACAGAACTAAAATGGGTAAAATTTTTTTAAAAAGGTAAAAGAAAAATAATTCAATAAATTTATGTAATAATAATAATATTGAGTAATTACTTATATCCAATTCTATCTGTTGGAATAATATTATGGAAAACATGTCTGGATTTAACTTTATGAGTATTCATAAATGCAACTACATTTTTTCTACCTGTAATTGTTTTCCCAAACCAATCTAATATAACATTCTTTGCTAAACAATTTTCAAAACCCAAAACAAGTCCATCAGCAAGAGCAAAGTAACTGTTTGTAAATGACACAGCTTTCAAATCATCCTCTTTCATTTTTGGTCTTTGGCTATTTTTTTTATGTACCTGTTTTTGTATTTCAATATTTTTTGAAAACAAAAAGAATTTTTTTAATAATATTAGTAATTTGAAATTGTATTTTTAATATTTTTATAACTATAATATTTTAAAACTACCATAGTTTTTTGAGATCGATAACCTTTATTCTTTTTCGTTAGATTCTATACCCGATGAAACTGAATTTTGAACAGATTTTTTTGAAAAATCTATTTCACTGTAATTTGATTTTTTTTCTTCTTCTTGAATTGTAAGTAAATATTTTACAAGACTATTATTAGATTCTATTAAAAGACTATGACTTTTTCCAATTGAGTTTAATGATTGATTAACTTTAACTAAAAATATAAAATAAAATATGTTACAAATATAACATGTATTGGAAAATATAATAAAAAATATGTATTTTATATTATTTATTTATACTACATAAAATACATATTTTCATGCAATTAAATATGATTAACACTACTGGTACTTTTAAAATTTACTTACGTATAGAATCAGTAATATCATTAATTGTAGATTCTTTTGTAACTTTTAATCTTTTGTTAGCTTGTTGCATTTTATATCCTTAAGATAAACTTTTAATTTATTAAAAACAATTTTTAATAAAATCGCAAAACAAAGTAAATTTTAATTTTTACTTTATAGATGCCAAAGATCTATGGAAATGGCGGGAAATCTTATACAGTGGTATTTTACTATCGATACGTAACAGACGGTGATAATTATTACATTAATACTTTAGTCAAATGAGTATAATAAAAAATGCATTTTGATTATCAAGTATTATAAAATTAATTCCTAAATTGAAATATATTATTATTATTTTAAATGTATTAATAAATAATTAATAATATAATATTTAACAGATTTCAAATGTTATTAATAGTACAAGATTTTGGTATATAAGTTAAACAATACAAACATATACATTACTATACCTGTGAAAAAATATGTAAAAGGTCACCCATAAATAATAATTTACAATAATTAACGCAACATATATTATGTTGAAAATATAGAGATAATCACCGATAATATAGAGATAGATTTAATCACTACTTTGACTCAACTATGTTGTATGCTTTGAACTCACTATTAATTGTTATGTGGTAACTATAATTAAATTAAAAAACTATTGAATACAATATAATTTACAAATTTCGAGCATTATTATAATGAATCTATTTTTGCTTAATTAAAATTTTTTAATTCATATATTTAGATAAATTAATATGTAGATAGATTGGCAGAAATAAATAAATTACACATATATTATGTGATCAAATTATTCGTATCATATTTGTATTGAAAAATAGTTGAGTTATTATTTTTATGAAAAATCTTATTTGCTAAAAAACAATAATTCATTTAGATTCACAAAAAGATATTGAAAATTACATTTTTACAATTTAATACCGAGAATATTCAGCGTGATCCACAATGAACATGTTATATATACACATAAAGTTAAAATTGTACTTAAAATCAAGTTCACAGTTTTTGACAATAATAGCAAAGTTACTAGGACTGAAACGTTAAATAAACTTAATGGATCTACTATTTCATTTTTTTTATTCAATGTCATTCGATATTGTGTCAACTTGATGACTAAAAAACAATTATTTGTAAATTTTTAAATTCAATAAAAAATGTTTAACCACTTTGTCGAACTGTAAAAATACCTCATCAAATTGTCCAAAACTAGGTATTTTTTATTTTTAATATGTAAATTATAACAATAATTCAAATTTAATAAAATTTTATAATTTATATTTTAAGCTAGACCAAAAAAAAAAGAATTATCCATCCTATCAGAAGTGAATTATGAAAAAAAAAATATAACATCTAACAATTGAACAGCAATAGAATTAATGTATATTTTTTATATTTTATAGTTTGTATATCTATTTAATTATTCAGTGCTAAATAATATAATAGTTATAATTAACAAATAATATATAACACTTATGTTATAAAAGAGATATATATTTAAAAATGAAAAAATATGCAAAAATAAAATGAAATATAATATTAATATTAAACAATAATTTTTACTACTTTTAAATCAAATTTAAAAAAACTAAATTATTTTATATTTTATAAATACTTAATAGCTAATTAAGTTATTCATAACTTTAAATTCTTGATTAACATTTAACAATAAAATAATTTTAAAAGTCAGCAGTTTCATTATATTTAGATTTTAATAATAATTGTATTGAAAATTGATATTTAATGAATTTAGCTGTGAATTTAGTTAATGGTTGTGTGTATATATATATATATATATTATATATAAATACTTTTGATATACGTAATTAATTGTAAAATATTTAGAATGTAACATTATTCTTTAAGAAACTTATTAATATTTTATTAAAATTAATTTAAAAAATTAAAACTTAAAATGTGTTACTTCATTTATAAGTAATAAAAAAATCAAACTTGTACTTTTTTGGATATTATTTTAATTAGAGAAATTTAACATGAGCTATATAATATAAATATAGCATAATATAAAATATAAATATAGTCGATAATAATAAAAATATACTAAATGTTGAAAACAGTTTATTTAATTTTTATTAAAATTTTTAAAGACACAGGTTTAAACTATATTGATAAAGAATATGGAAAAAATATACCAAAAAAAATTTTTTTAAATGATTAATTATTTCATATAAGAAATAAGAATATAAAAAACTGAAGTTGATGGTACAGAAGATGATTAGGAGTGGGAAGAAACAATATAAGATATAATTGGTATTGAAAATAAAATTAATGGATTTGTTTCAACTAATACATAAATTGTAGACAGAATAAAATACCTGGTTTATGAGAGCATATTTACAGTTGTTTTTCAACACAAAAACTTTTTTTTATAGTTTTGAAAAAGATAAAATTTTAAAATATCTGAAATAAATATGCAACAAAGATATTATATCTCATCATTTTTCTGATTAGATAGAACAAATTAATGAAGAAATTACTTAACAAAACATTGTTATCTAATGTAAAGGATCCTAATGCAGGTATCTTATGATTGGTTAAATATTGAATTAATGAAGAATGTAGCGTGTTCTTTTTTTACTACAAAAATTTCTTATCAATATATCAACAAGCATCTGAAACTGTTAAAAAACAATTTTTAATTAAAAACCATTTGAACAAACCATAAAATGTCAATTTCTGACTATCCATTAAAATTATGTTAACAATCATATCTAGAAATATCAAAGGTATTTATATTGAAGCATTCAAATAAGTTCATCTAAATTCTGTTGTTCAAAATATTTTAAATTTATAAACAGTATATTAGTACCTATTAAAGAAATGACAGAGGTTTTTACTCTAAGAACATGAGTCAATTTTAAACTAAATCAGTGGGTGAAATGAATTATACAAAGATGATATTGCACAGAAATATTGTTTATGTAAAGTAAAATAGTCGTTTGTTTACAAAGTATATTTTTAATTATTAGTAAAAATTGATTTCTGTACTAAGATAATTCTAAACCAAAATATAAAATAAAATTTAAGAGCAGTTGCAAAACCTTTTTTTTTAGAAACTATTTGAACCATTGGAGGAGACATGACAAGGAATAGAGATTTTTTAATCTTTGAAGAAAATTATTACATTCCTAAAAGGTTTGTGTCAGAAGATTTATTGAATTTAATATTTTTATTTAAATTTGTAAATTTTAATTCATTCATTTAAAATGTAAACCAAAGACTTTTTTAAAATTTTTATATAAAATCTTTAAAATTAATGGTATTATAATTAAAAGTATATGGTATAAATTATATTATTTATAACTGTAACCGTTATAGAAGAAATAAAAAATTTTGAAGAAACTTAAGAAAATATAAATATTAACGAAACTAATGCTCGTTTTAGTATGTTGTCAATAAAAAAAAATTCAATAATTACACATAATTTGTATACTGATGATAATGTATAGGTTTGTCAAAATGAATTAATGTATTTACAAGAAAAAGTTATAAATATTAGAGATAAAACTACCAAATTATAAATAATTGGCAGATCCTATTGAATTTTCAGCTTATGAATCGAAAAAATATTTTAATTTTTCAGATCATGTAAAATACGCTATTTTTAAAAAAAATGTTTTTGATTTATTTCAACAATATATATTTTGATATTTTTATTTTAAATCGATTAATTTTTAACTCTGTAAATTTGAAGTCAACATAGGCTTAATAATTAGAATTAAAAAAAATTGAACCATTTTTTTCTCTTATATCTAAATACATGAATTAGAAGTTTTACATTAATTTACAATTATATTCATGGGTAGCAACTAGTGTCAACAATTTTGGTAAATTTTAACGAGCTAATCTTGTTCAGGTTGAATATTGAATTATATATAGGTGTAATTGTTTGACTTGAAAAATTAGGGTTTCAATGCATAGATAACTTATAAAGGTTAAATTTGGAAATTCAATAAAATATCATGTCAATAATGTTGTCTTGCATATGTATCAAGATTCAATTAAAAAAAGGAAATAGTTAAAGTAATTGATGGCGTTAGGATGGAGAAAACATTTATATAAAAGCTTTTTCTTTTCTACATTCAAAACTCTACATTAATAAAAGTTGAATATTTGTTTGTAAAACAAGACTTCTGTAGCTAGTTGAAATAACTAAAACTACTATTAAATACACTTATTCAGTTCATGCTTGATTACCTTCTTGATCAGAAAAATATTTAAACAGTTAAAAGATTTTTTTATTAAAATTAAAAATTTAAGTAATATACATAATTAAATATAAATATTTCTCAAATGATTTAAGTTATGATGTGAATAATTCTATAATTTTTCTTTAAATATTCTCAAAAATTTTCCAATTGAAAATTAAAAATTGTGTTTATTAATCCAAATTTAAACAAAATATAAACTATCAATCTCTCCAAAGTTATTTAAATAAATAATTTTGAATTATTATAGATATTAATAACTCAATCAAAAGCTACTGGAAGAAAAAGTTTGGGGTAAAGAAGAGAATTTGGTAGGAGATAGAAAGCACAGAAATGGATAGGTAATATAGAAAATTTACATTGCTCAGCAGAAGCTAAAGAGGTAATCATAGAAGGACTGGAAAGTGAGAAGAGCATTTCAGAAGCGGAAGGAAGGATGGGAGGTAAAGAAGCTTTGAAAATCCTAGCAAAATTCAAGATGGGTAATGAACCAAGAACGAACAGACATTGGTTGATGGAAAAGGAAAAAAGATGTAGATAATGTAGAGAAAAACCAAAAACCACTATGCGCATTACAATGGAGTGCAAGATTTTAGGATAACTTGAAAGAAACTGGAAAAACACTCTAAAAGGAGAGAGAAAAAATGTCTGAGAACTGTACAAAATCATATGGAAGAGAAATACATAACTAAGGATAAGGATTATAGGGAAGAAAGTGTGCAAGAAAGTGGAGATGAGAGAAAGCACTCAAAAGAAAACAGACACAGGTATATCTAATAAAATGATACACGGAGCAATGAGACAGATATAAATAACATGTACAATAAATTATGCTCATAAGTTGTAAGATACAGCACTCTAGCGTTCCGTGAATTCTAAGCGCGTCAAATTGTGTACTGTGGTAGGTATTTTCGTATTCTCGTAAATATCAACTTACAATTAACTATCTATTTATGTAGCATTTATTAATGATTCTCGGCAATTATAAATGTAACTAACGATGTGTAACTGTAATATAGCTTCGTACAATTAACTAAGTGTAACTAACTAGACCAACTAGTTAAGGTAACAACCTAATTAGTTGAGGTAATATATGCTTCTGCCTACGCAAATTCTTTTGTTTAACCATGTACATCCTTTTTTAACTATGGGAATATTTTATAAACTTTTGTATTGCATAATTAACCATAAAAAAATATGAAAAAAGATACGTGATTTATATCAATTCAATTAATTTAACAGCGTTCAAGTTTAGATGTTATGATGGGTACGTAGATTAAAATCTGTTTTAAAAAATAAAATTTTTGACAAAAATCTGAAATACGGATTATATGGATCAATTTTTATTATTTATTTACTGTATAAAATGCGAAAGTAAAAACAACAAGATTGGTCCCTTAAACATAAGTGTGAACAAATAATAAGATACAGAATTTTAAATCAATCGAAACGTGGGAAATATTTTTAATCGAGAAAATGAATTACTTATCTACTACCAAACCTATGGTTTAGATTTCTTTTAAAAAGAGTAATACATATTAAACAAAATAATTATCTTTAAAATCAGCAAGATTCATTACATATTCAACTTAAAAACATTAAAATGAAATTAATGTAAATCTGTAGCATATAAAAAAAGCATATTAATGCTTTTAATAAGTATTTTTAATAATCATAAACTATTGCTGGTTATTTTTAATACTTATTCCGAAAATTTAATGGTTTGACTAAATGGAATAGCAAAATTTTTTTTTAATATATAATATGTAATTTCAAATATTTTTTCTATACATAAGAACACCAAACATTCAAACTTAATTAGTTTTGAAACAATATTCATAAATTTTTTCTTCAAATTATTAAAACTTTATTTTAATAACGATAATATCCCTTAACTCATTGTTTTAGATAGTACATAAACTCATAATTATAGTTCATTAACTTTCTTTCGAGATGTATGACAAATATTATACACTATGACACCTTAGAATCTTAAATTTTTATAATATTTCGCAAAAAGTATTGAATACAATAATTGTAGATATTGATTACGTAATATAGTTTTCACAAATATATTAAATTAATCAAATCCGAATCCAGCACCATTCAAGGCTTTATGTCCAAATTCAAAATATGATGTAACACCATCTTTATCATAAGCTAGTTTTTTGAACTTAAAAATAAATTATAAATCGTTTTATGTTCGATAAAATATATTGAACAAAAGATTTTAGTTCAAAATAAATGCACTAAATATAGAAAAAAATTTAGAACTTCTTTAAATATTTTAAAAACCTTATTTATTTGAAAATTATATTTAATTACAATTATAATGAAAATTAATTTTGTTTTAGATGTTAGGCAAACTTCTATATAATAGTTATATAATAGTTATTTTTGTAGTTGAGTAAATGTTATAAAATATTATTTAATACAAAGTTCTATTCATTTTTAAGTACACATTTTTTTAATTTTTACGTACTCATTAATATTTTTAAAATGGGTAAGATGTCACTAACATGTGCTCTCTGAAATTAAACTAGATTACTTTTTTTATGAACATTATTAAAAAATATCCAAGCTTTCTATAGTTTGATTATAACAACGAATAAAACAATTCATTATTACAAATTGACGTTTCTATAAAAAAGAGTTTGCAACTTTTTAAAAATAAATATATCTTTTTTGTATAATATGTTAAGTCTGTATTATATAGATATTATTAATTATTTTCCAAAAAGCAATTCTTGCATTTCTTTAATCTCCTTCACTAAATGTGAGAATATACGGTTTTCATATTTTAAATTATTATTTTTTTTAATATTATTAGTTTATATAAAAATAATTTATGCATTGATATTTAAAAAATAAAAACATTGATTCTAAATTATATTACATGATACTATCAAATTACTATAGTTTATATAATCACGTACATTTATTAATAACATTTTTTTCTATTTTTTCTTAATCCTAATATTAACTTTTTCATTGTATCTCTTTTTTTACTTCATCGTATAATAATTTAAATCTTTTCTCAATGTTGCACTCTTCGAAAATGTGTTTCATTATTTTTTAATACTATATGTTGCAAATATCTATATTCCCATCCTTATTTCCATACCTTCTGTATATATATATATATGTACTCTTAAACTTTCTAAAGTAGCTTATTTCATTTCTCCTACATATTTTAATTTTTTCAATTGTTAATCAAATGTTATTGATCTTATTTTATTGCCTGTATTTCTTATATTATTTTTCTTTTTTGTTTACCCTCTTTAGTTTTCTTTTTGAATAGCAGTTTGATCATTTATTACTTTGCCACAAATCTTTTCCGTAGTTTCCTCTTTCAATTTTGTCCTTATTTATATATTTTTTTCATATTAATTTCTTTCTTTTATTCTCATTTTTACAAATTAATTGAGAATTTCAAAGTATTGGTTGTATATTAGTACATTCAAAAAATTAATTACTATTTTTTCTGTCCATACTTCTAAATGATTATTTTTGTTTTCAACATTATAAAGTGATTTGGTGTATCTAATATAAGTATTATTTTATATATTTCTTCACAAATTTTTTACTCACATATTTCGGCACCAAGCAGTAAATACATTTTATTTTAGCTTGTTCAGTATTGTCATTTTCATTCCGATATTTTCTTTAAATAATTTTTTTTTAATAATACTTAAGTTAACGTACTTACGTTGTACATTTTTTCTATGATATTTGATCTTTAAGCCATAAATGTTGTGTTCTTTCTCTAAATTTATACTATATATATATATATGAATTGATTATGTTTACTGTTTCTATTGTTATTAATTTTCATCTTAAATATAATTTCTTTTGCTTTTTTCCTGCTTTTTTCCTGCTTTTCCAAATTTTATCATTTTGATTTTTCTGTATTTTTTATTTCATTCTTATTCTTATTTTTGTATTTTAAACTAATAATAATAAATAATTTTAATTTTTCAAAAACTGTTAATAAATCATGTGTAGCAGTTATTGCAGAAATAACATAAAATTCTAAAAATTGTATTATAAAATAAAAGTTTTTTAAACAGAAATAATTTTTAATTACAATATATATTTAAATTTAATTTTAATATCATAAATCAATGTTTTCATAATTGGTATCATTTACATAAAAGAGGTATAGGTAGGCTACATATATCTTTTATAAATTTATTTGAAATAGCATAAATAAAAATTAAAAAATTAAAATTAAAAGTTGTAGTATCATATACTAAGACAACATAGTTATCTAATAATTAAAATAATAAATTAAATTTTCTAAATAAAATATAATTATAGAGTCTTTAAATGACCATATTCTAATGACTAATTAATAATTATATGTGGATTATATTTAAATAAATTTAATAAATAAATAAATTTACTGCGTTGTTATATTCATATCATTTTTCTTAATCCTGGATAATAAGTACAAATAATTCTAACATTATTATTGTTATGTATTATGTATTATAAAATTTTTCATTAAAATTAACTTAATAAATTAATAATTTGTATAAGAAAAAATTTTACCAATACGAGACAATTTTGATTTGCAATACTGCAATAATATAAATATGCTTATGAACAAAATTCATAACAAATTTTTAAATAAATTAAAATTATTTAAATTAATTCAAAAGTATTACATCTATAAAATGAAATATCATAAGCTGAAGAATTCTTTAATGTAATGTACATAACGATATACTTATTCGAAAAATTCAATAATTATTTAGTAAAAAATTATTTTTTAATTTTATATGCTTTACAATAATATTTATAGATTAATTATTTAATATATTAAATTCATTTGGTATGGGGGGAGAAAGCCTAGAACATGGATCAACTAATAGAGAAAGTGATGAACATACGGATAGGGTAGGAAAAAAAATTTGGATAAACCACATTCAAGTATCGACACAATGAACGAGATCAAGAAAGAAGAAAGAGAAAGAAAACAATCCAAGATAAAATAAAGAAATATTAGAGATATAAAAAAGAAGCTTTTAATTTATAAATAAAAGTGTAATAAAGAAAGTGTGAGTATAATTTTAAACGAAGTGTAAAATTTTAAAAATAATTATGTTATAAATATGTATAAAAGTACATTATAAGACATTATATCAAATATTCTTTTGAAAAAACAATAACAGGAATAAGTAAAAATTATATACAAAAAATAGAATTCATATGAAAAGTTTATATATATATATATTGTATAAGTATAAGTTAAGAATTAAATTATAAGGTAATAAAGAATAAAAAATGTAAAAATATATTTAAAATAGTTTTAACTAGAAACTAGTTTAACTGCACAATGTAACCATATTGAGGTTTTAAGATGTATGATTTAATTATTTAAATTCATTATAATAATGGTATTATATTATTCAATAAACTAATAATAATAATTAAATTCATTTACAACAAATATTTAATAATTTTTCTATTTATTTATTTTATAAAATTACGAATTACATTTTTTTAATTATTAACATTTTTTTGTTACTTTTTACTAGCAACTTTTAATTTTCTATAAATTTGTAAATAAGGAAGTAACTAACAGAATTGTAAGTGCTAGTTTATTATTAAAAAATAAGTAAGTTTCATCAGTACATTATTAACAATTAAAATACTATTTATTATTTTTAATTATATTTTCCATGGTATGAACCTTGTTTCAAACCAAAATTAGGAAATAAATCAGAATATATACAAACATGTGTGACGGCCATATAAAGTTTTTTTTAACCATGTATAGACAAAAAATGACAAATATATATATATTCTAATAGGAAGAAATGACAATAGATTAATATAATTTGAAAAATAATCTTATTGTTCGAAAAAAATTTTTTTATTAATTTTTATTTTTATTTAAAAAAAATGTTTTATATTTATAATTTCAGTTAAAATTATACGATTACAATTATTTCTTCAATGAAAAAATTTGTGTTTGTTTTCTAAATGAACATTGTAATATAGCTAAATTTTACAAATTTTAAGAGAATTTTCATCAAAATCATGAAATCATTGAAATTAGACAAAACAAGTCCTTTTTTAATTATAAATTGATGATATATATATTTGAAAATTAATAGAAATATTTTAATATTCTTAAAGAAATTATCTTTTTATGCTTGATTTGAATTATTATTATTGTTGTTGTTGTTGCTGTTATTTTTGCTTTCGTTGTTGTAAAAGTAAAAAATATTATTTAAAAATTATTTTGGAATTTAGTTTCTTATCGTCAATATTTTAAAAATAATAAGCTACGATACATAAGTAATTACAGTAATAGTAAATATAAAACGAATGAAAACTAGGATTTGCTGTACTTTTCACTTTTACTGTATCAAAAATGCTTTATAATATTCAAGTTTATAGTATTAAAAGTGTTTTTTTCGCTAAATTATTACACTTATAAAAGAAATGCACTCCTTTCACAATAAAAATGTATGAAATTTTTTTCTTTTCTTTTAAAATAAAAGTATAATTTACAATTGTGCTAAAAATTAGATTTAGGCAACTCGAACCCTAGCGATAGTATATTGTTAATGAAGGTACGTTTAAGCAAAAAATAAAATTTATCATTTTACCTCTGAAGTTCGATTTCTATTTTTAGCCATTAATATCTGGGAAATTGGATAAAGAATTCTTGGAAGATCTAGTCTATAGAAGCTAGGTTTGTGCACGTTGTAAAAAATTTAAATTCATTTTCCTACTTCATATTTCTAGAACCCAAAGAAGGACGAGTAAAATTGAAAAATAGATCTCGGAGATCGTTTTCACGATGTAACAAAATACCCGCATTGACCTGACAATGAGTAGAGCGTCCCAAGGCAACGTGCATAGTGCTACACGCTTCGAAGCCTATAGTTTCTCTTTCTTTGCTTTAACTGATCGCGCCATGCATTGCCACTGTGTTTTTCTCTTCGGTATTCATGCATGGCTTATTATTTCCTAGAAAAATCTTTCTCTTCGTCCCTTCTCTATCCCCGATTGCTCCCTTCTTCCTTGATTTTTTCCCTCCAAGAAGTTCAAAAGATTTCTTTGTTTGGTTTTCGTAAAAGTAGGTCCCTACTGTTCCCTCTCATCTCCTGTACACACACACAATCCACTGACTTGCTTCGACTGATTTTGTTTTCTTTCACCTATTTTTCGTTAAAATTCGCATCACTTTGACCCGCGGGAATCGTACAAGTTTTTATAACCCGCTTCGAAACGCAGTTTTTCTATTACTTATGTGGCCTCTTTCTATCTTATTTGGATCTCATGAGAGCAACAAAAAGAGAGAAAGCATGTGCTTTACCGAGTGCACCTGTTTGAAGTCGAATATTGACCACCTGCCCTACTAGCAAAGAATGAGAAGGTCCTTTCTTAAACAGACCTAAATATTTTATGAGAGCTCAGTTTTTCTCCTCATACATTATCTCCCACAATAATTTTGTCTTTCCTTTCTATTCATCATTCCATTTTTTAAGTTTATTTGAAGGATAAGGTCGCTCTTTAAATTTATTTTCAACTAGAAGTTTACGTGTAATTTATATTATTCTTTTATGAAGATCAAAACAAATATTCAATGTTAATTATTTTTAAATGATTTATTTAAAAATCGGATAGAATTTATGAACTTTACATTTTTTATTAAAAAATTATAGTTAGATTTAGATATTCTCATACACTTTGATTATGCTCGGTTTGTATTCGGTAAAATGACTCAAGCATCATTTTTTAAAAATACTACATAATTATTTTAATCGATTTGCAGAATTAACGTAGACAAAAATATACAATCCTTTTATAATCCCTTTTCATTCATTATTATTTTGTTCTCATTTTAAATGATAAAATCTTTAAAACAATATTATATATAACACACAACTAAATTCTTTTTTCAATATTTCTTTCCAACGTATAAATCTGAAAATTTTAAATAACTGATTTTTATTAAAAAAGCCTTCCACAAAAGGATATTTCTTATTTTAGATAAATCAACTATGTTATTTCATCCTTGTCAGAAGATATATGAAAAATGTATCGAAGGTCGTATAAAGTTTACCTTTTTCCAATGAAAATAATACTTGCAAATTTAGTAATTGAATTCACATAAAAAATTTTTCAGATCTTAAATATGCACGATATACACATAAATTTACTTTACTTTTAAGCTTTCACAAAAGAATATGTAATATATTAGGAATCTAACTTATATATACCCGAAAAAATAAAAAGCAAAGAACAAAGAAGGAAGGCGACTTAAAAAAGAGAAAAACTTCAATCTCATTTCTATATCGTCTTCAAGAAGGTCCACCAATGTACCTTTTCCTGTATGTACATTATGACAAAAAGTGTATTTCGTTTGTTTATTCATTTTTCTTAAACTTTTTATATAAAGTTAGATAAAACTATTTTTAACTTTTTAAATAGAGAAGTTTGTATATCTAGAAGACGAACACTCAATTATTAATTAAACAAAGTCGACTATTTATGACCATTCGGAAAGGAAACTAAGTAGAAAAAGAAAGACAGACAGAAAATCTTCATTTACTTTCAGCTGTTATTTAAGCCAGAATCTCCAAACTTCGTCATGCCTGGCTCATTGACTTTTGATAGTTCTTCACCGATCTACCCACGTGCAAGATTTTTTCAAGTTTTAGTCTTTGTCCTTATTATTTTACTTGCTTTCTCACTCTTTCAGATTTAATAATTTCCTGTAAAAGAAACATACGTATTTTTAGCAGTTTTCAAGTTTCAGTCTCTATACTCTAAGATTTACAATTTATTAAAAGTTAAATACCTAGTAATACTTGTTAATAATGTTTAAATGAAACTATAATTTCACGAAATATATTTATAGAACAATTTTATAAATTTGGAGTTACTTTTCAGTTTATATTACGAACACATCATTGAGAAGAAGAAATGTATTTTTCAGAATCTTTTACATGTTTGTTACAAAATGTTCTATTTTAAATTTAATATTAAAAAGCATATTAAATAATTAAAATAAACACATTACACAATTTCTGAATTATATAAATTTAAAAAACTATTACATAACTTCAATATTTAGTGTTTATACTGTTATTTATGTCATGATATTTACTATTATTTATACTATTGCATTATAAAATAATTTAAAATATTAGCTTAATAAGTAATCAAATCAAATTTTATATCTAAAATTTCTTTTTTTTTATGATTAATTAATTAATATAAAAATTATAATTTTAAATACACGAAAATAATATAATAAATATTCATACATTTGAGGATCATTTAGTCATAAATTTATTTGTTGAAATGTTGATTTTCTATATTAAAGATTTTTTCCATTCATTTTTTCTGTATGAAATGAAGCAAAATATTTGTATTGGTAAAAATAAAGTAGAAAATCCACTGTAATATGCTGAAAATAGCTAGTACATATTTTTATTCTTTAGAATTGCTTAGTATGACTAGTATAATTTGTAACGACATAATAATAAATAAAATGTCAAAAATTAGAATTAATTAAATATAAATAATGGTATGTTTGTTTTAAGATTGACAACGTTAAAAAATTTTTCGGAATAAATTTATTAAAAGTAAGCCTTTACACATTCATCAATGAAATAATTGAAATAAAATAAACCATTAAGAAAAGTATTTTTCTTATTTTTTAATTATTTAAGTGTTAAATAAATAATATAGATAATATTATAATGGATAAATTTGATTAGAAATGACATTTTTCATAACATCTGAAAAACTAAACACCCGAGAAAATACAATTAAAAAAATGCTACAAATAAAAGAGTTTTTACTTTGATGCAAAAGAGCAGCTATACGGTAAAATAACTTGAAATCTAAAGTTCTTAGAGTAGCATCTCTAACGCTTGCAAAACCCGTAAAGTAGAGGATGTCGTGATATGATGTAGTTTAGACTGTGGTTTCCGCCCCTACTGGCCTTCATGTTTTGTGGAATGCATGCTCTAATGACCTTGAGATAGGGAAGTGAAGCGCATACCTTGTATATATATATATATATATATGGAGATAGTTTCATAAATCATTAATTTTTATATTATTGATTATAATAATATTGATTATTATTTATTATATATCATTTTAGAATTTCTAAAGAGATAAACTTAAGAATAAAATAATTTTGACTTAAAGATAAGCCGATCATGAATTACTTTGTTAATCTTTTTTTATATTCAAAACAACATTTTATAACTTATTCATAAAACTTAAATATAAAAAAAATACTTCATCTCTATTTTTTCAAATTTACAAGTGAATAATATTTTTTTTAGTAATCTGTATATATATATAATATTTTATCTTGTAAATATTTTTTATATTAACATTTTGATATTTAAATATATCTTGTATAAATACATTTAATTGTATAAACAAATCTTCATTTAAAATATTTAAGTCTAATGACAAACTCTTGTCGAGTGGATGTAATTGAAGATAATACGAGTTTTTATGTTGTTAAAGCTCAACAATGATAAATAAATCTATTTTTTTGAACGATAATTGAAAACATTATAATGATATTGTTTAAAAAATTTCAAAACTTAATTAAAGGAAACATCTTATTTTATACATTATCATTATATATCTAAATTTGTTTTTAAAATTTGAAACCATTGAATATGTCTTGTTAACTTCATAATGATTGCTTACTAAAAGTTTGTATATTCTCTATATTACCTTTAAAAATTATTTAAAGAAATTAACACATATAGACATAGAGTTATAAATAAAATGATTCATGTTAAATATAGTTTTTTAATGTAGACAACTGTTAATATAGAAATTTATAATATTATAATGGATATATTGATAAATATTATTTAATATATAATATCTAAGTAATTCAATTTTTTTGAATTTTGATTTTAATTAACTTTATTATAATAGGATAAATAAAAATATGGTAGTTTAAATATATTTATATAATTTGTAATTTAGTATTATTTTTAGAAAAAAATTAATTGCAATAGTAAATTTCTAAAATTAAGTAATAACATTTTTTAATTGAACATAATTCTGTGTCGTATTATACATATTATAGAATAACACTCATTATATTTTAAATAATAAAAATATGGTAATTTTATGTTTTAAAAATATTTTTTATAGAGTATAGAACTTGCGAACAAATCATAATTTTAATATATTTTAAATTTAAATATATAGTATTTATTAATATAGAAATATATTCAAGTATTCGTAAATAATTTTAAAAAATTTTTAACCATAAGTTCTTTATGATCTTCTGAGACATTAATAAATTAATTTAAACATACTTAAAATAACAAAAATCATATTTTTGTTATTTTCTTTGAAAAATACATATTGTATAAAATACTAGCAATAAATACGCAATCCTAAATATCATTAAAATCAGTCAGTTTCTATTTAAAAAAACAATAAAATTTATAGCTACTTTTAATAAATTTTAGGAATTATATAATTTAATTTTAGAACTATCATTAGAAAATGAGATTTATGTAAGGTTCAAGTAATAAAAAAATTAATTCATGTGAAAAACGTAACTTTAAAAAAAAATTCGATCTTAATTCTTTTTTACTTCAAAAAAAACTTTTTAAAACTAGAAATAAATCTTGTAAAACTTTTTAAAAATGTCACAAAATTTAAAAAAAAAATCCATCGAAAAATTAGACGTAAATATTTAATTTTTAATACACAGACAATATTTAAGGTAAATATAAAATTATCATTCACAATTGGATTTTTTTCCTTCAAACATAAATACACAATTGTGGATTGTTCATATATTATTTATTAATCTGTAATAAATGTAGATTGTTCCATAAAAAAATTATTATTAACGAAGTTTGGTAGCACAAAAAATAGCAGTACCATTGATGTATATATATATATATATATATATAATAAATCGATATATACATATATATAATAAAAAATTTACCCAGAGCAATTATTTGTTAAACATATCAAATAAACAGGAATACTGCACAGCAATATAAAGACAGCAACCTGCACAAAATAGTAAATAACGAAGAAAGTGGCTCGAGAAATAACAAGCTTCTCGTATTCTTTCTTTAGGATTTTTTCAAAAGGAGAGTGCAATGCACCCAATTATTACATCGAGATGGAACTTTTTCAAAGCAAACATTAGGAACAAATTTTATAATCAATACTCGAACCAGAAAGCAAATACATTTTATCTTCGTAAGAGTAATTAAACTAAAGTTTATTGTTTTTTGTTGCTATTTTACCACTCGCAGTCATTGTGAAAAATAGCATGTATTAACGTATATATGTGAGATTTTTCTTTAAAAAAAATAATGATACAATTTATAACAGCAGACACATCAATTTGCCATTTATATATCTCTTATAAGAGACGATACATCTCATTTTGAATGATTTATTAGATACGGATGAGAGTTTTGTACTTTAATAAGATTAAAATTAGCTTAAAGTTAATTATATTGAGATATAATGATCAAGGAAACAAGAAAAAATCAAAATGATACATCTTTATTTTAAGCTGTTCATATGCAAGTACGATAATAACTACACGTTGACTGCACTATCACTATCATTTTCCATTTCTAGAAATTACCGAAGGATAAACTTAAACGTTTTACGTTTATAAATCAGAAGTATGTAACGCTCGGATTATTTTGATAGATAATTATATTGTTCTGAGTTGTAAAAATTAATATATTTAAAAATATATTTAAAAAAAAGAATAACTCTAAAGTCAATAACAAAAATTGAGAGATAAAGAGACAAATACGGAAAAAACGATTTAAAGAAAAAAGATTATAGAGAAAGAAAAAGGATAAAAGAAGATAAGTTCTTCTAAGATGGGGTTCTTTATAAAACGAGAAGAAGCTGTTAGATACTTCGCTACTCTAGAAATAAGAAAGTATTGTAGCAAAGAAAACAGTTACATCGTCTGTACTTAAATATGGGTAAGATGCCTAAAAAATAAAACTAAAAGTTACTTACTACAAAATAAATACTAAGGTTACCGAGAAAAATATAGTTTATTATTTTGAGTTATTACCTTAACCAAACCCAGTTCTATTACATAGTAAAAAATATACAGTAATAAAATACATAATTTATAAATTAACATAAAGATCTTGTGAAAATTCCATAAAACTTCATGTTGTAAATGTTTTTTTTTATATGAAACATATAAAATTGAGGTAAATATAAAAGTAACAGATAGCAGCAAAATATTAATCTATTCTTATAAGCTATTCAATAAATAAATTCCGATACAAGTTTGTAAAAATCAAATACAATTATTTTTTATACTTGTATTACAATGTTATCCTCTAAATGTATCCTATGAATTATTCATATTTTTCGAAATAAAATGGTTATTTAATTCTATTCAAAATATATAATTTTATTAAGAAATTACTTATTTAATATAATCATTCTTCAACGTATTCATTGCGATAATAATTGCATAAAGTAAAAGAATAGCAACGGCAAATCTGGAGAAATAAAGTAAAAACTTCAAAGTAGGAAAAGTTAAATAATAGAAAGTGTACAACAAAAAATGTATATATGAAAAAATAAGGAAAAAGCACCGAATGAAATTATTAGCGAGATTTAGAATCAAAGAAACAGCAAAAATATTAGCTAATAGAAAAGAGAATGTATGATTGTGCAATAATGAAAAAGAAATAAGAAAATACATTTTAGAGAAGTATAATGTCACAAGGTCTAAAACAATCAAGTAGTAGAATATTATAAAAGGCAATAAGAAAGATATAAACATATTTTACAGAATTCATTAAAAAACAGAGAAAAAAAGGAATTAGAGCGAAAAAGAGGAATTAGAAAAAGATAATAACAGGAGAGAAGAAAAAAGAAAAAACGAACAAGTAAATAATAATTTAAAATATTAATACATATTTTATTTATTTTTGCATGAAAATTGTAAGAAATTTCAATGAATATGCAATGCTTAACCATTCTCGCTTATGTTAAGGAATGCTAAGTTATTTCTTATCTCTTTTCAGATATTAATTTAAAATATATTTGAAAGTTATTTTATGAAACGTGTATTAATAATTATTTTAATACTTAAAATTTTTATTTTATAATTGTCAAACGTGAAAAAATATATTTCATTTTAGAAAAACTCTGAAATAATTTCTATGTTTATATTTTGTATTTTTAAAAAAATTATATATTTTCAGCTATATTTTATTGTAATATAAATAAATCACTTACAGATTTCACTTTCATTCAGTTAAATGTTTTGGACAGATTATTAAAACGCACAACAGGATTAAAGTACAAAAATTTATTTTTTCAATGAATATATATTCCTTTCGTTTTTTTCTATATAAAACATTGAATTAGATTAACCATTGTACAAAAAATTTATAAACTTACGATATTGAATAAAAAACAACTGCTAATAATTAATGTGCATTTATACCTGTATTATTAAAAAAGATAGTAAAAATAAATATTAATAAATATTTTAAAAACTGTTGTACGTTATATTAAAACTTTAATGATATTGCGTTAACGAAATAAAAGAATATCATAAAATCATAATTTTAAATAATAAAGAAAGTATAATAATAGTCTAATAATTTGATAAATTTATAAAAATTTTTGAAGTTAATATTTACAAACGTAATTTTTTTATAAAATAAAACCATTAAAATATAATTATTTACTTACTGTTTATAATTTTAATAAATTAAATCAAATCCTCGAAAGAATTCCGTAAAAATAAACTTATTAAATTAATATAATCATGTTGTTAATGCAGTGTTATCTACTTACCGTTTATTTATTTTTATCAAAAAAGCAGAAATTTTGAAAATAAAAAATAATTCATAAGCTTCAAATATCTATCAAGAAATTTTTGTTAAAGAATCATAAATTGAATTTCAAATTCCTGATAACTCATAAATTTAAAAATTAGTATATTTCAAAATAAATCTTTTAAGAAAAAGTAAATAGATTAATGATTAGTAATAATTTAAAAAATTTTTAATTTATTTCTTTCTTTTAATTAAATAAAGCAAAGAAATCGCAAATGTAAAAATATCCAATTGTAAAAGTAATGTGTTTAGCACATATTGTATTCAAAAATCTTTGATAACGAATGTACTTATATGTTAGATATTAGAATGTTAATATGTATACTTAATATGTTAGATATATTTAATATCTACAAGTAATAGAATTCCGAGTGTCAACATTTTTCTTCCTTTTCAAATAAATATACAGTTCAAAATTAAATTATAAATTTACTCTTGAAGAAGAATGAATGTTGTTATTTGCAATTATTACAATTATTTTTAAGACAACATTCAATCGTCAATAATCAAGAGTTGTCCAGATTTTCACAAGAAAAAATAAGAAAAAAATAGTACTGAAATACCCTCATAATCAAGTTTGCATGAGTGTTTGGTGAAAATCTCTTGGGTTACAGTGAGGAAAAAAAGAAGCAACTACAGAAAGAGCAACAAAAGAGAAATAAACGATAAAAACCAAAACTATTACAACACACGTTCACTCATAATATCACTTTCTGTCAAAAAAAGGAATAGAAATAGAAAGTGTACAAAAAATAGATGCTATGGAAGGCGTAATAGTGTAAATTGAAGTGCGTAAATTCAGGAAACATGTGCACGGTGGTAATGTCATAGATGCACAAACTGTCCTGTGTTACGTGCTGTTTATAAATGTAGTCGGTTTCTCATATTCAAACATCCTTATCTACCCCCTAAATAGTGATTTGTTATATACAGTGCTTAAAACTTCTGCAAAGGACCAAAATATATTTTTATATTTGTAGTGTTTACCTCTATAATTTAGTTAAGAATTTAATTTTAAGTTTAAGTTTAAGATTTTAATACACCCAATTGCTCATTTGGGTAATATGTTTTACTCATTAATATACTCATTATAATTATACAATAAATTAGTTTCACTGAAATATATACCCTGAACATATAAATTTAAGTAATTATTCATATAATATTCTGTCAGAATAATAAGCCTTATTAGTTGTCTATAAAAAAGTTGAATATTAAAAATTTTATCTTACATTTTTTAATCCTGAAATAGGTATATATTATTTACATTTGACCAATCTTTACTAACCAATATTATAGTAACTGGCGGATAATATATTTTGTATTTAAGTAAAATTAATTATAATAATTTAAACAATTATTTTAAACGATTTAAGAAAAATTAGTTTTTATCACATAAATTACATAACAATATAATTAAAATAATTGTTTGAAGCTTTGTAACATAATAGATTGTTGCAAATTAATTTTGCTTTATCTTTTTTTAGTTTTATATACTTATTTTTTTTAATACAAATTTAAATTATTTTGACTAAAGACTTTTTAATGAATTATTCAAACCCATTCGTTTGATTGAGATTATTCTATTCCTGTAAAAATTTTATTATACATGTTTAATCTAAAATTATCGTTTGCGAAAACTAAAGTTAAAATTTTAAATAAATTATATCAATAAAGCTATTATTACAAATTTTTTATTTAAGTCTTAACGCTTTTTTAATAGAATTTTGTTAATTTTCTGATATTGTGCAGTGAAACGTATTTTATTAAACATATTATTTTCTATTTTGATAGACTAATCATTTTACACGTAGACTCGAATATCATGGCTAATGTACAAATATCTCATTTGTTTTTCTGTATACTTTTTGCTTACGAAAATAAAAAAATAATATACTTTAATCTATTAATCTTTAATCTATAATAATCACCATACGTACGTTTAAATATAAACAAACTCAAAAAATCAGCTTACAATACACCAAGATATCCTATCAACTATATTTTATCCTTATAACCTTTATATGAATTAACAATTACAAACGTTAAAAATTAGTTACATTGTAAAAATTAATGAAAATGTTAAGATTAAAGGTACAGTATTTTTTTTAGTTCGTCTACACCTTATCGAAGTTTTCAGTTGATAGTAATGGATTAATAATTAAGATAGTTATAATTTTTTAGGTAAATAATTAACTTCCTAATATTTATAATTAAAATTATTTCTATTGTATATATTTATAAATTGGTTCAATATCTTATAAAATCTTGATAATAAATATTAATACTTAATATATTAATTAAAATAAATTTTTTATTATAAACGTTAAATATTTTCTTAGTAAATATTTTGTTATAAATGTTAAATATTTTCTTTGTAAACAATGAATAAATAATGAAAAAAATTCTTAGTAAATTTGAATTTGCTAAAGATTTTAACTTTATTTTTTTAAATTTTCAATTCTACGATATGATATTATATACTGAGATGTTTATTGAACAATATATAATTGTTATAATACATTACGATATTCTCTTATATATTTTTCAACATATTAGTTTTGACATATTTAAATTCAACTTAAAAATTACACATAAATAATTTATGTATTTTTTCATTTATATTTCCATCACTTTTTACTTCTTTTTAATATTTTAAAAATATCTCAATCTTCACTAAGAAATTTTCCTATTTTTTTGTAATAGCTTTGATATTAGAATTATCTTTTATGGTGTTTAGTTTTTGTAAAAGTAAGTCATTTGTGTATTTTTTATATAAAATCATTATTTTATTCATATTTCTACAACTGGTTTGATTTTCTAAACAAATTATCATTTTAAAAATAGAAGTCTGTGACGGTTACTTATTAGCTCAAAATATTATATCTTTCTTCTATTTAAGTTAAAGTAATTCTCTCGTAATCGTTATAAGTGAGTTACTTTTTCTTTCCTTTATATTATGTCTTTAAAATTATTTAATGTAAAATAGCGCTATTTTCTACGATATAATAAACGTAATTTACGAAAATCGAACATCAAATTACCGCTAGACTTTTTACATTTACTATTGGTTTTAATTGTTTAAACTTTTTTCTCTAGATCACTTTCCAGAAGTAATTCATTTACTTTGAAAATTTCTATTTTATGCAATAAAATAATAAATATCTAATACATCGTCTTTAATTATTTGAATATCGAACATTTACTATACATTCCAAGAAAATAATTGTAATTGTAAAACTTAATTTTTAATATTTTATAAAAATTATGAAACCTATTTTAAATATATAAACATAACTTATGTATTGATATATGTTTGAATAAAATTATTATGATTATATTTATTCTTAGCTGTATTTTATATTAATACTTGAAAAAATACTTTAATTTTCAATTTTCGAAAATTTATCAATGAGAACATTTATTATTTCTAGTATCTCAAATTATTCCGTATACTTTTTTTTAATTTTTCACTCTATAAATATTATAAAATTGTTCATGATATACATAATACAATACTGTAACACTTTTTCTTGGTTTATGTAGAAACTTTCATTTCTCGAAAAACAAATATATTTGACTGCTTCTTATTCAATACTCCTCCTGTACCGATTTTATAGATTTTCACTTTTTCAACACATTTTTTTATTTTTAATTTAATTTCTTAATTTTAAGAACTTTCTCAGAATCATTCCATCTTTTCGCTATTCAACCATAAAATTTCGTCGCCTATTACTTTATTTCCTGCATAAAAACATACTCCTCCCTTCTTTCTCAACTCTCAGCATTCTCGACTATCTTTCTTATTTTTTGTTGGACGAATGCTTCATCATTATTTATAAAACATTTCTTTTTTTCATTATTTTTTTCTTATTTTCTTCTTTTTGTAATTCGGCGCCCCACCATTTTAATTTTTCATAATCTCTTTACTATGTTTTATTTATTTTAGCTCTTACACCTACTTTCTTTCTTAACCATTCATAATACGTATACTTTTCTTCTTAATCCAATCCTTCGATAATAATATTATTCTTTTTTCTTTCTCTTTGCCGTATTTCCGCTATCAAATAAAATTTGTCCTCTGTTTTTTCCACGTGATTTTTTTCTGTTCTTTTACTCTCTCTCTTTATTATACCCTATACTTTTTTCTTTTATAATTGTCATTTCCTTGTATTTAATCAGCTTCTAGTTTTTCGATTTTTTACTTTATACGTGCTTACTTCCTCTTCCAAATTTTATTAATTTATTTTCTCATTAATATTTTCCTTCACAATTTTATCCAATTTCTTTTTTACGTACGCTCGTTACCACCTCCGCATGTATCTCTAAACATACCCTATTTGCAAATCAAACTCACGCTTTATTGTTTTTTGTAATAATTCATATCTTGATTCTATTAAACCTTTGATTTCTTCTTCCATTTTTCAAACTTTTTTTAATTCATTTTTGTTTCTATGCTTATTTTTCTTTTGTTACACTAACCTGGGTAACCGCTTTGTTTTTAACACCTCTTTTTGATTTCTTATTGTATTCCAAATATCCATCTAACATTTTTTGATTTTGAGAATTTCTTTGACTCATTTAAAAATGTTTTCTTGTACCTTTTTCTCACTGTTTTGTCATATGTATACGTATATCTTATTTTCAAAGATTTAACACGTCTCTAGCTAACTTCAATTTTATTTCTTTTACAATTTCACTGTTTTTTCATTTATATCATTTTACTATAGCTCGCCTTCATTCCTAGTTTTGTAGGGTTATTTGTATTTTAAATAAGAATACTACATTCAGATTTGTTTGAATATTATATAATATATTCCGTTCGATTTTAAGTTACAATATTCGTTCAATGCTCGTGCATTGAGAGACGAGAAAAAACTGACTATTTTATGTGTAACGATATAACGTATTATTTTAAATTGTTATTGTTTTTAGATTCTCGTTATTTCATAGTATTGATGGCGAGAAAGTCTAGGACGGTATTGGGTTCGGTCGGCTTGTCGTTTGAATCTATGATTTCTTTTCAGCTCATAGACTAAACAGTGCCACAGCCTTCCAGGTATTCCACTCGACTTTCCGTCACCACAGTTTACTCTTTTCTCTATTATTCAGAATTTTTAATTTTTCTTTCACTGTCTGCCCCTGACATGTAACTTATGTGGGCTCACTTAACAGACCATTTTCAATGTTACGATATTTTAGATTTCTACAAAGAAAAGTTTAAAATGATAAATTCAAGATCAAGCATTAAATATTAATGGAAAATTCTTATTATACGTAAGATATAAAAAAATAATAAAATTAGTATTTTAGTTTAGAAATACCACTATAGTTTACTATAAAATTCTATAACTGTACTGCAACACAATATTTGTTTCTTTCTTATGATAGATCATAAAAACATGTGCTGGAAATTAAAGCTTGACAAATTGTCTTGTAAGAGTGGATATGTATGTATCAGAAGATCGAAACTAATATTTTGATTGAACTTCTGTTTGTGGGCACTTCTTGTAATACACACAATAATTCGAGATAAAAAGTAAATAATCTCTGAATCCATGATCTGACTAGTTAGAGTCCTTTATTTATTTCATTTATCTTTTAAAGTAAACTCAAGTTCCCTTCACTGTTTTTTATCTCTTAACTACTTATCCTTTTTAATTGAGCACTTTATGTCTTTTGGGTACTATTTCTTTCTTTGTTTTTCCTATTCTTATATTATATTAATGTATTTGCGTTAGAAAAAATTTGAATAATAGTTAAAAATTGTGATTAAATTAGAAATAATGATAGTAAAACCGACACAAGCATTTTTTCAAGCTTTTCTACTCTTTTAAGATACAAATCTGACGATGATACCAAAAAATTTCAATACAATTTTACCTCTCATTTGGTATGTAATAATTTTAAAGTAGTAACAAAGCCAATAGTGATAGCATGGTGATTTTTCTATGATGCAGAAAATATATTCAAGCACATGTTACATATATGTCCGATGAAGTATCCTGTAACCGTAAAGAAATAACCGCAGCGTGAATTCGTGTACGAGATACGTAAAACGAAAGAACACCGCTGAACTGTTTACCAATTTATTATGAAGCCCAATGAGCAAGTAATAAAGAAAGTGAAGATTTTTAGTTTACGAAAGCAATTGTTAAATCCAAGAATACAACATCCATTAAGTATCCTCAAGCAATTGTTTGAACTTGTAGTGCTACTTTAGCAAGCACATTGTACATAATTATTATTTTCACTTACCGCGCGGCAATATTTACGAAAAATCCGTCACCCCAGATTAAAGATCAATTTTATAATATTTTTTATAGAATTCACCAGTGTAGACGGGAACTCGGCATTGTTTAAGCGATGCAGAGGTCATGAGCGAAAACCAAGCGAACTGATCTGACGCGCTTAGGCACTACTCGGACAAAAGGCCATATCGGTCAGATGTAATTAAGAATGCACCAACCGCCGAAATAGAGAATGACCATCACAAAAGACCGCTCATCCCTCGTTTCAATAACTGGAATTTTGGTTGTTTACAATGAAGAAATTCATGTTAACAAATTAGTTAGCAAAGATGCGAATTCCGACTGTTTTTAAGGTTGGTGCATATAAACGCGGCCAGCGGCCAACGTAGTCAGTCTGCACAGCGCTCGCAATATATACACTTAATATTGTATTTTGTATTATATATATGTAACTTATAAATAAATAACATTTGGCGCAGATTACATACCCGCCTAATTATTTCACCTACACGACAGACTTGTATAATTAATTATCTTTATCCGGTGTAGATTTTAAAAACTTTTTATTTTTATACTAATGATTCTATTTCTAAAATATATTCGATATCTTAGTTTTAGGTTTTGAAAATATAGAACTTAACTAAGCATCCCCATAATACAAAATTGTTTTTATGCGAATATGTATGGGAACAATTTAATATATTATTTGTAAATCTGAATATATAAATAAACTTATATTATTAATACTAAAACTTATATATTATATAATAAGTAAAAACGATAAAAATAACTGAGAGAAAAGTACTGGACTAAATTTTTAAAATGATCTACGAAAGATAGGTCAAGTTTTATAAAAGATTAGTCATAATATAATGTCTATATATTGCAAGTGGATTCAAGTATACCTCTATTTTAATTATAATTTTTCTTACCTTGAAAAGCTATTTTCTTTCATACATTTTTATAATCATGGTAGTAAATTGAAATATAATTAAATGTAATATGTTACAATAAAATAAATGTAATATAAATGTAATGTAATATATAAACAAATGTAATACGAGTAATAATTTAAATATTCAAATATCTAAATGCATTTACTTATTTTTAAGAAAATTATATAATTCTACAATAAAGTTTATTTATTAAATGATTTAATAAAATCTTTCTAAACAGAAATCTATTAATTCATACGCAAATTTTAAAAACTATTCATTAAGTAACGGAAATAATGAAAAAATTTCATACTGCTCTTCAAAAATTTTAAACATGTTCTTCTTTTTATTTAAGATTTTAGTTTCAAAACAAAAATTCATTAATGTATAAAATATCTGTTATAGTTTTAAAAGTCATTAAAAAATGTAATTTCTTTATTATTATAGCTCCATCTTCAAAATTAAATTTTTAACAAAAAAAATTGTAAGTTGTCGTTATCGAATTCATAATTTTAATTCTTTTATCAATTTCACCCTTTAAAATCTGTATAATAAAAAATCGTTAACAAATTATAGTTTTGGTTTCAATTTACAATTTTATAGATTACAATTGTTTATTAAAAAAATATAAACAAACAATTGTTTATAAAAATGTATAAAAAAATTCATTCATATTTTACCTTACTTTTTTATATTTTTATTATAAATTTTTTTAAAGAAAAAAACCTTAAACGAGCTTACATGCATAAAACAAAAAATGGAGTTCAAAAAAATAACATTAATAATACATCTATTATGTAACAATAGTATAAAAATAAAAAGTTTTTTACTCCATTATTTAACAGTACTCGAAGTGATTATCTAAATAAATGAGTTAAACAATTATAAAACATGTGCGTTTAAATATGGAAAAATTATAGAATAGAAACTTATTTATACATAAAAATCTGTTACATTAAAATTCATATTTACAATTAATAAATTGACAAAATTATATCAAAAAAACTTAATCTAAATCTTTATTAATTTATTTATTAATTTATTAATTTATTAATTAAATTTTCTTTATTACTTGCATAAAAGTATTATAGCTAAATTTTAGAATTTAAGTGATTATTTTCCACTAATTGAAATCTCTATAACGTCTTAAACCGTAGCTCAATTAATTTCGTCGCTTCTACACTACTTTATCAATGACTTAATGGGTTTCGTGATAATTTAATTGTATAGTCGTTTAATTTTTATATTTTGTAAAGCAGTTTTTAATTTGATTAAAGAACAAAAATAAGATACTAAAGTATTAAAAAATGTAAAACCATATATCTTATTTTCAAGTCTCTATCATAATATGTTTTCAAAGAACCATATGCATAGCTAATGATGATAATAACCTATAAATCATGTCCCAGAATAAGTAACGAGAAGAAATTTAAAATGTATTTATTACCTAAAAGATTATCCAAAAAAATCAATGGCATAAAAATCTAAATATAACACAATTCACATTTATTTAAATAATTTACAGTGGCATTAGCTATAGTAATCTAATTTTATAAATTTATCTAAACCTTTACCTGACCTCTCCATAAAATATATACTACATACTATAGTTTGTATATATATATAATAATACTACATGCTTGAAATCTAAACCAACTTTATAGTCTCACTATATAAGTATCTTATAAAAGTGTATATTATTAATTTGATCCAAAAAGATCTGTAATAACATTATCGTACATAAACAAAGATTTCTAGAGATTTAATTTTCAGTGATTTATAAATACAAAACGTAATTTTTGATTATTGATTTTATATATACGTACCAAGTATAAGTAATTTCACTATATAAATTATAAATAAAAATTACAATTAAAATAAATTTCTAAAATTACTATAGAAGGGGAAAAATATCCGCTCTATAAAACCTACAAATTTATAAATGTTTATAAACATATTTGGTACGGTATATAATTAATACAATTATTTAGATCGCATAACTAATAAACTTTAAATTTAAATTATTTCCTTAAGGTTAGTTTGATAATTTTATTAATTTTTTAATTATATTATATTAATTTAACGAAAATTTTTAAAATCATTATGTTTTATATCACTAAGTTATTTTTTATTTTGCATCGTATAGTGCTTTTTACTATTTCATAATATATTTAAAGAATTTCGTTAATACTAAAATTAGATTTGACGTAAAAATATACACATTTTTTAATAATTCTACTATGAGATATAATATAATTGTGAAAAAATTTTTTAAAGTGTCGAATAAGAAACTGCAATTAAAAATATGCTGCAATAAATTTATTGTATAAATTTATGCTGTACTTTTAATAAGATCATAATAAAATCTTAAATAAATAAGTAAAAATCTTAAATAAATACTAATAATAATCACAATTATTAACCACTCTTGTAAATAAGATTTTTTTTATACTTATATTAAATTCAAAGGTATTCTGGAATAAAATTGAAAAAAATTTTAATATTTTTATTTTTATTATGTAGATAAAAGATGAAATTGAATTTTGAATGAAATTGCGTGATCTAAATTTATTAAAATCGTACAAAATTTTTAATTTGTTGTTTATTTGGATGTTTCTGCAGGTATATTTATGAATATTAGCTATAATACATGATATAAACTTATGTATTACAAAGAAATCAATAATTTTGACATAAGTTAAAAATTTGAGTTTCGTTATTATACTATTAAAGTGTATAAGATATTATGCATATTTTTAATTTATAAAAAGCTCAGTCTGCAATATAAATTATTTTTGCGAAGATTACTTAATGCTCTTATATTTTTAAATGTAAGGTATTATATTACATAAATATAAAAAAAATATTAAAAATAAATGAAAAAATATTTAGCGAGTGGTATTTTAAAAAAGAAGAAAAATTAATAATCGGTAATCTCATTTGAAACAGTAATAGCACAAGGCTATGATGACTCATTCCACTTACTTTCTCTCCTTTTCATTTGAGTCCCGTGTATTTCTCTCTCTTTAAATCATACATTTTCATTTTTCAAAATTCTACCTTTGCTCAGCCTTTAGTCTGGCGAAATGAAGAAAGACAGCAACGTGAACATTAAGCGTAGAGAGTAAAGAGTAGTATCTCTCGTATAGCGTTATTCATGTTGGGGTAAATCGCGAGAGGGGAGAAAACGAGCTTGATCCTGCATCTCGTGTTTCAAAACACGCTTCGTTCAAAACCACACTTTCTCTTCTCACCATTCCTCGACTTACGACAAACAGTCCTCCTGCTTTACTACGCAACATACACACAAAAAAAGCTTACACTATACCAGATTACACTGGAGATGCATACTCAAACAAGCGCATGTTCTTATGCTGGCGCAACCAGTAAGAGAGAGACAAAAACGACATTGTAAGATAAAGAGATAGAGAGAGAAAGCAAGAACATGCGATGGTACAAGCAAGAGGAAGGGGCGAGAGAACAAAACCAAGAGCTAAATATACTTAAGAGAGAGCAAGAGAGAGCGAATACGATGAATTAGGAAAGAAAAAGATACAGTCAAGTAAAGAAAAAGAAAAATAGTAGACAAGAAAAGATTGAGAGAAAAAGAGGCACTCAGTAGAAAGGAAGGGTTTGTGAAACAGGAGAAAAAGGAAAAAAGAAGTTGAACACCTTTTGTAGGAAGAGAAGGAAAAGAAGTCAGAAATAGAAGAGCAAATGAAACAGTGAGCCTTGTATAAAATGAGCAACAAGAAGGAAAGGATAAAGAGAAAAAATGAGGATAAGAGAAAAACGGCGAAAAGGGCCTAATCGAGCCTTTAAAATGAGGTAGAGTGAATGAGAAAGGATGAGAGAGCTAGGGAACAGTAAGAAAGGAGGAGAAAAAGGAGATTGAACAGAATGTGAGAGACCAGTCTGTCGTCTCTTGTCTGCGGAGATACTGCGCTTGGCTAGGTTACTATACTCAGCGTTGCTTGTCCAGTTTACTCATGATCAACAAATATATAGCCTTTTACGATTTAACTAATTTAAATAATTTAACATTTTTTGAAAATTTTTTTTAAAAATACAAACAATATTTATTTTGTCATTCTTTAATTATTTCTACTTTTAAGGTTTTTATTATTTTTGTCCAATTATTTGTTGGAATGAATTACATTTTTCTGTTATTATAGATTTTTATAATATCAATTATTAATAATGTATGGATAATAATATATAATAATGTATGAATAATAATATATAATAATATATAGAAGTAATAATATTTGATACTTTTATATATTATAATCGTTATGGTAAGAAATAATTTATATAAAAGTATATATTATTTTAGAAACTAAACACATTTTTTTAATTAAATCTGATTTTTAGTTAAATTAGAGTAAGAAATTGGAATATTAATAAATTTGAGTATTAAAAACTTAACAACCTATTAAGCTAATAAAATAAATAAAAATTTAATTAATAAAAATGAACTGCTAATGGTAAATATAAATAAACTTCGACTTTAAATAATAATCTTACATTTTTTGTGACTTTTATAAATATAGTACTACATTAGAAAATAAAATAATAAATAAAATATTGAAAATTACAAAAAATTAATATTTTATTTAAATTTTCTCTATTAAGAAGCACATATATTTTTAATACACGAAAAACATATACTTGAATGCATTCATTTTAAATATTATTTATTCAGTAAACATTTTTATCAAATAAATTAAAAACGTGACTAAAAAAGTTTAAAAATTTTTAAATTAAATTTTTAAAAATGATTAAATTAAATAATAACATTTTTTATTCAATAAGATCAATAACTATTTTAATTTACTGAATCTTAAAAAATGTTGTATTTTTTTTGAAAAACTAAGATGAATTAAATTTCAATGTCATCACACTTAAAACTTTTATTATTACATTAAAGATAGCATCGATAAATTTAGTAATCATTTCTTAACAATTTAGCTCGTTTTTAAAAATTTTTAACTAATAATATTTATAAAATAATATATACAATTGTATAAGGGTGATAATATTTATAACAATATATAAAATAAATAATTAACTTTCATTTCAAATGGTATGTTTTTCATTTAATTTTGTACTGTTTTTTTACGTATCATTATTGACAAATTAATATATAATTTCTAAAATTAATATATAATTTCTAAATTATATTATATTATATTATATTATACTATTTCATAATTATTTTTATTTTATTTCTATTTGTTCTTTTAAAATCCTAATATTGTTTTAAACATATTTTATAAATTCTTTTCTCCTGTCTTCTTTTTCCTTACTTTTAATGTAAAATATTATTTTATAAATTTATGAATATTCAATTAATAAAAAATGGAAAATACTAATCTATGATAATCAATTAAACATATTTATTATAAGATATTATATATTTATTACATATATGTAAAATGGAAAAATTTCAGCTGATTAATATTATTGCTATTTCTGACTGTTCAAGGTGACTTGAGCTTCCAAATCAAATATTTAGCTATGGATTATTCAATAAAAAAGTTATATTATTATACAATCCTAGTATCATTGTACGCCATACTGTATATATTTTTCAGTAATTACTTTCTTGCTCTTCTTATTTAATTTATTCCACTTATTAAAAAACTTTTAAGTTTTGATATAATACTGAAACTCATAATTAGTAATTTCAAAAAAGAACAATAAATAATTTATAAAAAATATAACAAGTTTTAAAATTATTTATGATTAGAAATAAAAAGTTTCTTTATTTTATTTTAATACACTATCAAAATAAAAAATAATTAAATAAAATTTAAATAATTTAATGTTTATTGGTTAATTTTGTTCTACGTCTATTAAAATTAAAAAACAGTCATTTCATATATAAAAAAGCATTCAATATTTTTAAAAAAGGAAAAAAGTGAAAAATAATTTTGTATTAAACAATAAAAATCATATCAGCAGAGAAACAATTATTACAAGAAAACAAATCTTAGAAATTGTGAATTCGTAGGTGAAAAAATACGTTTAAATTTAACATGTTTCACGATGTCTTCCTAAAGACCAAAATACCGGGTTGAAAAATCTGCTTATGAGAAAAAGCTTAAACACAAGAAGACAGACTAAGAAAAATGCTAAATGCTAATCGGTAAATTGACTAAGAGAGCATAACACTTTATTTTTTCCTAAGTCAACAAAACTAGTGTCAACAATAAATACTTACAAAATTAAGAAAAGTAACTAAGTTTGATTGACCTGCTATTGATTTCTGCACGTGGTCATTTAATGATAAACACAATAATTGCTTATTCTAAGTTCTATAATTTAGGAAATTTCACTCGCTTCTGCTTATTACAGTGCATAATAAAATATATTTTATTTTCAAATAACTTAATTTGAAAAAAACAAGAGATTTTTAATTTCTTATTTCTAATTATCAAAAGCATAAAAAATAGAATTATAAATTTTTCCATAATTATTTAAATATTTTATTTCATTTACATTTTTTCTTTTTATATAAAATTAAATGTATTATTAAAAATTTTGGTCAAAATAATTTAACAAAGTTTTATCATTATAATGTTTCTTAATGCCCTTATTCAGTTACATGTGTATAAAATAATACTTTTTATTTTGTAACAATTTTTTAAAAATTCTATTCTTTCGAGATAAAACAATTTACAATGAAAGCAATATTATAGTATAACAATAAATTAAGTAACAATTACAATATTCTTTACGTATGTAGTTGCAATTTATTAAAAACAGGCGAAGAAATTAAAATTAAAAAATCAAATAAGTAACAGAAAAACATATTAAAAACAGATTCTTTAACTTAATACAAAGTACGCATTTTTCAAAGGGTTGTATTTATAATATTGTATTAACATATTACACGTGCAACGTGTTATATAATATTTTTTTATATTAACATTAGTTACGTATATAAATAGGTCATGTAGAAAATAGAAAAGATAAAAGTAGACCACAAACAAGTAAGTTTCGATAAATAAACTTGAAACATCAAAATATGCACAATAAATGTAAAAACCTTATAATAAAAAATGTAAAAAAAAAGTATGTATAAAAAAAAATGAAGAAAAAATAAAATATGGAATGAAAATACTGGATGATTTAGAATTTGTAATGAAATTAAAAACACTAAATCTTAGTTAATAGAAGAAAATTATATACAATAAAACACATCATAGAGAAATACAATGTTGCATGGTCAAGGAAATTCAATTACATGGGAGCACATTCTCAATTGCAACAAGAAAGATATAAATGTATATTGTATAAGATTCATTGAAGTACAGAGAAAAATAGCATTAAACTGAAAGAAATACGCCGTAAATGTTATTCCCGATAATAAGGAGGATAAAAAAAACAATAAATAAATGATAAATATCTATGTGTTAAGGTACGTTAAGTTTAATAATATAAGTATAAGTTAAATGTAACTTGGATTTAAAAAATGTACATTAATGTAAATAAATAATTAATAATAATAAATACGTTTAACTATTATTTATATATGTCATTATGAGCAACTACTATAAATTACATATTCACAAAAGCTAAGCTTTGGTTTTTTGCAATTATTAAAAATATGAAAGTCAGTGCTTACTAAAGCCATGGGTGGTATTCAATCGGTACATAACTAAAAAATAAAAAAATAAAGAAAAGATGCACAATAAAAATTGATTGACCAAATTGTCTACTTATTTACTATAGAGTAGTAAAGAAATATATGATACAAGTCTAAAGTATAAAGAGGTAAAAGGGTAATAAAGAAGGAGAAAAAGAGGGAAAAAGTGAAAAGAATCTTCGATTAGAAGAAAAGATAAAAGATATTTTTTCTTAAATTTTCAGTACAGTTGTAGTTCAAAGTAAGAATTCATTGTTAGGTGCAGAACGACATTATTTCGCTTGCTTTCGTCAAACCAACTGAATTTCACTGTTTAATTATAATAAAGTATTATGTTTCAATTTTCGAGCTATAAAGCTTAACATACAAAACTAAATTCAGTAAAAACAAAAATTTTGATATTCGGAAAAAGGAGATGAAGGGGAAAACTTTAAACAATAAGAATAAGTAATACACCAAATGCGTTAGTATATGGTGTAGAGATTTGGGATGGAAAAGCTGCAGAGAGACAAAAAAAGTACAAAAAATACATAAAATGAATATTGAATTTACAAAAAACACTCAGGGTCACATCATGTTGCTATAAATAAAGAGAAATTAAAATAAACAGGATAAAAATATTAATACTAAATAAAAAAAATATTGTATAAAATTATTAATAAAACATATTGTATAAAATTTACTGAAGTAGAGAAAGAGAAACTACAAAGGGAAAAAGGCAAACGAGTAAGAAGAAAACAAAAGTGATGAAAATTGAAGGGAAAAAATCAATTAATAAATATTATACATTAATATAAGGTAAAAGTAAATAATTTTAAGTAATATACATATGTGTAAAAAAGAAATGTAAATTTAAGATATGTACAAATTTGTTGTTTCTAAATAAATAATATTAATAAAATAAATTATACTAAATACATGTTTTTAAATATAATTAATTATATTCTAATGAAATAGATCATGTACGAATTCATGTTTGAACGAAAAAATACGTTCATTATTTATAATTATAAATCAATACAAATAGATAACTTTAATTTTAAATAATATAAAATAATTATTATAATGGTTTATATGATATTTAAATAATATATGCAATTTCAAAGAAGAGTAAGTGGAGTAAAGTGTATAGACAATCCAGAAAACACAAGATTCACATTAGAAGTATAGCTTAATACTACAACGGTTAAAAGATATAAAATTGGTATTGTACTAATAAAAGTTAATTAATATTGTAGTTGTAAAAATTAGGGACGAATAAAAAAAAGCATAAAAGTTCTAATAAAATTATAAATGGAAAATAAAGTAAGATCAAGTAAATACTGATTGTCGAAAAAAAAGAAAATATGTAAATTGGAGAATTATTGAGGTACAGAAATAGATCCAAGAAAATGAAAACAAAATTTCTAAATTATAGAAAACTATCTGAAAGGAAAAAATGTAAAAAAAAAAATGGAAAATAGAAAAAAAACACATAGCAATAATAAGCAAAACAGATGAGAGTACCTGGTGAACCAATAGTAATCGACCAAGGAACAAAAGTAAAAAGATTAAGATAGTATCAGTTAAGTATCAGACTCAATAAGTATGTAGATGTAAGTCTTAATATAAATATTTATGTGTAAAATAATGTATATATTATAACAGTTAATATATTGTTCAATAAGTAAACTTAATTAAATTAAAACTAAACTCTATCTGTTACTACTAAGTAAAAATGAAATAATTAATTGGTTTGAAAAATACAAGTATTCTCTTAACCAAAATAATCTTATTAGGTTAGAAGATAAAATCGAACGTTTGTATTTGATTAAAATATTAGTATTTATTTCAGACTAATCGACATTTCTTTTCAACGAAATATCTAAGTTAGTTACTGAGTTTACAAAGGTGAAAGATCAAATTTAACTTAACTCTATTTACACTTTATTTATTCCCTTATGTCAACTCTATTTGTTCTTTTATCATCCTTTTTTATGCGTTTCTTTTGGACTTTGAATTTCAATGTATGCTCTGGTGTTCTTTTTCTTGCACTGCAGTTGTGAGGTCACGAGCGTCTATGCGCTTGTACTAAGGTCACGGTAAACACGAGCCAAAAATTATGCAGTCAACCAGTCTTTTGTGGTTTTACTTACGATTTTTATGGGAGCTGAGTTTGTAAATTATTGCACTGCAACAGCTCGATTAAAAATAAACAACTAGCCGTGACTATAGAATACTGATAGCGAACTCCATTATGTTTATTGCATTTTATCGATACTATTTTTGTCTCTATCTGTTTTTCTCTGTCTCTGTCTGTCTCTGTCTGTCTGTCTGTCTGTCTCTCTCTCTCTCTCTCTCATTTCTTGTTAATATTTATATTGTCATCTCATTTTTCATTCAACGCAATCATCATTTACAGGATATTAAAAGTATTGGACGAGTTATTCTAATCGGCAAGATATGTATAATAATTTTATTTAGATTTTCTGGGGTTTTCCTAATAATATAATTTTCAAACAGTTAACAAAAGCACATTGATTTTCGTCAAGCTTTTGCTATCGCTTATGTGTGTATTATTTATTTAGGTGTAGTATAATTTCTCATATTTATATATACAGAAAATCGTGAAGTGTACTAACAAATTAGGTATTAACATTTAGATACACTGATGCTTTTCCTATTAACTGCTTTGGAATAAACGCCTTAAAAACTAAAGCAGTAATTAAGTTTCGCATAAAGGCATCTCTTGTTGATTATTCTCATATATATATATATATATATATATATATATATATATATATTGGGTTATAATTTTGAATCTTATATTTTAAAAAACTAGTAATTACATACATTTATTAAATTGTTTAATAAATTAATGAATTGTGTTAATATTCATGAACATGAAGTATGGAAATTTTTTTTTTTTCAACATACCGAATTTTATTATTTAGTAAGCTAGTTGTTTTTGTTGCAAAGGGTACACTTTTTATATTTGTAAATAATGGTGATACTATTTGAATTAACTGTGATTCGACTCTTAGTGAATATAAAAATATAAAATTTAGCTCTGTGGATATTATTTAAAGGGCATTAAAATAGCAAGATAGGTACAAAATCTTAAAAGTAGAGTTAATTATAATTTAGATGATAGAGACGAAAAGAAGAAGGCACGGGATAGAAGTCTGTGAAATCGAAAAAAGAAATGAAAAAAGAGATAGTTTCAGCAAAAGTAACAACGACAGAAACAAATGAAATATAGAATGGAAAAAATTTTATGCTTTATACGGATCACTGTAATTCGCGCAAACGAGATTTATAAACGCTCGGATAAGCATTTTAAATGCGTTACGTTTCTTGCGAAAAAAAAGAAATGAGTTTAGAGCATTTAGTCACTTAGTTTGAAAAAATATTTTGCTATTCTTGATGCACCTTGATTATCAAAATCTCAAAACTGAAAACTTTTTATAACACTAAGGTTACCAGTCTGAATCTTATTCTAAATTTTATTTATTTTTTTTTATTTCCTGAAAATGTTAAAAATGATCGTGTTATTTAATTTATTATAAACACTAAATTAAATACATTATACGTATATTCTATATTGTTCAGCTGACATAAATATAAACTTTCTTTTATTAAGTCATGTAATAAATATTAAGAATTATTATTTTATTAATATCTTATTCAAATGTATAAATTTATTAAATAAATGAAAATGAAAGTGAAAATGACACTGTTTAATGCATTAATAAACAGTGTGATGCTGTTTGGGTCCGAAATATGAGGATGGAGAGGTAATGGAAGATAGAACAGAAAAGATTTTAAAAGTTGTGTTTAAATTTAAATAATAATACACCTGACAGAGCATTAATGCTCGAAACAAAAAGACAAAACGTAGAAATCAAAGTAGCGAAGAGAGCAATTTCGTTTGAAGATAAAATATTAAATAGCGAAAACATGAATATAACAAAAGAATGCATAAAAAAGAGGATTGAAGATGGGAGGTCACTGGAAAATAATAGAAACAAAAAAGGAAAGAAAAAGTTTATACAGCAGATAGAATTCTTTTCTAACAAGAGATCGGATAGTCTTGGGCATGTGGTAGGCGAAAACAGAGAACTTAAGCAAGCTGTAGAAAAAGGTAAAGAACATAGAAGAAGGATAGAAAACTTAACTATGAATCAAACATGCAGATAAATCAAAGTATATTGCGGAAATTAAGCAGATAGTGATAAACAGCCTAAGAACTAAAGAGTGTATAAATAAAAAACAGGAGAAAAGAAAAGAAGTGGTATGAAAATCGTAGCAAGATATAGAATGGAAAACGAAAGTAAAGTAAACCAATACTCACTGCCAAAAGAGGAAAAAAGTGCAGAATATGCAAAGAAAAGAACGAAATGTTTAAACGCATATGTAGGAATTTTAAAGATAAAGCAAAGTACTATACTAACTATATAACAGGAAAGAAAAATACAAAAACTAGCTATACAGGATACATTTGATGAGAGAGGAAAAGAAGAGAAATAGAAGAAGTAAGAGAATAAAAAGTGTGAAAATGATGAAATCATAAAGTATAAGGAAAGCGTCAGATAAAATAAGGACAACAAGATTAAAAATACATAGGGATCAAAAAATAAATTAGGTAACATTAGATAAATGAATTAGTATAATTAAGCATAAAGTAGTTTATATATGATCGCTAAAAAACTATACATAGAAGAAAAAGTAATAATAAAAAGTATTTAATCATAAATCAAAAGGGGTTAGATGACAAAAAATGAAGAAAATAAAAATGAAAAAAGCTAAAATCTATAATTACATAATAAATAAATAAATAAAACTTAATGATAAAAATAAAAAATTCTTGTAAAATTACTAAAGACATTTTATTTTTTATTGTTATTTTTTAAAATTTAATTAAATGTTTTATATATATGTATTGTCTAGCAGTAAAATGCGGTGGCAGCTAGACGTGGTATTCTTTTGAACTAAAAGAAGGTTTTGATCAGAGATTATATATATTCATTAGTTGTTATTTATTCCAAGTGCTACAATAGATTACTTTGGTTTAAAATTTTTTACATTTCGTTAAGATTATATTTTATAATAATATAGCTAAAAATTTCAAAATTTATATTAGGAGCAACATAATTTATATTTAATTTAGATAAGAAAAGGGCAGTAATATAAAGCAACCATACATCTCAAGCAAGTTATTTATAGATATAATAAAATATTGGTATAAATAGTAAAATTTGACAAATTTTTATATATTAATATTTCATAAGTAGAATGTCAATAAAGTAAATAGTCAAAAGATAAAAAACATAAAAACATAATGAGGGTAGACAAGATGAAAGAAAAATCAAGATAAAAAATCAAATAAATTCACAACAGGTAAAAGATGAAAACAGGAAAGGTATATAATGAATATGTAACAGTTAATTCACTATGCAATATTTAAAAGCAATATTAATATAACTTCCGTTAAAAATAAAAAATGTAAGTGAGTAAACAACAAAATTTGAGAATAAATTATATATAGATTATTACAAAAACAATGTAAATAAATAAATATATATATACAAGAATTTATGAAACAGATATGTAAGAGATAAAATGTAAAATTCATAAAAAATTCATACTAGTGATACTACAACAACAACTACTACTACTACTACTACTACTACTACTACTACTACTACTACTACTACTATTACACAATTTATTACTGATGCACCAGAGTTGCAATCCAATGTGTACCGAGTGTCTTATTTTTCCCATTTCCTATTTAAACTATATGTTAGCGATAAAAAGTTTAAAAAATTATTTAAAAAATAATTATGTATTTTATATATTACATGGAACGTGTAAATCCGACAAAGTTGAGCCAGATTATCGAGCTCGAGAAGGCTCAAAGCTATGTGACCCGAGTCGAGCATCGAAAAAGGAGTAATTCGGCCCGCGATTGAATACAATCAAGATATGAATAGATATTTTCTTGTGCATAAATTCATGGAAATATAAAATATTTTATTTTTAAAATAATAGAAAAACAATACTGAACAGTATTTGAATATGGGAAATATCCGTTCAAAGTAAATCGTACCTGGGATCAACGAGCCGGGTCGTAAGGTATTTTTATTATCCCTTCATGGTTCCCCACTTACTCACTCTCTTTACCTTTCGTTCGTAGTCTCTCGTCTTAATAGCCCCTCTCTCTTGCTTTGTCTTTTTCTTTCTCTATCATCGCACTATACAGCGCTCTCTCTTTTTCTCTCGCTGTCTCGCCTTATATGGTGAGCACCGTCTGTCTCTTTCGAGCTTATTTTTCTTTGTCGTTCCTTCGCCCTATACAGTACGGTCTCTAACTCTCTATCTCTTTTGCTCTTATGGAGTTTCGTAGCCCTTTCTTTCCTCTTTTTTCCATCTTCCCGCCTAAACTGCAAGTCGCTCACACCGCGGGGTTTTGCGGTACATCTAATGTACCTGTCTAATGAACTGTACATCTAAGCGACGATGGATTGACGGGTGCCACCCGGCCAGAAAGTTGACCCAGGGATTTGTATTTTTTATTTATTCGGCTCTATCTTGATTTTTGTTAAAGCTGTTTATTTAAGAATATCCATCCATTTACATCTAATTTTACGGTGAGTACAATGTTTCCAAATCCAATTTTTACATCATCTTCCTCTTGTTTACATCTTTTTTCTCTTTTACGTTATTTTCTATATTCAAAATTTATTTTATGTATTTCTTTTTTGTACTTTTTCTCTTGTCTCATAGCTTTTCAATCCCCATATTTTGGTTCCTATAGTAACATATTTTGTATAATTGGATTCAATAATTTTATCATTATTCTAAAGTCTTTCTTAAACCATCTTAATTTTTCAACTATTCTTCCAGACATCTAGAGCTCATTGGGCTTCCTTGCCTAATATCTCTTTGAATTTATAGATTTAGCAATTATTTCTTCTATTAATTTAACTTAATTCTATTTTTTAAAGTTACTGTTATCTTTATATTAAATTTGAAATGTTGTAAATTGTTTGGTGCATAGACGAATATTTCCCTCTTTTGATTTTTAGTTATTCATCTACGACCAGTTTAAATGCTTGTATTGCATTGAATGTGCTTTTTTTTCTTTGAAATCTAAATTTCAATATAAATTTTGAAGCCTGTGTCCAAAAATGCTACCCCTTTATAATTTTCTGTATTTTTCCAATACCTTATTACGAAGATTTGTGAAAATATCTTGCATCTCCATTCCGGAATTTTCTCTCCCCTTATAATTTCATTTATTATTTTGGTCATTGTCTTTACCCCAGTTTTTCCTTCATATCTCTGTATTCCATTTATTTTTATCTTCTTCTGGCTTTTCCTTAGTTTTGTCTTGCTTACTGCATCTACTACTTCTTCTTTATTGACAAAGTATATTATCCTCTCTCATTTTTTCATTTAATATTTCCACTTCTCTTTTTTACATCAATGTATTAATTTATTTCCTTGTCCAATTCCCGTATCCCTTTTTTTAACGTATCCCCCTTCTCACCCATCCGAGAATTGAAATCTCTCCTAAAATAATAGCTTATCCTTTATTTTTTTAGGTTTAACCTATACTTTCTAAACATTTCTCCTTTTCTTCTGCATTTAAATGACCTTGATTTGGAACTTTTTCTACTTTATTCATATCGCTGCTATTATATACTACTTTTTCTCTATCTTCGTTTTCCTTATTCTTATATTTTTGTTTTTTCTTATGAATAATAATACTCACCCTTTGGTCTTTCTCTTTTTATTTTCCTTCTTCACCTATAACCTGATACTCTTTTAATTTTTTTTTTATTATTATCAATTTTTTGTCACTCCCATACATCATGTTTTAGCAGAAACTCTTAACTATAAGCATCAGGCTTGTCACATTTAAAAACATTATTTTTATTTCTGCTACTTTCTTCTGCTCAATTATCTTCTTTGCTTCTATTTTCTTCCAGATAAACCCTAAAGATATAGATGACAAAAAGCAATACGAGCACAAAAATTAGAAAAACGAAGGAGAAAAAATGAATTTTGGAGGAGAAAGAAACAAAAAACAGAAGAAAAATGTTATGTTGAGGTAGCAGAAATAAACTCGAAATTGACGACTAAAAAAGTGTGAAGGAGGTTTTAAAAAGGAGGATTAGAGTAGAAGATAATGAAAAGAGTACGTGAAAAATAAGTACGATAGAGAAAGAGGAGAGGCAAAATGCAAAGATGAGAAAGATGAAAAATAAATAAAAATTAAGGGAAATAAACCTGTATATGAAGAAAAATATAGCATACATTCAAAGAGAAAAAGAGAAAGGAGATTCAAATTTATTCATCTGTCAGATTCTATAATATTATATAATAATATTAATAAATAATATATATATAACTTACACACATTTATTATTATATGTATTGATATTAATGAAAATTAAATTAAACAAATAGTAATCTTTCTGTAGCAAAATCTTTTATATCATGATGTTACCATATGAATAGAATGGTCGGGTGTATAAAAGAGCGCATGTATATGTGATATATAGGAATACTTTAATTCTGGTGGTAGATCCTGGGTTGTATATTTCACATAATTAGAGGAAAAGAGTGAGAGAGCGGGAGCCAGTGGAGAATAGTTCAAGTGTACGAGGTGATTAAAGAACAACAATAGGAGAGAGAAAATGTAATAAATCTCAGCTTGTACTACTACGTACCACTCGACGAAAATAACAACGAAGTCATGAAGTTCAGAAGTAGGTTAATAAGTTGTAATTTCCTTGCTATTCGTAGCTCATTCCGTTGTATTAATTTTCACTATGACCGTTATCCTTTATACCTTTTCCTTTAATCTTTTTCATTTACGACAACGTTCCTATTATTTTAGCTTCTCGATTTTTTAAATCTAAGATACATGTGAGCCGTTCTTTACTGAATCTTTTAATTCGTAAGTGAAATATAGTTGCGCGCGAGAAAATTCACCCTTGAGAAATTCTGCTCGTATACAGTAGTAGTAACTGTAGTTTTTTATTTGTTTAAATTACCTGCATAAACTTTTAATATCATATTAAAGCACTACAGGTTTACGAGTAATGCGCTTTTATAGTTTAATAGTTTAATTTAAGAGCAAATTCATCTAATAAATATAAATTAAGGTACCAATCGGTTTGGTTTAATATTGAAAAATCACTGTTTTGAGCTTGAAATAAACTTTTGTCGAGCAAGCAAATTAATAGATGCAGTAATATAATAGTGATCATTTTTTTGTGAGCATAATTTTTCACATTTATCACGTTCGTTGAGATGCTGTAAAAATATACATAATAAAAATTAAAATTTATGATAGTAAGAATCTATTATGTATAAAGTTCAGTAGTATACGCAGCCAGACACAATGAGTAGGGATTAATTCCATTTAATGAGCGCTGACGGCTCAAGCCATGAATGTATGTACTATTTCTCCCCCCCCTCCTTTTCCTATATAGATATATAAAGAAAGATTTCTCTCTCTCTCTCTCTCTCTCTCTCTCTCTCTCTCTCTCTTTCTCTTTCCAAAGTTAATATTACCATACAATAATATCGTGTGCCTTGATGGGAAAATTTTCAAATTGAAAAGTTTGACAGGAGAAATAGTTTCCTCGAATAGGGGGGATAGTACGAAAACAATGAGACAAGAAAACGCAAACCGATTTTTTGATGCAAAATTGTTCTTATTTTGTCCGATAAATAATTACATTTATTTTGCTTTTCCTATAATATATCAAGAGAATATCTCGAGTTTAGTGTCTTGTTTTTTATACTTTTTTATTCTTTGACAACAACCAAAGTTATTAGAAACTTAATTGCATAAATACATCTTTTACTTTAAAGTTTTAATAGTAGGATTCAAATTTTATTTTAATTTCTCGTTCTAATAATTTATCTTTAATTAAATTGAATAATTTACTTACCCTAAAATATCAAATATATAATTTCTGCAATTTATAATTAAGCAGTTATTTTCTTTCATTTGTATAATGTTCATTTTAAAAATATTCTAAATATATTTCTAACCTTGTTTGCAGAAACAATAAATTCATTTTCTATTTTCAAATTAATGATTTTGTCTTTTATATTTATTAGAAAGTATTTTACCATATATATATATATATATATCTAAACAATGTATATAATAATGAATCTAGAGAATATTTCGGTACTTCTTTGCTTGTAATTACAATAAATCATTAATAAATATTTTAAGTTTTGATGAAATGTGATTCAGAGAGAAAACGAAAACTTAGTTAAATGTCTATCAATTTTCATATAATTCATTAATTTTCAATAGAAGTTATAATTTTTAAAACAAAATATAGATTTATTTTGAATTATATTGAAGTGCATTTTGATAGAAAAAATATATATATGCAATCCGTAAACTTGAACGCACAATAAATTAAATTCATACATTAAAGAGTTACGTATACAATTCAGTTCCAAAAATTTACTCAAAAATAATTATTATAATTTTAATTTAAGAATGCAACAAATATATAATATAAGTAAAAAATATAATAAAATAATTGTTTTTTCGAAAAAGATAATTCGTACATTTATTCAGGATGCTTTGCTTGTAAAAATTTTCATTGATGTTCATTTGATGTACAGAAGAAAGAATAAGATGAATGGTCGTAATTATTAAACACATTTTTTCTTCACCGTTATAACAGCCTGATGAAATTCTAGAAGCTTAGCTTCTTCGGAAAAAAATGTACAAAATTATGAGTCATCGATCAATTACAATGACTATTTTTAAAATAGTTTCATCGAGTGTGTAATATTTATAAATTTTTATTCTTTTTGTTTCAAAATGTTTTTATTCTTTCACATGTCTCTGATTAAGCTCATCGCAAAACAAATATTAAAAACAAAGTATTGAACGTATAATGAAATCTAATTATAAATTGAAAATAAATTGAAAACGAATTGCGAAAATATCAACTAAAAATTAATCTAGAATTTTCATCAAGTTCTTTAATCAATTCTCCAAATTCAGTTAGCCTGCTGTTAATTAAAAAAAAAAAATATATATATATATATATATATCAATCTAAATATTTAACAAGAATTAATTTAAAAAGCAGAGATGAACCTTGATATGTACAGAATGAATTTATTATAGAAGCTTACTATTATTATTATGCCCAACATGATCGCATAAAGTTATAATTTAAATGATGTTTTGATTTTCAAATATTAAGGTTACTAAAAGTTTTTAGTATAAGAAATGCTATCATAAGTGAAATTAAAATAAATATTTAAAAGTAATTTTATAAATTATTAAAAATAAAAATAATCATTTTATTTGATTTTTTTATTAAAAAATATTAATTTTATAATTAATAATGAATTGAAATAATATTATTTTTTACTATTATTTAATTTTATTTCATATTACGGAATGCACGGTATTATTGTATTAAAAAAATTTACTTGAAATAGTGAGTAATTTCTAATAGCAGACTTATGTAATTAAGCACCACTGCAATTATTATGTAACTTATGCAAAATTCTATTATTATATATAATAAAAATCATTTTTTCTCGTATTTATATCTTAATATTTACTTTTATACAATTTATAATTTATTTTTTTTTCTTCCTTTCGATTTATAGTTTTCCCACGTTATGTTGTTTAGGTGTTTTTTGGAAGTCCAATGTTATGACTTTTGTGCTTCTATTTGACAAACTTTTCGAGATACACTTTGTCGGTTTATTTTTTTTTGTCACCAATTAACATTAAGGTGGTGCCCTCTTTAGTAAACAACGTACTGCGCTTGATAACAGTAAAACTCTTCTCCAATGACTTCACTTCAATGTTGATCGTATATCGACATAAAAATATGATAGGAACATATGAAAATCTATCAATTTGTTTTTCTAAATAACATATAAAATTTTTCTTCATTCTTGTGCTTCGTTACTTCTTATTCTTATGAAATAAAATTTTCAATACATTTCTATTTGATTGTGTTATTATTTTTTACGTTTTATACCATTTCATCTCATACATTTAAATTAATTAAATCAAGATATATATTTAAAAAATATATTTTATCCTTTATATTTATGTTTCTCTAAGTTTAAGTTAGTAAGACAATTTTTTTATAATAAGCTATATATTTAAATGTAATGATTCGTAATAATGACAATTACACTATTGTTCAATAAACTACTATACTATAAGCTATATATGTATGTACATATATTACGATTTAAAGTTTTATAAATATTAATAAAAAATTGAATAATATTATATTTGATTGAGTTTAGTAAAACAGTTTCTTGCAAAATAAAATTTGTATTAAAAAATTTAAAGGTAGTTTTATCAAGTAAGTAACATCAAATCAATTTACTTGAAATTTTTTATAAAATTCTTTTTATTACTTAAATTTTGTATATCATAATACTCCTGTATATATTTTTTCTGTTTAAATTTTTTCTATATCTCCTTGTTGACTTATTATGAGAGGTTGGTGATCTGAGTTTATTCTATTTTTCGTGCTTAATTTTTCTATGATGTCTTCTCCTTCTTCATTTGTTATGATATAATCTATAACTGATAAGCCTCTCGGTCCATTATATGTAAAATCTTTTGCCTCTCTTCCATTTCTTCCATTCAGAATATATATACCGTTTTCGTTGAGCCATTCTATCAATTCCATTCCTTGTATATTTATGCACTTATCATTGGATGTTCCTTCTTGTTTGTCCATTTCGTTTATTCCGCCACCGTGGTCTTCGATTCGGGTATTAAAATCTCCTAAAATAATGGCGCTATATTTTCTATTCTTTAACCACTCTTCTAATGTTATTAAATTTTTCTTTCTCTTCTCTCTCATATATGATAGCTCAATGTTTATTATTTCTTTATTGATTTTTATAGTTACCCATGAGAATTCAGAGTTCATATTTTCCCAATTTATTATTTAAATTTCTTTCGATTTTCTGATTGCCAACAGGCGACCTTCTTTCGCTCTTTCTTTTGTTTTTTCCCTTTTTGCATTATTTATTATCAAGTGGTAGTTTTTTAATTTTTGGTTTAATGTTCCATTGTATTTTTGTTGATATCCTTTTTATTTTGATTTAGTTTTTTACCTTTATTTTCTTTTTGAAACCACTGTTTCTTTTTTTCGCTATAAATTAGCACTTCTTTGTCACTTATTACTTTATTTTCTTGATACCACCATTTCTCTCCGTTTTGTCTTAGCTCTTTATATTTTCTTAACTATCTTTCTTGTTTTTTTTCCATATACGTAGTGTCTTTTAGATATAAAAAATTTTTGATATTCTTTAGCTTTTTCTCTCTCAAGATATTCTCTTTATCTTTTATATTTTCGCACATTATTCCTCGTTATTTTCTTTCTCTTTTTTCTTCTTTCCATGATTTTTTTATTTTTATTGTTATTTTTAGCTCTTTTTTATTCATTCCTTGACCTTTGCTTTCTCGTCTATCTTACTGTGGTCTAGTTCCGTTATAATTAAATTATTCATTTTTTCCCTCTCTTTCTCTTTTATTATTCAATCAGTTTTACTTGTGTTTTCCTCTACCCTCATCTTTCATCTCCATTATTGGATCTATTTTCTTATCCAATTTTTTCCACTTCCATGATTTTATTTGCATTTTTTCTAATTCCCTTTTTATCTTTTCATTTGTTTCGTTTTCGAACTTATTTATCATATCTGTCAGTTTTGTTTCACTTTCCATTATCTTCTCTCGGAAGTTTTTCCATGCCTCTTCTTGCTTTTCACTTTGTTTTTTTTTTACTCTTCTGTGCATGCTATTTTCTAATTTTTATGTATTCCGTAGCTATCTCTCCGGTTATACCGGTGTCCTCTTTTTTTGTGAGCTTACAGTTCCAGTTGATGTTCTGCTGCTCATGTTTATACGATTTTCGTTATTTCGCTTCTTTCTCTACTCTATATATTTTTTGGTTTGATTTTGTTTACTCTGTATCACACTTATCTATTTCACTTACTTACAGTTATTATTGTTGTTTTCTCACTCTTTGTGTTTTACTTTCCTTTTTTTCTGTTTTCAGCTTCACCTGACCATCTTTCTTAGAGCTCTAACAATTATTTTCCTCGCGTGCCTAACTTCTTAATATTTTTTTTTTAATTTTCCTTTCTTTCTACTCACTTTTTAATGCTTGTTTTTTTACAGTAAAGGCTATTGTCTAATTTTTTGCAGTTCTTTTTTATCACTTTTCTCTATGTTTGTATCTGTATTTTGAATAATTAAATTTTGCTTGTGTTGTATCAGGTATTAGGTCAAAGAACAAACTCCGCTCAAAGGAGTATATTTACTAGGTTTTTTTTGAAAATGAATAGTTATAATTCTATTGATAATTTAATAAAAATATTCAATTCTTTATTGAAAATTTACGAATTACTCTCTTTATTCTTTTGTGAATCAATAAATTATTAAAAGTGAGCATTTGTAATAAAACAAAAAATAATCCGATTACCCTTATGTAAACAAAAAATTAACATCATGATTAACTTCAGGCATAATCGAATTAGATGCATCCTTGCTTATTAATGTCAAGTTTTAAATTAAAAACTTAAATAATGACATTTATAATAAAATATCATTAATGGTGATATTTAAGAAAATACTACTATCCTTTATTAAATTTTGTTATTTTATAATAAGAAATAAATTTAAAAAAATTTTAATATCGGTAATTTAAATAAATTTACAGAATCTTAATGAATCTTAATTTAAATAGATTTAAAAATATACAGTACCCTATTAAAAATTAAAAAATAATTCCTGAAAACAGAAAAAATACAAAAATATGTTAATAAAGAAACACAATAAAGTTAGAAATTATTTTGAAAACTGAAGTTAATACGTGAAGTTATTATTAGAAATCTAATAATACGATGCAAAAAATTGTAAATAACTAAAAAAAAACTAAAGTATATTAGTTTTGATATTAACTAGTAGATATAATAAATCTTAATTATTTAATTGTCCAATAAACGGAACTACTGTAGTGTACGTCCCGTCCATCCTTATATGAAGATACTATGGTTCGTCATTTTTAAAAAACTTTCATTTATTTTATTTTTTATCTTAATCTTTTTTAATTTTTTAATTTTTTAAATTTTATCTTTAAGTCCTTGAGTCTTTTTCCAGCTTTGTTTAGCTACTCATCGTGTTTTATTTTATTACAGTATAGTGATAGATTTAAAAGTATGCAACTAGACTGATAATAACAAGTACTGACATAGTAGTCACAGTAAGAACCTAAGATATGTAAACTTGTGGTAGTATGTCGCACGAAACTGTTTATTCGCATGCGTTCAAAAATAGAGAGATATAATAAAATGTAAGAGTTAGAAAATCCGTATGAAAAATCGCGCAGTAGAAAGAAAAAGCTACTACTACACAGTATTTTGTTTATTTCATTTTTTATTTACTGTACATTCATCTAGTTATATAATTGATGCTTTAATAAATATATCAATCTTTGTTACAAATATTCCTACTCAAATATTACTCCATTGTTTAATAGAAGTCGAATATAGTTTTAAACCTGACAAATTTGTTTAATTTAGCAAAAAATTGAATTATTTATATTATATATTTATAATATTTTATAATGTTCTTAATTTCATAAAAAAATTATAGGTTTTTATTTTTTAGAATCTTTAAGTAAATATTTTCTTTTTTGTTTTTATTATCTTGTTCTCTAATTTAATTGTCAATAAAGTAATTTTTATTATATTTTGTTAACTTTTACTGCAATTAATTCGGTTATTCTTATTAATGATTCTTTTATTACTATATGTTTGCATTTCCAAATCATAAAATTACCCCCGCCCTTTATCTCCCTTTTTATTTTCTTTTATGGCATTCTTTATGTAATTTCATAGTCTTTTTTTTGGCAAACATTTATGATGATTCAATTTACGTAAAATTTATATTTATTATTTATTTATTTTATTTATACTTTTAATCTTTCTAAATATATAATATTTTAATATAAATCTAATTATTCTTTTTTTGTTTTAGTAAAACATTATTTAAGGCATTAGGTGATAAAAAACTCATCATATTTATTCCATATTTGTATTGTATTTATACGTAGTTTACTTTCTTTCATGGAAATGACTCTATTTCACAGAAAAATATCTACAAAAGAAAAAGCAGTGTGGCATCACAAAACGTAAACAAGACGACATATTCGGAGGAGTTTTTGTGTTATCCACGCAAATTTGTATGCGCTGCCACAGACGAACCCATAGATAACCTTTTTAATGCAACTAAATGAATTACGCGAAAAAATATGCACTGACTTATTTCGGAGAGGGAATACATGCACTAAGTTTCCTGCAGCGCAATTCTGTTTTGATGCTCACTGCCACTTTGACACACTATGTGATAAAAGAAACCTCTCGTTCAAGAAGTCTTTGTTTCATTTGATCTCGAGATAATCTTCTGAAAAACTCGACTAGTAACTACCATGTAGCGATATTGCGTTATCTTCGGGCGGTAAACAATACCTCTGGTACATACTGTCTCAGCAGTATTGATTGACTTCTCCGCGCAGATTTACGCATAACCTCCTTTTAAATTTCTGGTTTCTTTTCTTCGTAGAGTTTTTATGAGAGTGATACGTCTAAATTGATTACCAGTAAAACCACTTTCCGCAGAGCTTCTACAAATATAACCCCATCAAATCCTAAGCGATTGCCTTCTATAATGACTGCTGGTAGTCGAGTCGCCCTTCTCTTTTAACCAATAAACGGTCCATTTTAATCAGACAGTAGGAAAAACAGTTTCTGTCATCGCATCTTATGTCTGCTCTCATTTATGGTCAAGAGAATCGTTCACTGGTTACCCTTATTGTTTCTTTTTTCCTTGGTATCCACCAGGAAATTATCATAGAGCTCCACAGTCGCGAGACCCTGGTGTTGTGACACGTACAAACAGTTTCTTCAAAACTTAAGACCCCCTTCTTTTGGAGGATGTAGCCGCGTGTAGTACTCGGATTAGTATCAATTATTTATCGCTGGCTTATGCAGATACAAAGATCCTTTTGCATGTTGGTGTCAGCTTGAGATAAGGTGGATTCTTCTAATCACGGCGATTACTTCGAGGATAATAAGACCTCGAAATCGGATACATTTTCTAGTTAGGCTTCTATTTAAGGAAGGTGTGTGAGAGAGAGAGAGAGAGAGAGAGAGAGAGAGAAAGAGAGAGAGAGAGAGAACATCAACAACAGTGGGTTGTTGAGATTTGGGACGTATTTGACATCGAATTAACATCTCTTAACGAGAAATTAATTCATTTGAGCTTTACCTCTATTTCTTCATCGAGAATTTTGTACATGCATAAAATACCACATCTTGGCCTTTATTTTCATTTTCATGGTACAGAATGTTACCCATATTGGTCTATACGACGAAGTTTCAGACAGGCTCCATACAAGAATTTTAAGGCTTTGCAGACTATTTGACAAATTCTTCAGCACCCAGAAGATATTTTCCGCAACCAAATCCCATATCCACGGTTTTTACCTAAGTGTTTCGTTAATGACAAAAACTTGATGGCGGTGAAGTTAGGTAACGTCTCTCAATCACTTGCAAACTACGAAAAACATCTGTACTTTCTTTTTACTATGAGGGCCGGATGTATCGAGAGCAGCACGCATATGATTTAGCCTTGCCGCGTTCTTCTTTTTTCAATGACGTGTCCGAAGAGCTTTAGCTTATGTGTTCCATAGGTGCATTTTTCTGACGTAGTCGATCGCGTAAGTGTCTAACCGCTCGAGTATCATAGACAGCTGTCGAGGATGGGTCGCCTACAGAAATACAAGTACTCGTTATCATAAGTTATATAGGTAGTTTAAAGCAACATTTTCTCGCAAGCTATACCACGACTTTTTTGACAATGAAGCACTTTAGAGGCCGAACGGCTGTAACTCTGAAACATAGCCTATCGAAACGTTTTTTTTCGCTATCCTTATTTTTGTTTCCGCCGGCGTCTTTTATTTGCGCCAAACTATTTGATTCACACCAAAAAGTCTAAAAATATAGGGAGAAATACGTCAGACACAGACACGTATACAAAAAAAGACTCTCTCGAGATAGGTATTGATTTTTCTACGTAAACCTAGATGCGCCACCAACGGCGGGACACCACATAACTTATTTAATGTGCTAAGGCGAATCACGCAAAGAAAACGAGCAATTTAATTTTTCGTGTTAGCGCTGTTACGTTATTAGGTATATATATTTTTAATACTTTTAAATCGAAATTTTTCATTCAGTCAGCGCTTTGTTTCAATCTGTATAATTAATACTTACAGATAGTATAAAATATAATCGGATTTTAAATACTACAAAAAATATAAATTAATTAAATTAATGAACAAACTATATATATATAGTATATATATTATATATATACATATAATCAATTCTACGGAATATTTGATTCTAAATGATAGTATCATAGTAAATATTGTTATTTAAAATCAAAAAGTCAGTATCATAATTAATTTTAATAAAATTCCTATTATAGAATGAATATAACTTTTTAAAATGCTATAATAATTAATGTTCTTATATATATTAGCAAGAAATTTTATGTTCTAGATTTAAATTAAAAATAAATGAAATTTTATTATAAGCTTATATTTAATGTCATTATTTTGTAAAAAGAAAATATTTTTGAAGTCTTCAATATTTAATGTATAATATGTATATATATATATTTTATAAAAACATCTTTTTAGTTCAATAAAATTTTCGAATTTATGCCTTATTTTTAATGTAATATATAGTGTAAATCAAATAATTGTACAAAATATTCAGCTTATTTAGAAAGAATTTATTCAAATTGTTCGTGTATAAATCTTTTAATATTTTATCATTATTAAATCTAAATTCAATATTGCTTTATAAACCGTTCATAATACATCTTGCATATTCGCATAATTATATACAATAGCATACATTGTACTAGCGGATATTCATGGAATAAGGTTGGGAGACTTAAGCATCAATAAGAAAAAAAGTATCAATTTGGTTATAAATAAGTGAAGGCTGGTTATAAGAAAGTAAAAAGTGAAAAAGTGAAAACAAAAGTAATACAAAGTCATATGGGTAATTAAAGTTAAATAAGAGTATTTAAGAAAAAGACATAAATAAATAATACATAAAAAAAAATAAATAGCAAAAAGTGAGGTTAGTGGAAGAACATAGAGACGCAAAAGAAGCAGGAAACAACTTAGAAGAGCAAGTAATACCACCTGTAGGGATGCGCCCAAAAGTAACGGAAAAGCCGGAAAACTGAGAAATTCATGCACTTGCAGGAGTGGTGTATCGCATACGCACACTCAATAAATGTGGTTGAATAAGTAATAGTGATAATTTGAAAAAGTAGAGCGAGGGACGACCATGGCGGGAATAAAAAGGAAAGACATTTCACCTATAGGGATAAAAATTAGGTTTTGTCATGGGAAAAAGGGCGTATACAGTAAAGGGGAAGAAATGCGAATACCAGAAAATTCTAGAGAGGTTGGAACGGGAAATAAATAAAAAATTTGAGAATTACGAAAGAGAATTAGAAAAAGAAAGGAGAGAATGAAATAAGTTAATTAACAGTTTACATGGGAAGTAAGAGGAGGAAGTTTTTGTAATTTAGCAGGCTTAATCAACTTGGAAAAGGGATGGGAAGGGGTCAAGAGCTGGGACGTCATTGGATTAGCGGAAACTTGGGTTTCAGAAAAGATTTAATAAGAAACAAATTTAAAAAGTATGATATAGAATTTTGTCACGCAAAAAAAGAACAGGGGATTGATTCTGGCCATAATAATAAGAAGGGATTTTAACGCCACGACGGAAGAAGAAGCATGTTTAGATATATGACGAAAAGAAAGAAGACTATTCAAGAACAAAACAATAAATGCAGAAGGAAAAAGAATTCTTGAATGGATTGAGGAAAGAGGGTTTTTCATCATAAATAGGAAAACGGGAGGAGGTGATGAGAATTTCACGTTCAATAGCATGAACGTGAATGGTGGGATCTTCAGTAATTGATTACTTCATAATAAATCATGAGGCGGATATAGAAGTATCAGAGACGAAAGTAATGGAAAGCGCCGAATCTGATCACCAATCCATGAGAATGAAGCTATCGGACAATATAACTATAAAGGAGAATCCTGATGATAAGAAGTCGTACTGAATATGGACAGGGAAAGCAATAGAAAACAATAGGGAGAGAGTATCGAAAGCTAATTTGATGGAGGATTGGAAATATATCATAAACGTGATGAACAAAGGTGTCACAAAGAAAAAAAAAAATAGGAAATGTAAAAGAGAGTTATGGTGGGATGAAGAATGTTGGGAAAAGAAAAAAGAACTTCAGGAGGTATACAAAAGATGAAAGAAAAACGGCATTCAATCAGAGAGAGAGTTTTACATAGAAAAGAAGAAAAGATACAGAGAAATTATAAAAAACAAAAGGAATATGAAGAAACAAAACGAAATTGAAGAAGCAAGAAACGACTATACAGAGAAAACTTTCTGGAAATTAGTTGGCAAGGGTAGAAAATTAAAGTTTATAATACACAATAACATCTCTAACAAGTTATGATGGAAACATTTTAATGAGATACACTCGGACAACTCAGTAGAGAGTAATGTATATGAAGAGGAACAGATAGATGAGGTCAAAGAAGTGAATGAGGAGCTGGAAGAAATAAAAAAGTGCAAGTAGTAAGTACGATAACTAAACTTAAAAGAAAGAAAGCTACAGGGGTAGATGGGTTTCAAGTAGATGATTAGTATCGAAAATCTAATTATAAAGATGGCAGGTTTGTTAAACTCAATAATTAAATGACAAGCATACCAAAGTAATGGAGGACTGGAATAGTTGTACCAGTCTCTAAAAAAGGAGACAGAAGAGACATTAAAAACTATAGGGTTATAACGCTTACGGACTCGGAATACAAACTGTAAGCCGAGATCATTATAAGCAAAATAGAAAAGCAGATGGAGGAATACTACAAATACTCAGATACACAGTTTGACTTCAGGAGAGGAAGAGGTACTACTCAGGCAATTTACGTGTTAAAAACAGTTATTGACTCGCAACTTGCGAAAAAGAATGGAGAGATCCTGGAATGTTTCATAGACTTAACATCAGTCTTCGATAGGATAAAGAGGAGCGAGATTTCAAAGTCCATGAAAAGGATGAATATAAAAAATCAGCTCTTAAACTGTATGAAGGAGATATATAAAGGGACAAAAAATTATAGGTGCAATTGAATTTAATAAAGAAGTAAGACAGGGTTGCCCATTAAACCCCACGCTTTTTAACATTGGAGTAGCAAATTTAGAAGAAGAACTAAAAAATCAAGAACATCAGGTATAAAGATAAGAAAATCCATGATTAGAGCAATACGCAGACAACATAGTGATACTGACAAAGAGTAAGGTAGAGTTGAAGGAAATGTCGAGAATTTTCAGGGCTTAATTAAAAAAAAAGATCTAGAATTGATTGTGAACAAAACTAAGATAGTGATATTCGGAAAAAAGAAGGAAGGAGGAAACTCATGGAGATTTGGTGGGATAAACATAACACAGAAGAAGTAGAGCAATACATGTACTTGGGATACACCATCATGAGAAACAATATGGATAAGAGGCATAAAAGGGAAGCAGCAAAGAAAGCAAGTTTGGTGTTAGGGAAAGTACGAAATATAATAGAAGGATTATTTAAAGAGGACATGAAAATAAAACTTAAATTATTCGACGCTCTCGTAGAAAGCGTGCTATTGTATGGAGCGGAAACTTGGGGTTGGAATGGGGATGAAGTAACAGAAGGGGTGCAAAAAAATATCTAAAATGGTGCCTAGCTTTAGATAGTAATACCCCAGACAGTATTTTAATGCTGGAGACAAGGAGAGATAAAATAGAGATAAGAGCAACAAAGAGAGCGATAAGGTTCGAGGATAAAATAATGAAAAATGAAGATGTTTACTATTAGAGAATGTGTAAAAACAAGAAGAGAAGTAGAAAGGAGTTTGGAGAATTACAGAGGGATGGAAAAGAAATTAATAAGTAACGCGGGAGTAAGATCAGGGTTTTGGGTTATTGGGTTACGTTGGACCTAGTGTATATGTAGGGAGAAAAGTGAAGATGTATATAATCTCTGGGAAGACATAAGAGATATTAAGACAGGGCAGCATTAGCACATTTGGATTTTCCACCTTGAGGAATCCAAATATACCTCAGAAATTAAAGAATAAATTTTAGACTGTTTAAAGGAGAAAAGGTGTACATATGAAAAAGAAGCATCAGAAAAAAGAAGACCGGTTATGAAAATCCTGGCAACATATAGAATGGGTAATGAAACCAAGGCCAACAAACACTGGATAGATGGTGAGGAAAAGATATGCAGACTTTGCGATGTGGAGATAGAAACATTGAAGCATATCTTCCAAGAATATAAAAGTTTAGAAATCTACGCCAACAGATGGGAAAGTTATATGATTGGAGACAAAAAAAACAGTGAGCACTATACACAAAATAAAATGAGCAAGAGAAAGACAGAAATTGAATCATATAAAAAACCCATGAGGAAAGTAAATAGGTAAAAATAGGCTTAAAGTAGTTATTAGAAAAAGGTTGTTATTTATGTAGTTCAACAATAATACAATAATTAGCTTTCTATAACAAACAAATCTTAAAAGTTAAATGTCAAAATTTACAATAATATTAGCGTAGTTTAATGCAGCGAATATGTATTTTATATATTGTATAAAAAGTCATGCAACGAATTTTTAAATTATGACAATGAACGTAAATATGAACAATTACAATTTGAAAACATCGAATAATTGTGAAAAAGATTTAGAAAATGTTTTATTTTCTTCACATTGACTTTTCTTAAAATCATTTAAATGAGTATACATGCCTAGTGCTTGGAGCTAAAGGAGCAAAAAGGAGGCGTAATTTATCTAGTACACGGATTGATATAATATAAAACTGATATAAATTCATATGAATATATATGAATGGAAGCCGAGGAGGAAAAGTAGCAAAATAAGAGTCTTACCAATTTTTCTGTTAGATTTGTTTTGACCAATGCTGAGCCTACACTAGTTATTGCCTACGCGCATTGTATCTAATAATGCAGTCGCACGCGCGTTTGCGATGGGTGAGAAGACACGAACGCATTGACGGACAGGCGGGGTACGGAGGTCGGGCGAAGGAGAGAATGCCCCAGCTCTAAAATATTGGTGAGCTGCACCTAGCAACACAGTCTCACGACCGTCGCATGCAGTCGCGTAATCATCACATCATCAATAATCGCATCTGCAGGTTCAGCGCTTGTCTATGATATTTCGTGTATTTATGCTTTCACCGTCTACTTGCTTTTTGTGGTATAACATTTGAATTGCTTTTTTCTGTATATTTCCGTCCATTCCAGCAACTGTATAAATGTCAATCAGTTAGTTAGTCTTTCGGAAAAATATAAGATTCTCTTCAAAGTTCCAAGACCCACAGTTAACGGAGGCGCAAACGTAGTCCAGTAAGTTCAGCACTTATCGATTTCGTTCTTTCACCAAAAACTCCTACTTTATTATAGTACAAGTGTTATAATAAAAACATTTATTTTTTAAATTATTTTTTAAAAAAAGCACAACATACTAGTTTCCCCCTTGATGTGAATTATTTATTGCGAAAACGTTTATTCACATTCCAAATTTTCTAGAAGATTACAGAATATAAAACAAACTTTCTTTTTCCGTTATTAACCATATTATAATAGATGCAAACAAGATATTGTTTTTTTCCTGTATAAATTAATGAGGTATTTGAATAGAAACTTCAGAAAATCGTAATTCAAATTCATGCGAGCCTATATACCCCTTTATCGTTCTATTTGATTGGCAGAATCTTTTTTCAACTCTTAACTTGAGTTCAATTAACAATTATTAAATATTATTTTATGAAGTAGAATTAATTAAATTATAAGCAATTAAGAATTCATCAATTAAATTAATTCAAATTGGTTTAGCAAACTATTGTTTATTTTTTCTATTAAATTACATAATTTATTATTATTATTATTATTATGAATGGAGGTAAAAAAAGTAAAGGTAAGATGAAAAATTATTTTAATATGCGTTATTGAATAGTTAATTACAATAAAAATATTAATTATTGTAACAACAAAAACATCCATAATAATAATAATAATAATAATAATAATAATAATAATAATAATAATAATAATAATAATAACGATGATGATGATGATAGTTATGAATTACCTGTTTCAATTCAATGTTAAAATTTAGTTTTATCTTTCTGTAAACATTTTATATAACATTATATTAAATTAAACTATTGAATATTAAGATAAAAAATGCTATTAATAATTTTTAAAATAAAAATTGTTCATATTTATCATTTTTACAGTATTATCAGTTCGTAATGATTTAACAAATTGCTAACTGTTTCAGTAATAATGTAGATTTCTACCATATAAGATGAAAATATTAAAATATTTTCTTTTATTTAATTGACAACGCTAAATTTAATATTTTATCTGCTCTAAATTCGGTAAAAATATTTATAAAGTTAAACTATGATGACTAAAAGTTTCTTAAGTGAATTTAAACTTAAGAAAGTACAAAATCAATTTGTTGATGATTACTGTTTCGACACGAGATATAAATTACAATTGTAAATGAATATCAACTACATATTAGGATAAATGTTAAATAAAAATATTTATAATTCTGAATAGTTTTATTTGTTAAAATATTCTTATCTAAATTAAAATCTAATACCCTTACTTTAAATAATGCTATGAACTGCTAACACTCAAAAAGAGCTAAAGACCAAAACAAAGTATCTTACGTTAAATGAATTTTATTCGGTACGGTAACAATGTATTATTCTAAAGTTTACATGACTTTCATAAATACGCATTTGATCCTAATATTACATAATTTTTTTATTAATATTATATAGATACAATATAATTTAATATTTATCTTCTGTATTAATAAAAGCTACCATAAATAACAATTAATTGATCTGTGAAAGTATGAATATTATATGTAATTAAACAAAAATGTAATGTAATACAAAGTATATAATTAATTGAATTGAGAAAATGAATTAGAGGAAAAAAGAAACGTTATTTTGAAAATCATCCTCTTATTTGACTGATTGGAACAATGTCGATGTGGTGATCAGAATTAGGATTATAAAAAGGTGGAGAGAGATAATTGTGTAATTAAAAGGCAAATTTAATTAATAGTCGAGTTTTTCATTTATTAAGTCATCTGTGTGATAAGGTAATTGATGACGTAAGAAGAGAGCAGACAAGTCGCATACCTTACTTAGGCTGTTTGTCGTTTGTTATGAAAATACCTTACTGCATCGGCCATCTACTCATCTCGGAAACTTTGATTATATACAAACATCGACTTAAGCGTTTTCTTTAACCTAAACAGCTGTCCTGAACCTGTTTCAACAAATGATGTGTCTGCTTAAACCGCTTTTTTACATGGAGAATACCCGTCTTATGCTTTTCTTTCGTTTTTCCACGATGAGAAAACGACCTATAAAAACACATATTATCACTTTGCTACATAATTAAATAATTTTTTATATAATCACTCTAAATACAATACTATATTTAAAAGAAAATGATAACAAGATCAAAAGAAATTCATGAAATAGCCTATTACATTTTTATTTTTCATCTGTCTAAGAAAACAGATGAAGTCTGCTTTCCTCTACCAAGTTAAGTATAACGTATACTACTTAACCAACGTTCGTAAAAATGAAAAAATAGTTTGACAACAAATGATCGAAGTATGTTTCAATAATGTAGATCTTGTACTAACATGTACTATATATTAAATGAATGTGATAATGAGAGAACATAACCTTGCTGAATTTGATATTAAATTTTGTAAATAAAAAATCGTTTAATACAGAATTTTATCATACAATATACTAGTTAATTAACGATTAACAATGACTTATTAAAGTCTTGGCATGTTTCCAGATAATTTTAGTATATAATATTCACAAACTTAGTAATACATATTTGAAAACTTGGGTAAATACAAATTGAGAATATATTTCTGTTCCTATTTACTTATACATACTCTTTCTTTCTCGCTCTCTCTCGCTCTGTAACAAGACAAACAAATGTAAACTGCATAAATATATTTTTTAAACTTTAATTGTCGAAGCATTAAAACTATTAAAATATATTTTCTTGATCATTATATATAAATTATCTTATAAAAATAGTTGTATAGACAAAACTTTTTTTTATCCAAAATTATTTTTAACTAAACTTATGAGGGAATTGAAAATATTAATTGTTAAATAAATTATAGCTTATGTCAAATCAATTAATAACAATCAAGAAAATATATTTTCATTTAATAGTTTTAATGCTGTGTGTGTGTGTGTGTATGTATGTATGGATATATTTAAATACAATGAATAATACGAATAAAGACAATTATATTCTTTGTAATTATAACTTTGTCGGTAAAAAATATAGTAATTACATAAAAAATAAATAATTATATGTAATGAATTTAAAGTTCGTTTAAAAAATAATTTTTTCAAATAATCTAATTTAATTATTTACTCAGTTCTTTAACGATTAACAACAAATTTGACTTATTATTTATGATTTACTACTACTACTACTACTACTGCTACTATAGTTATCACTTACATTTTCCTTTATTAAATTTAGTTTTATGCTTCTGTAAACATTTAATATTATATTATACCAAATTAAACATTTAAATAATAAAGAAAAATATGCTATTAATAAATGTTAAAATTAAAATTTTAATTTTATATTTTATATTTATCATTTTAAATTGAACAGTATTATTAGTTTGTAACGATTTGACAAACTGACAGCTGCTTGAGGAATAATGGATATTTTCAATTGTACCAAGTGTGTGTGTGATTAATCTACTATAATAATAAGTTTACATAATGTTATATAATAGATAATGTTATGTTCTAATATAATAATCCACAATATTATAAACACAATTTTCAAGAGGATATTTTACTTAATAAATTGGATGTTTTTCTAAATTTTTAAAAAATTTTAACTGGCTTATTTATGAATTTATAAGAATAATGTAAATAATAATATTTATCAGATATTTAAAATTAATATTCTTAGTTTTATAAAGAATATTTAACTTTATTAATACATATATAAAAGAATAAACTATTATTGTTGAATTATTATATGTATCCACATTATTATATTATGTACAACAATAAATTCTTATATTACTGTTAGTATTTCAAAATATTGTAACTTTTAAATTATTCTATTATTAAAGTGTAGTGATTTAAAAAATATAAATTTTTTATCTTACTCATTGATGCTGTATCATGCATAATATTAACATATTCACAACCTTAAACTGCGATTCTATAAGTTTCCTTTTACACGATGCTAATATGCGCCTACTACTTACAGACTTGTAAAAAATATGTAACGGAAATCATTTTTGAATGAACAATAAAACCATATTTGGTAGTACGTCTCAACTAGTATAAATTGTTAAAGTAATGTTATGTTATATAAATGTTTGTACTTAAGCAAAAAAAACTTTCTGAGCAGTATTTTTTTTTTTTACTAGAACATATAATTATATATATAAATTTTATAAATAAAAAATTTAAAAGATAATTTAAATAATATTTAGTGAAGTATTTTATATATTATATTTAATGTTAATATCATTTTGTTAAATTATTTGATTATTGTTTTAAAATAAACTATAAGTGCTCATCGACAATGTATTTTAATGATCATTATCTTATATTCAAAAGCTTTTCATTTGGAGTAATTTATATTTAGAAACAATTTTTCTTCGTTGATTTGTTTTTATGAAAAACATGTTTTAATCATTTGCTTTTACATTATAATGTTCCAAAATTGAGTATTTCTTTTAAATTATCTTATATACTGACATGCATTCATTACTCAAAAATAATTTTGTTATGTTCTTAATGTGGATATGAGATTGTATTAATGATTGTTAAAATAATTTTCAGTTTCAACTTTTTTATTTTCATTTTTTTTCAACTTTTACTAATTTCAAGAAAACGAACCAGAAATTGAAAAATGCATCAATTTTATTACAATTATGAGAAACGCTATTTTTTTGTTGGAAACTATTAATTATTAAATTATGAAATAAAAAATAAATTTAAATGTTGAATGTACATGAATTTATTATTATTTCTGTTATTATTGTTATTATTATTATTATATTGTTGTTGTTATTATTTGTTATTACTTGTTATTATTATTTGTTATTATTTTTTATTATTGTCGTTGTTGTTGTTATTTGTCATTATTTTTTATTATTGTTGTTGTTGAAGCCGTTAATTGAAATTCACATTGAATAAATCAGCATTTAAATTTATTGAACTTTTTATTAAATCTATTGAAAACAAATTTCAAATTTTTTTGCACAAATGAGACTAAAAGTTTGTTTTAAAATATTTCGATACACTTTTAGTTTAAGAGCGGCTCTTTTCATCTCTGTGTGGAAAATAAGACATGTATTGTTCCAGCCCATAGTTTGAAATTTATATCCCTTTCACATCCTTCAGAAGTTTTTAAAATAATTGTTCCTTGCAACATCTGTCTTTTGTATACATAAATATAGGAATGCCTCAAGTAGTAGTGCTAACATAGTATTGAGCGTCAGCGTAAGCACACGCATTAAGTAGATTAATATTAAAATAAATTTTGTTTAAGCTTTGTGTTATTTGAATTTCATCGTGATTGTTATAAATGATGCAAGAATGTCGATAAAATAGACTTTCTAGAATATCAGAGAGCATAGGTAAAACTCTTTGCTGTTAAAAAATTTATTTAATTCAACGAATAATTATTTAATGAAATTTCAATTTTTTGAGGCTCATATTTAAGAATTTAAGCGAATAATGATTGAATCTGAATGACTACTCACATAATGCAAAGCCTGTTTCTCACTCTTTTTTGCTCATTTATTATATATTTTATTCATCTTTCTCACTTTTTTACAGAATACATACCCTTCATTGGAACTATTGAAGGTCTGACATTGTACATTTATTTCTCTAAGTCGATTTTGGTTGATGGAGAAGGCGCGGAGAGCTTAATGATTACATGTTTTGCGAACAATTTGGGGATATTGCTTTCGCGGATGGGTTCTTTGCTACAGTTATACACGAACGATGAGCAAATACGAGCTCTCAAAGTTTTATATACAGATTTCGTCTTAGAAACCGTTTAACAGGACACTTTATTTTCACAGTAATAGACTTTTTCTCTTACGCTGTTTAGGAAGACACTCTGATTTATACTATTTCTTAATTTACTGAAATCTTATTACTTGTTACTATTTATGAGTACTTTTATTGTGCGGTTCTATTGTTACGACAGCTCCCTTTTTGTTGACTTTTAAAAGATAATATATAATATAAAAGATAATAGATTTAGATTCTTAAATAATTAATTGTATTTTTTTATAACTATGCGCATTTTGTTTTTCGTTTTCATACGTCTGACTTTATATTTAAATCAAAAATTCGACTTCAATATCACTATTATTAAATATAAAAATTATTTTTTTGTATGCTGATTGAAGGATATTATATTGTATAATTACAACACTAATAACCCATTTTTTTCTCAAGATAATCATATATTTAAATCATAATGAGTAATTATATTATTATTTAGAATTTTAAAACTTTATATATAATAAAATATTAACAAACTTATATTAAATGTATAAAAGAATAAAAGTTGAAAATTTATTAGAAACCCGTATAAGATGTTTACAATATTCGTTACTTTATTCATAAAAGCTTAATTAACTTGGAGTATACACTTTTCTTTTATTAAAATAATACATGGCGCAAAGTAAATAAAAATATTTAAATTAAATTTCCATTACAATTTATGTATGTTAATGATTATTTTAAAATTAATATTTATTCTATAACTAGAAAAAACTTATTAAACGTAACATAATTAATTACGATAAGCTTGTTATTTAATAATAATATTGCATAATTTACTTTATTTAGAATTTATATTGAAAAAATTAAAACTAATCTAAAAAAATGATTTTTAGTTATGAAACTAAATTTTATCTCTAGTGATTTGGAAAAACATAAATGTTTAAAAGTTTAAATTACGATACTAAATAAATTGAAAAAACGAGAGCTGACGATGAAAAAAAAATTGTAATCACATTGAATTATTTGCAAAGATTTTGAAAATTTCTTTATATTTTTCCCTGAATAATTAAATGCCTTCTAATGGAAATTGATGAGGAATTTGTTTTAATTTCTAAGACTATGATTCTTTATTTTAGAAAACTTGATGAAAAATTCGTTTCTATATTATAGAATATAAAGAATAAGAAATTTGTAAAAAAATAACCGAAATAATGTATAAAATCAGAAAGATGAAATAAGAAATATTAATACATAAGCTACTTCCATCGTGTTAAAATAATTAAAAATTTTTTCTTTTACTAGATTGTAGAATTTTTTTTAATATAATATGTACATATTGAGCAGATGTGAAATGAAAATTCTCTATGTATTAGAGAAGTTCTGAAGAAATAGAAGAACAAATTTGGCGACTACGTTGAGAAAAACAACTTAATTGCATTTTTGGTAAACGGAGCAGTTTAAATGATGGTTGCATTATGCTAGATTCAATATCAAATCAGAAATTAGGGGACGTTTAGTTCTCAAAGATAACAGAGAGCTTAAAGTATAAAGAATTATTAAGTACATAGTGGCGATACAAAATCTGTTATATACTACAATGTCAATTATACTTGCAAGTGAGTTATATTCATTCACATTCAACAAAAAACTCTAAAAATGAAAACATATTCCTTAATAAGAATATTTTTGCTGGACCAAAAATACTAAAGATAAGATGCAGAAACAAAAACACCATACTGTGGGATAGAAAAAGATGAAGAAAAGATACTGTAGTAAACTATTGATTATAGAGGAGCTGGTAATTTGTAACAGCGGACATGTACACCTGCTGCTAAGGGATAAATTTTCATTACTCGATTGTACACCTGGTCTCCTTTAATTCGCATTCTAGCGAGATTCTGTTTTGTTCCTTTACGTCTTTCCGAATGGCTACATTTAAACATACTGGGACAGAGAATCCAAAATGAAAAATTAATTTGATCGCTCTGGAGTGCTCAAATCACACGTTTAAAGATTCCGATATTTTCATGTAATAACATTTGGAATTGTAGATTGGTTTTTGTTTCCATCACATTTTCTATTGTTACTCTCATCTAATGTCTAGTTATATACCAACTTATCAAAATATCGATCATTATATAAGTAATTTATTATACACATCTATCAAATTAGTTTAATTTAAAAATAATACTTAAATTCGTGTAACATATAGTTTTTGGTTGTGAATCTAAACATATAGAAGATTGGTAAATATAATTGATTAAGATATTAATATAATTTACCAATTTTATGCGACCAAATATTTTTTACTAAATAATTTCAAATTCAAATTTTTCACTTTTTATATATATTTAAGCGTTTGAGCTTCGTAAAATTAAAATTTAAGTCTTTTTATTCAAGAAATTTATTTATATACTTAAAAATTTCGTATGTATATAAACAAAAAAAATTCATTTTTAAGACCCTATTTTCGAATTTTAATATTTAATGTATAACAATTAACTTAATTTAAAAAGGTTTTTACTTTAATTTAGAAAAGGAATAAAAATACGTCAAATTTTCTTTGTTTTTTTTTTTTAATAAATTTTATAATAAACAATAGCATATTATTCACTTACATATGTTAGTTTCTTTTAAACTCTCTTAAAATGTACTATGCGCACTTACAATAATATTATCGTTACACGTGTAATTTCTATAATCGGTTCGGTGTCGAACTCATAAATGACGCATGATTCACTGGGTTTTATGTTATCCCATTTTATTTTTAAATTCATCTGCAGTCTCAGTTTCACATTTTCTCATTCATTCGTTCATTAATATTCACTGTTTTCTCTTAGAATATTTTGTTAACTTATTTATCATTGTATCTACGTCTAATTACACATTTAAAAGTACTAACTAAATTATATTTATTGAGATCATACTAATACATCACAGGGTTACATAGATATACATTGTTACTTTTTTCTGTTTTTTGCTGCTTTACAATTATAAATGAAACTTTTTTCATATTATATCATAAAAAAAGTTTTGAATAATTTAAATTTAAATTATGAAAATTAGGAAGCCGATGAAAAAAAGTTATATTTACTTTTTTAATCTACATAAGAAAATTATTTTACTATGTAGACATATTCGGTTAAAGAACACAAAGTTTTGATCATTACTAAGAAAGAAACGTTTATTAAAAAATTATTCGAATTTCAAAAGCTTACTAATTTATTTTTTAAATTAAAGTAGGTACAGTAAGTTTTGCATATCATCGTCGTTTGAATTTAATATTCTTTTAATGGTTTCGAAAAAAATGTGTAACCACAAGTCGTATTTTTGAATTGTAATCTCAACCAAGAAACATAATTATTACAAGACAAATAGAAAAGAAATGACAAACGTTTTTACGTTAAAATTTTTTTAGTGATAATTACTCGTTCTTTAAATGTAAGAAATGAATTTTATAATTATTTAATAAAATTCATTATATTTTTTAGTCTCTTATATGAAAATGCATTTGATTATAAATTTTTTATAAATAAATACAAGATAACGATTCTGAATAAGTTATTGAGCGATTTTCTTTTAATGATTGCTTCCTCAAGCGCATTCTGTGATGAATAAAAAATGAGATAAGCAGTCTTCTTTCATTTAAATTTTTTCTCATGTCGAGAATTTGAGTTTCCCTTTTTATTTTTTCATTATTCTTTAAATGTATTAACGATATTCATAACGCATCAGTGAAGACTGAATTGTGAATAAACTCGTTTTTCCACTATTAGAGCAAAAAGAATTATACATGAAATATAAGAGCCGAAATTCTTGAATTATGCCATAACTTTTATAGATATGAAAATGAGGAAAAAATAATTTTATTTTTAGATGATACATTAATTATTAATCTTTCAATAGAACACCTCTAAAATTTTAGTAATCATTATTTATTTATTGTAAGACGTCTATTATCCTATTTTGATCATTTGCGATGTATTGAAATGGATTTCGTCAAGTGAACGTATATTTGTACAATTTCATCACTTTTATTAGAAAAATACATTATTACATCATTAGCTGTTTATCTTACATGTCCTAACTTTATCTTGCATAAAATAAAAAAAATTACGCTTGCAAGAAATATCATTTTCTTTTTCTCGCCTTTATAGAACAATATATGATGAAAACTAAAGACCATTCAACTTTTTAATCACCAATTCTTGTTATTATTAAATATGAATTATTTAATAATTTTTTGGAGATTAATAGTAAAATTTTTAAAGAAATTGATATCGACTTATGCGCATTTGATCCAAAGTAGCGAATAATCAGACGTGTTATCGAAAATTAATATTCAATGTTCCAATTAAATTTCAAAAAATTCGCTGTAAAATTTTCAAATATTTTTGTGTAAAATATATCGAAATTGATATCTTTAATCACATTTTTGATTTTCCCTCTTCTGCTATAAACTATAAAAATTACGAAAATATTGAATCCCCTTAAGTAATAAAAATCTTTATTTTACATATTTTACATAAAAAACTATGTTTTCTATCCAGTTAAGTCAAAAAACGATTTTCAAGATTTGATCAATAAAACCGCTTTAATACTTGCGGAAAGTCAATAAACTCGGCGTCGAATGGAAGTATCTATGTACGGTCAGTTCGGCGTCGGGTCAGAGACTTCTTTCTGAATAGAAGTTCGCTACAAGCAAACAAAAAGAAAAAGAATTAATCTTCCGAGACTTTTTGAATATTCTTGCGCATTGCAAAGAAATAAATCGACGAACTCTCATAAGAACGTCAAATAATAACAGGTGGCAACCGTTAGTCGCAGGTTAGCTAGCACACGTTTTGTAATAAAGAACAAAAATACATTAATATACTCTCTGACTAAAGGCTAAACTAAACTCATAATGTAAAATAATGGACCTTAAACGTACAAGTTTCATAATGTATATTTGCACTTTGCGCATCCAGCGTAAGAAAAGTCGCACGTAAGTACACAAAGTACACACGGGCATATGAAGATGTAAAAGATACTTTTTGTCGACTTGGTTTCCCTATTCCACCTTCTCACACTTGGTTCGGTTGTTTTTTTCTACAATCTAAAATTCGCATTTCTACGCACAATTTTTGCCGTCGGTACGTGAAACGGTTCATTGGAAAGAAAAATACAGGAAAAGGAAAAGAAAAAGAAAACAAATAAATCTATGTGAATGGCACAAAAGAAGAGGGATCTTTTCGCGCTTTTTCTTCTCCTAACTCAGATTTACGTTTTACCGAGTACGTATGTATATACATGTTCGTATATAAGAACGAGACAGGGTGGGAGTATGTGAGAAGGATATGCTACGCTTTTCTTTTTTGGATGGTCTCGCTCTGGTTATTATTATTCTTTCCCGTCTCCAGTTGCTCATGCTTAACTACGTATTTGTCCAGCGTTGCGTGACACCTTCTCCGAGGGCTCCAACATACTCTTGGTTGAGTTATTAAGTGTGCGCTTGCGGCTCTTCATGAAATCTGTAATAAGAAAGGGAAGAACTAAATTATGGTATTGAGCCACTTACATACGTAGGAAAATCAAGCTTATTCACAACTATCTAGCTAATTCTATGATCTTTAGTAGTTAGTTTAATAAAATAGTAATAAATATAAGGTCGATTAAAGGTAGATTTCTTCCTTTAATTTAAAAAGAATGAATCTTACACTAGTTAAAGTTCTATATTTGTCAAGTTCTCTACAGTAATAACATTTTTTCCATTTTTATTTGTTACATCACTGGGGGTTTTGATTCTATTCTGAATTTTGTAAATAAATAATAAGTAAAGCGAAACGTGTTTGCAACAGGTATTCAGTATTCATTTTGCTTTCGCATTAACGTAAAGGTTCTTGTTTAATTTTATTGGTTTTTGTAAACAGATAATTTTAAAATGAACGTAATCAGTGATAATTTATAATGTTAGTCACAACCAAAGGTGCATTATTAATGTTCATATTTATTTAAAAAATATTTCATAGAATATCAAAGAAAACAAAGTTTTAAACTTTACACATGATGTTTGATAATCACGATTTATTTATCATTATTTATTTAAACAGCATCGCAAAATTAGAGTACTCACGTTAAATTTCAAGTGGGAATATATTTGAATTATGTTGCGTATATCTCCGTTCTATGAGTGGATTCAACATATAGGTTTCATTTCGTACTTTCTTATTTCATTTAAATTTTTGGATATATATTTTTTTATATTATACCTAAAATTTTTAATATTTTCCTATTAAATAACCAATTTACTTACTACAAATAAAATCATTGGCTTATTTGCTAAAAAATTAAATGGGGCATTTCAAAATAAAAGTCTATAACAAATTTTCGTATAGCGTTTATTAGTTACTCTCTACTTATTGTGTTGTTTTTTGCTATGAAATGCAAGCATTGAATTATTAACAAATATGGATGATGATATTATTAGCCATAGTCGATGTATTAAAAACTACGTATTCATCAATATCTGGTTTCTTTTATACGAAAGAATAAAAAAATACTTATATGTTTTAGCTTTCACAGAATATAAGCTCACAATTTATATCGCATGTAAAAGGATAATTACTTAGAACATATCAAATTATTAAATTCTCTTTTTTAATTCCATTGTTATTACGCTTAACAGATGTGTCATTACTACATAAATAATCCAAGTACTTGTTAAAATATTTATCAGTACTACATAGATTAATTAAAATAAATTCAAATCAAAACAAATGATAATTTTACTAAAAACAGCAGCAGTAGTAATACATGATTCGCAAGAGACTAGAAAAAAGCCATACATACATAATTTAAGTTCGCACAATGTACGAATAAGCATAGCGATTTAGTGAAAATACTCAACAAATGGCTGTTTATCTTTCTATTCGATGATATAAAATACAACCACATATTCACCCTTTGTTAGATCTTAATCCTAACATGCACATCGGTTATATTGCTCAAGATCGCCGTAACGAAAGTTCCAGCCATCTGTTTCGGTGTAAGCATTAACTTAAATTTTTTAACCTCCATGCCTCGCATCTACGACACCCTCTTATTATTCAGCTGAATAGTAATGTTGCCCAAAAAACTACGTGTTTCACATATGTGAATATATAATAATATCCATGTGTGGGTGATAACAATAATAGACGATATAACAACTGTTATTCTATGCTTTGCAAAATTGTAGGTGATTTGGGATATTGTTTTTAACTTTCTATAAAAGTTTATTATAACGATTGCAATTTATAATTCCTTGCATGAAAACTTCTAGTTTTTTGCATCATAAAATCTATTAAAATAATATTTGTTTAATAATGAATATATTTTAAGCAACGGAAAGAATTTTGAATAATACATTGCTTAAATTCGAAACAACAGGGAATGGTGATTTGTGTGATCGTGTAGTTGAAAATATCACTAAAAGAATGTTTGTCAATTTATGTAAATGACAAATGTCAATTTTTAAACAAAATTATGGGGAAATTTAGTGAATTCTGATCAGTCAACAAAAAAAGTTAATGGATTAAGATACTCGAAAGACGATGGGAAATCCGTACCTATACCTTTTTAATTTCCGGACACATGATAGCTCTCAATGGGCATAGTTATTTTATTGGAGAGTAAACAATCATTTATAAATATTCAATACGAGAATTACATTTATGACAATGTAAGAATAAAGAAGACAATAACGATCTGTAATCGACGATATAGCGACGAAATTTAGTAATTGATAATTATTATATACAATAACACAATCCAAATCAGTATCTAGTGGCTAAAATTAACCAAAACCTATAAAAACTATTGTACCTGAACTTGGGTACTTTCAACTTAGTACTCAACATAATTTCTATTTATGTTCACTCCCTTCTTTTCCTCTTAAATTATTTTGTTGGCTGGTTTTGAGAACCACATGGAAACGCTATCTATACATCATTCGGATCTCAATTAGAATTTAGTATAAGATACGTTGCAGTAAGATATCAGATAATCGAATGCTATTATTTGGCTTCAGTTTTATTTTCTTAAGGATATTATCATTAAGTTATATCACGAAGGTTCTCAAATTTACACATTATTAATTATAATAATATATTAATTTAATGTGTATATGAATTAGTTACTTATTTTAGAAATAAACAACATTCGCATTAAGAATTACTAATTTATTAAACAGAGAAACTTTAAACCCTAAGTGTTGCACTCAAAATTATTCAATAATAAACAACAAATTAAAAACGAAAAGAGAAATTGTATTTGATTTAATATACTACTCGTAAATATATATTATTGAAACTGCATTCAATAAGTGTAAAACAAATAGTTTTCATAAGAGTATAAAATACATTAAAATTCTATGTTCAATTTGAATGTTAGTACATAGACTTGAAATAATTGAAAATACTAATGAATGGATAATGAAAGGAAAGAAATGTAAAAATTGGGTTAAAAAATGAACTTATTTAACACATACAATTTTAAAGTTAGCAATAAGAGAAAAAGGATGAATTAACATTTTTTTAAAGTTTGTACTTCCTTCCGTACTTGCACTTACATAATACAATGTATTAAGAGTATGATTATAAAATTTTGTTTAAAAAACAGTTAAAGAAAAAATGATTTCTCAGATCAGCGATTGAAGATCAATGAACCAACATTAACAACAGATCAATGAATATCGTTGCGTCACAACAGTAGATCAGAGAAAGAGCGTTTAAATCATGTTTCAGTTAAAAGTTTTAAAAAACTTTTCTCGCAATTTTAAATATCGTTATGAGGGAGGCGTGCTCATAATGAAGTTTACATATGAAAGCCTACATAAAATGTATCTACCTAGTCTCGCACTATGCTCACACAGCTGATACCCCCATGTGCGCTTCCTACAAACTCATTTTTATTTTTTTGTCCACGCTGTTCCGTTAAACCGAGGGGGATGCCGACGAACGCATCTAAAACGGGAAGTTAGTTGGACTGGAGGGTTCGAGGGTGCAACAAAGGCTACGCTAACCCCCCATATTATGTACCAGTACAAGTAAGGGCTGACTAGCTTGCACTTCTCATTAACAAAGTACGTTACGCAAACTCTCCCTCCCTCTGAATATAGTGGTTGTCACTAACTCCCCTATTTTTGATCCCTTTTTGTCGATAAAATTTTTGGGAATGCTCGGTTTCGTGAAAAATGAAAAAAACGGGAAAATGGCAGCGACTACTATAAAAAATTTTGATGACCAGACTGCGGTTTGACCGAAACAATCTGCCATATCTTATTTTGCATCGGTTACGCTGTCACGATTTGTGTTTGTTTCTCATTTTCTGGACCGAATCTTTAGAAGATACATCGAAGAGAGAGAAATTGATTCCATCCGCTTTAACTCTTAATCTGTCAGTAAGACAGAAATTCACTGTGTCAAATTTTATTGTCACGTATTTGATCGATCTTTATTTATTGAAACAAGTTAAACCTCGTGCAAACTCAAGTACTGACTATAATACATTAATATAATAAAATTAGCTTAGGACTGTTGTACGTGAAAATTAAATATTGATTTTGATACTCTTGCAATTTATTTATGTTTTGATGTAACGTTTGAGAGGTGTCGATGATAACGATACGCGAACTTGATAGCCCTCAAAAATAAAATAAGAAAATACATCGTTACTTATAAAGTTTTCCTTTATGGGAATTTTGTTTTTAAATTATTTTTTGATAATTAATTTTCACGCATAAAAAAATTTATAATCGGTAAATACAAAATATTAACCGATAAAAGTAAAAATAAAAGGAAGACCGAAAATACAATTAAAACATAAAAAAGGAATATGAATTACAATTCTTAAATCAATAAAAATAGAAAACAGAAATAATTCCTTAAGATTAAAAAGAAAGCAGTCGTTTGATATTCAGACGTCAAGGCGATAAGGCATCTTAAAAATTAAATGGACTCGTAGGCACTAAATGAGGTACACATTTAGACGTAAAAACTATTCTATCTCATACGGTATAAACATCGAGTCTCACGACTCCTAGCCAAATTTTTGAGTCAACTCTATAATACAGAGGAGAGGGTGGAGAAAGTCTCGTCACGCCTGAAAATAGTTGATGGCGTTGCGTTGGTATGATTCGCTGAGAATATCCCATTCGTACCAGTGGCCAAAAAATCTACATATCAAGATGCGATGAGTTTGCGTTAAAGGGATGCTTACAACGATAAAACGAGTTATTCGTATATCGATTACAAATTAACCATGGATCATGGATAAATAGGCTAAGAAGACTTCATTGATCGTTTCTTTGTCAGGCTAAACATGGGCGTAGGACGCTCTCGCGTTTCCTTGTTTCTTTTTGTTTATTATCTTTTGTGAAGACATACATTCATACTAACCCGTGATGTGCTAAGCTCATACTTTTTCTTTTTTAAAAGACTAGGAAGAGGAAGAGAAAAATTGTGATTCGTTTGTCGTGAGGTTTGTTCTTGTGTTGAACATGATCACGATATTAATGAATGACCATCGATTCAATTCTCCCGATTTATCAGGAAGTCACAGTGATTGCTGTATTAGGCTATTTTCTTATTTTTATTTTGTTTCTTTCTCTTCTAATTCGATTATTCTCTTTATATTTTTACTTATTTATGCTAAATTACGAGTAAATTTTATTTTCGCAAGTAATTTCTTATATTAATGTAAAATAATATATTTTTTTCGCATAATTCAAAGATAGTTCTAGAAAAAAAAGTAACAAGATATTATAATAAAAAATGTATTTTGTTTAAAGTACAAAAGCATTAAATAAAGATTGGCAACCGCGAGTATTTTCCAAAATTCAGTTTGCATAAATGAAACAAATTCGTATTTTTCTTATATTATACGAAATAAGGTCTCGTGAGATTTATTTAGGCATAAAAAATTGTTTACCTTTGTAAATATCTTTGTTATTTTAGTAAATACGTATGAGATACATGCTTGGTTATTTTAAATAAACAAGGAACAATTTTACATTCAAAATATTGTATTAAAACATGTCAAACAAATATATAGCTGAAAAATATTGTTCCAAAAAATTCGAAGCATCCCGTATAAAGTTGATAAATATGAAATGTTTCGTGAAAATATTGAAAAAATCTACTAATTATAACTATTATTGTAATAGTCACGAGGTATATTTACAAGAGATTATAAAATGATTCAAAACAAACGCGTTTTCGTTTAACATACACATTTCAAATTTAATTGTAGGTAGAAGAAATTAAATTAAATAATTTGTAATATACAATAAAAATTATTACAAATAAAAAAGAATAGGAAATAGTTTTTTTTCTATTTAATATAAAAATTTGTATAAAACAAATAGAAAACAAAGAATTTTTCAATTCAATAAATGTTCAAAGAAATTATATGAAAACTGCATCATTATTTCACGTATGCGACAGAAGAATTCATCAAAACTAAAAGTAAAGTACTTTTACATATTATATACTGAAAAATGAATGTAAACAACTCAAAAACAAAGAGAAAACTGTGAAAGATGTAAAATGGAATATTTGCAATAATATTTATCGATGTTTGGGCAGACATGTGTCAGGCTTAAAAATTATAAAAGTGCCGATGAAAAACGGAAAACCAAAAAGATTATTGTCCTGGCTAGAGAAAAAATGGATATATTTCAAAAAGTGTACTCACCAGTGATGGAAGCCTGCTTTCGTGGATGCGATAATATCGGGGTTGTCGGATGCTCCCGGAGGGGCGTGTTTTTCTTGTTCCGTTCTTTAGATTTAAAGCTAAATTCGGCGATCACCGGTACAACATCAGGCGTCTTTTCGCCGATGTGAGGTACACGTGCTTCTTGAGGCGGCGTCCGTTCTGTTAATAATTGGGCGCGCGCCTCGTCGGTGAGTGTAAGGATCGTTCTCGCTGTCGTCGTAGCTGTCTCAACCAGAACAGATGACTCCTCCTCCGTACTGTCTCTGCTTGAACGCAATGACCACGGTGACTTCGGCGCCTTCTGGATAGATGCTGGTGACTGCTTCCTCAGATATGGCATGCCCCGAAGTGCATAAGATTCGGGGACGACATCATGCGCAGTGATGAGTTCCCACTCAAAACGAGAACTACCGGTACTTTTAGGCATTTCCAGTCGAAAATCAAATCCCCATCGCTCAGCATCAAGAACTGATTGGGCCCTGAGTTCACGTTCAGCTAAAGCACGAGCCGCAGCGTGATCTACGGGTCCGAAAAGGTCACGACGTACCCGTGCAAGGGCTGCTCTACTGGGAGCAACACGAGTCACACCGACTCCACTGCCACCACTGCTTCCCACCATGACGCCGAGGTTACGGCTCATCTCCGTCATCATTGCTGGATTTAGCACGCGCGCGCTCATATTATCGCGCTCTACACGGTTGAGCCACGCAATGGTGCTCACTCACAACTCGCTTATCTTCCGTCGCTACACTCACACCGGACCGGTTTACGTGTTCAGTTGATTATTTTCTCGGAGTTCACCACAGAATCACCTTAGTTCAAAACTTCTGTCGATATTATTAATGATAATACTGTGTTTTCAAGCACGTGATTGCTTTGGACGATATTTTGCGCGGGAAGCCAACTCTAGTTAATGCTTCTTGGAAGCGGCTGTTGTTTCCGTCTTTCTTTATTCAACGACTAACTATTATTACCATTCCCGTTTTTGCTCCTCTGTTCGCATCCACTCGTTCCTTCTCCTACCTCCAACTAACTGCGAGCACGCAGCAATAACGATGCGGCCACACAAGTAAAACCGCTCGTAAACGTGGCAACCACGCCAAAGGCCGAGTATACAGACTCGCGCGGTTGCTGTTTCTTTCTCAACGTTATTAGTGGCACGATTGCAACTGCGAAAACCACCGGGAGTTCAAATTCCGAATGATTTCCGCATTCACGAACTTATGCTCGTTTACGATTCCTGCCCTAATAATATTCTCAGTTTTCTCTATTTCCTCTGACTACTCGCTCACTTTCTTAAACACTGAAAAAATAGGAAAATCGAGTTTTCGGTCGTCTGAAAACTCAACACTTTTTAATTCGATCCTTGATTTTGGCACCACTGTCGCAATGATGGATATCCCGCGACCCGCGCGGAGTCAATCTGCACACGGCACGTAAGTACAAGCCAAAGTGCGTTGTCTCGAAAAAAATGAGCGGTGGGGGACGCTTTGGAAGACTCGTCTTGTCTTCTCTTTCTTTCGTGCCTCTGACTCGCATTCACGCGCCTGCGTAACGTGGCTAGCGGCCTTAATATCACTACACTCAACCGACACGAGCACGTTTTTCCCTTTCCCGCCCAAAGTGACTCAGCTTTATATGTGTTATGCACGAATCACTCGGCAACAGCAAACGTAATGAAAACCCGCACCCAATAAGTCACTATTGAGGAAATACTCAGAAAAACAATTGTTCTTACGTACAAAGTGTATAAATGACTCAACCTCGTCGTAACGAGGTGGAGAGCGCGAAAACGCGTTAAGCACGTCCAAAGTGCTCTCTAGCAACTGATCACTGCGCAAAGCAACAAGAGCAACGGTCGTGCCGCCGTCGATGTTCGGCTTCTTCCGTGGTCGCTCGGCTCTCTCCCTCTTGCGGCATTCATCGACTAAGAGACAATGTGAACTACATAACCACCACTACTTGGCTTGAAAACTTGGAGCAAATATGCTTGACTCGACGAGAGTTCTACTGCCTTTTGCGTTCTTTTGTGTAGGAGACGCGGACCGATGAACACCGTTGAAGCAAACAAGCCTGATACCACATTGCCCTTCTCAACGTTGCTCCATCTTTCGGGCAATTGTTCTATCTTTCTACCAGCGCATGCTGTTTTCCATTTGTATAACTTTACGAATAGACAGAGCTCTGATGTGGGGATGATGAACTTTCTTTCACAAGACAAATTTCAACCATTTTATGACTATCTTTTCCATTGCTGCCTGTACTTCCATGCTAGTTTATACTGCTCGACTATTTAGCTCATGCTTTTTAAACTTTACCAAATGTGTTAATGTTGGCAATTACAATTAAAAGTTTAAGACTCTTTGTCAACAGATGTTTTACATTTTTTTTAATTTTATTAAATTATTAAAGGAATGTGTGAGTTATTTAAGATGATATTTTTTAATATTTAATGATTATGCATTTACTTCATCAACGGAAATATTATTTACTCACCCAAGAGATTTTTAAAATCAATTGTATAAGACAATGCTTAGAGTTATTTATTAAATAATGGTAAAATTCACGTTTTTCATTAGATAGATACTTAGTTAGAGATTTTTAGCTTCAGCTAAATATATGTATAATTTATTCTTACGTAATGATAAAAAATTGATTCAAATGTGTTAACATTCATTTTACTGTTTGTTTGTTTATGAGGTTAAAAATAAAATAGTATTTATTATTGAAATGATATACGTATGATATATTTAAAACGATCTCATCTTATTGTCACACGATCATTGTACTGATATTAAACTCAAACATTCAATACGATTAAAATTTTTATAAGCTTAAATTATTTTTTTATAAATTTTATCAAAAATTGTTTAATTGGTAATTTATTAGATTCAAAACACGGATAAAGATACAAGGAAACATATTATTTCAATACTTAGTTTTACGAATGTTTTACGTTTTATTCATTTATATTATTTATAATATATAATTCATTTATACTTCGGTTTTTATTTAATATGCATAAGTATAAGAATAATATTTTCAGAAATTACTTAGAATGTTTGCAGTATACAAGATATTTTTTTTGATCGTCGATGGTGAAAAAAATAAAGTGATCTATAAATGGCCTAGGACTCGTTTACGATAATGTATCGTACATCGTTAAAGTTTGTAGTTCAAAGTTAAATTTTAAATCTAGATCTAGAAACTAACGAAGAATAATAAAATAAAATTGGAGTGAAATATCAGATTTCGTGCGTACATAGGTTAAATTGGGTGAATATCCAAAAATTCCTCGAATCTTCTAGAAGATTCTTAAAAGTCGCAAAAAATATCGAGAGATTTAACGTGCTGTATTATTTACATGTTATACAATCAAGTAAGCAGAATATAGAATCAAGCATAAAATAAATCGAGTAAATATTGGATGATTGAGAAAAAAGGATTTGCATATTGTGGAATAAAGAGTAACAAACAATGAAGAATATTATCGAGAATGCGATGAGAATAAGGGTTAACACAAAAAGATGGAAGTATATTATAAAAGGAGAAACAAAATGTATAAATGTATTGTACTCGATTTCCTTGGATTAGAAAAAGAAAAAAAGAGCAAAATTTATGACGTGAACGAGCAGAATCAGAAATAAAGACAAACAGATGAATAATACATAAAACATAAAAAATACATACAATATAATTATAATTATAACAATATAGATATAAATAATACATATAGTATAAATAAAGAAAGAAACATAGAGTCGAATGTATGCTAGTTGAAAACTATGTATGGAAATGTAAATAACAATGTATAAATTGTTTGTAAATAAATAATAATAATATCAAGTATTCATACGTTGTTACGATTTTATTTTACCCTTGATAATCTCTAATCTCTGTAGCGCGAAAATGTCAGAACCGGCACATATGTTAACATTCCTTGGAAAAGTTAATGTAAGCACAGGGATCTAGTATTGTTGCAACTTAATAGCTGAAAAGAGATTTTTTGTTACGTAACCTAAAGGACACTCGGTAGCATCCATCGTAACGCAGTCAGGCATTTATGCGCGCTTTGACTTTCCAAATGACAGAATTTCATCAAAACAGCGCAATATGCTGTCGGAGCACGACTTTATCTTATCTGGGTTTTAACGCCCAACACCTTGGTCTTTGTCAAAGATCACACATACGTATGAATGTCGTATGCCGAGATACCCAAATTGTTTTGCCTACTAAAAGGTATACACGATGAGACCGACCTCTTTTTTCTTCGTCTTTGCCTTGCATCATATATTTTCGACGTTGTTTCAGTGATGTACGTTCTTATTTACGATTTATTTTTGTCGAGCTTTATTCAGATATGCTCTACATGATCTTTATTCGATTATCTTTTTTTTTAAAGCTCTTTAAGGGCACGACTCAGCTTAATTTTTTTAACATATTCGGGTGAATTCATGTTAGTAAATGTACAATATGATATTACGTTGTTATAATTTACATTTAAAATTAACATTTCTCGCACTTTTTTATTCAAAAGCGTAGTAATATATAAAAAGTACTTTTTTTTAATATAGTAGAATATATTTTTATTCGTCATTCTTTGATTTTACGATGAAAAAATTATTTACATACTATCGTTAAATATCATATCTTATAAGTTAGTCATTTTTTTATTAAATTGTAATATTAGTCCATGTAAAAAGTACAAAGTATAAAATAAAATAAAATGAAAATCTTAATATTGTAATGTTAACTGCACAATACGAAGCCGCATTTATTTATAAGTAATACTATAAGTATTTTCTTCGTCACAATTTCAAAATAATTTTTTCTGAATCTAATTAACATTTTTATCCCAATTTTTTACATTTATTATTTTAAACTTTTGTGTATATGTATTTCTTCATTTTTATTCTTCACATAACAATTTCATTGATTAAATTTACGTATTTAGATTCCATAAATTTTATAACCATATATGTATTATTTATTTATTTCTTTAGAAACAATCTACATTTCTTTTAATATAATGAGTATTATTTACAATTAAATACTTTAATATTTATTCTTTTATGTTTCTTTCTTCACAATTCTTCACTTTTTCCACGGCCTTTCACTTTGCTGCTTCTTTCTCTCATATATATATATATATATATATATATATATTATATTTAAAACTAAAAATTTGTTCTACAAGATTTTATTTTTACATCAATTTAAGTTGTTCGCATTATAAGGCTGTTAAATAGTAGAATTATTTTCAAATAATAGCTACAATTAATAAAATATTAGTTATAAAAATAATTAAAATAAAAGATGAAATTTTTATTTAAAAATGCGAATAGATTAAATATGATTGAGCGAAGATATTCGTAATGAACGGCAAACAATTTGAAGTCAATTGTTAAAATATTAAATTGGATAGTCGACTCATTAATTCAGTGATTTTAAAAATTAACATAATTTCAATAAATGAAAAAATGTAAATTGGTGATAATTTTAATCAATATTATAAAATAAATGGCAAATTATAACATTATTTTGGAGATCAGTAAGAATACATAATACATTATGAAATTTTTAACTAAACTTTGAAAAGAGAGAAACGTAACCTTATACTTTTTATAAGAATTCTACAATAATATAAAATAAATAAAAAACTGCATGATTATTATAAGATATGAATAATAAATGTGCAATTTGAAGTAAATATACTTTGTAGAGTAATTTAGTTCATAATTTATTATTATAATAGGTCAAAATGTAATAATGATTTAAAATTAATTAAGAGTTCAATATTTGTAATTTTATAAGTACATTGATAATTACCACTGCTTATAAAAAATTTTTTTTCCCTATTTTTTTTACTTCAAGAAACAGAAAAAGGAAAAGCATTATAGGAATGTGTGAATGAATACATTTCTTGTACTAGTGCTTTTTTCTTTCTTATTAATCTTATTATTTTCTTTTCTTCGTCAACGAAGTTTCGTCAAATGTACTGTAGGTAAAATCCGTGGTAGCACCTCATCGAGGCGTCGCGGATGTAGTCGTAATTCTTAATAGAAAAACTTGAGAGAGAAAGAGAGCAAAAATCAACAAGAAAGAAAGAGCTTATTTAATCGAGTTTTTGAAAAAACTGCGTTTTCTGAGTTCTTTTACCAATATTTTGTAATGAGACGCAAGTGAAAATTGTTAAAGAAACGTTAAAACAATGTTGAATAAATGATAAAAAATAATAGTGGTCAATTTTAGGTCTATATGATGCTGTAGTTTCATTATATTATTCTGCATCAATCCTCAAGATTTATCTATCCTAAGTATTTAACTATCCTGAATAATTAAAAACAAATGTTATAACATTGCAATTTTCTATGAAATGCCTACTTAAGTATTTTGATTTAAACACTAGGTTTTTTGTTTCATTTCTTACATCAATTTGGCGAATCAATTTCTATATTTTAATTTTAGAATAAGGTGGATAGCGCAATTAATTTTGAAATCACTTAGAGATAAGAATTACGTTAATTAGATAATTATTATTTTCCTAAAAATCGTCAAGCAGCGAATGGTTCAAAATATTGACTCATCTTAAAGCTATATCGTTACTTATTTTATTAAAAAAAATTATTTTTTTGTAATTAATTTATATGTAATGAAATTTAACATTTTGAATAACAATTCTCATTTGATATGAGTATAACTCAAATTTTATTCAAACTTTTCTGTATCAAAAATAGAATATGTATTTCAATAATCTAAGTTGTTTGTTTCTTATTACAATACCTTGTTTAAAACATAATTAGATTATGAAATTATTGTATTTAAATATATGATTGATTTTATTCTGTAATTAAGACAATTTTATATATAACATAAATTTATTATTTATTTAAGAAGATCTTAGAAAAGATCTAATTTTTTGTAGTAACTTTTTCTATTAATAAAATTAAATAGTTTATTAATTATAACAGTGAAGATTTCATAAATTGATAAAATTCCAAAAATAAACTCTAGATTATTAAATATTATAAGATATAATTTTTTTTTAAATTTGAAATAAGTTATATTATTCAATATAGTATAGTAGTATGTTATGTTGAATATTTAGATACCTTAAATATGTGTTTAAAATCGACGAATATATATTATAAATAAATAGAATTTTACGGTTCTTTCTGAACATTACGATGATTCAGTTACAATGATGTGTTTTTAGGGTATCGAAAAATCTTTTTAACAATTTCATGAATATTTTAATTTTTTTCAACAAGTTTATTTATAAGAAATGTAATATTTAAAGTTATTAAAACTACAAAAATCACACCAAATTTTATTACAAAATGTATTTTAATTATAAAAAATTAAATTTAATTACTTACTTACATAAATTATACAATTTCAATTATATATGCGTTAGAGATATCTAAATATATAATATTTTTATAAGTTACTCAAAACTATTTTAAAACTAATTAGATAATAATATGTTGTTTCTTTAAAATTATCTTCAATATCGCTTTTTATAAATTCTGTATTTTAAAAACTACAATATAAATTCTAAAATAATTTTAAACAAAGCTTGTGAAAACTATAAATTATATTTGTTGTATTATATCTCTTTACATTAACAATGTAATTCATATCATATTGTATTTATAAATATTTATAATTAAATAAATTCTACAAAAGTTGCAAATGTATCTATTACACTATATCTATTTTAATTTATTTACAATTTAAAATTAAACCAATTAATATTTGTACATGGATTCAATATAACGAAGACATAAATCACATCAGTTTACAACTAATTCTTAATAATTTATTCTTATTTTATAATTTGGATGTAAATAATTTATAACTGGAAATGGAAAATATAATTATCTACGTTCTATGTGAAATTTCAAAATTAACAAATACATACCGGTATAAAATTTATTACCAACAAAATAATAATATCTATATATTCTTTTATAAGTAATATCTATATAATCGCTTAAAGAAATATTAAATTTTGGAAATATATTAAGGAGGGAAATATAAATGAAATGAAACTGATAAAAGAAATTAAAATTCAATCTGATTTAAAATTTTAAGTTGACATACTGATATAGTTTAATTAAATAATAATAATAATAATAACAACAATAATAATAAAATTTTGGAAATATATTAAGGAGGGAAATATAAATGAAATGAAACTGATAAAAGAAATTAAAATTCAATCTGAATAATAATTTAACAATAAAAAATATGTTTTTAATTTAATAGAGTAGTTTTTATCTGTTCTAAAAAAATAAGAAAAATAATTTTATTATTTTTAATATGCATACAAACATATGTATTTACAAAATTATTATTAAAAACTATTATATTATATTGCACTTTACATAAATAATATGTGTGATATACCATCTTGGATAAAATGATATTTTTCAAAATATTATTGAATTTATATGAAACATCTTTTAGCTGGATGAAAAGAATAGGTAAGTAATAATTTATTACATTTGAATTAATTTCAAATGACATTATTCAATAACTAAATAATTCATACTATTAAATATTCATTTAAATATTAATTGCTCGTTAATATCCTATATTTTTAGTAAACTTATAAAATTAATACATTATTTGATGTAGGATATAATTTATGTTATGATATATGTATATATAATACATTCAACAGTAAAATAGTTAGTTGATTCGTTGAACATTATATTAAATTGTTATAATACATTACAAAATTCATTTACACAATTTTTTTATATATTAGCATTAAATATTTAATCGCATCTTACGTATAACGTATACATAGTTTTTGTAATTTTTCACTTAAAATTTTATCGTTTTTTACTTATTATTAACATTTAGTAAAAATTTCTTTTAATTAAATATAACTTTGCTTATTATAATCCTCGATTTTTACAATTGACTTGTTGTACTTTGAATTTAACACTTACTGTTCCAATAATTTTAGACTTGTACATAGTTTTCACTTCTTAATCATCTATTTTCTTCTTGTTTTTCCTTCTCTCTGTTTCAATGTATTTTATACAAAAAACTTAAATTTTGCTACAGATAACCAGTATTTAGTTGCTATCACCTCATTCCACATCCTAAATCTTGCAAAAATTTTTATTCTGAATCTTCTTTTTTTCACCCTCTTTTTCACGTACACGCTTTCTTTATCTATTATGCCTTCTATTATAAAGTTTCTACATTCTCCGAATATTTTGATCTTTCCAAGCGGCTGAACGGTAATTATCTTTGTTTAAACTACTTAATTTCCTCTAACTCACACCTCAAAGCCTCCATATTTTCCGCTTTCTCTCTCCACGTACACCATACCATTTTACGCACTTGCCAGAAATTTAGTCTTGGTGTTATGTAATTTTCTTATATATAATTATAAGAAAATCATTAATAATAGTAATACATAACAATAAAATAAAATAAAGAAAATAATAATAATAAAACTATATATAATTTAATAATTTGAAGTTACGTTTAAAAATATACCTAGGTTAAATTGGAGATAGAACTTTGGAGTACTATAAATCGATTACATTCAAATAACAATTTTTTTATAAATTTATAATATTCTTTATGTTTTATATTTAATATTAAATAAAATAAATAAATAAATAAATAGATTAATTAAATTTAATTGATATTTTAATTTATATCAAATGTAGTTTCCTGGTGTTAGTTAAAGTATGAAGATATAAGTGTCAAAAAATAAAATAAGATCAAAACTGATACCAAGACAAATATTTACATATTTAATAATATAGTAATCGTTTTAAAATTTAATAAATTTATGGGAAATCATTTAAAACTAAAATATACATTCATTATTTAGTCACATCATCGATGGAACAAGTTTTACTTATTTACAGGACAATTTTTAATATTTTTATTTATGTACTTCACGAAGATATATATTTAGTTTAAAAATTTAGATGTATGATTATTTTCCTTTGAATTTTTACTTAATTTGATTGATTTGACTGAACTTGAATGAAATATTTTTCTTACAAATCAAAGCGTAATAGTTGTAAGAAATCATTTTCGGGTTCAGTGACTTTAAAGTCTTAAATTTAATAATTTAAAATAAATAAATCCTTAAAATTTCCTTCTCTATTTTAAAATTATTTTTTTAATTTAATAAGATGTAATCTTTTATAATTTCTAGATCTAAATTTCTCTGGTGCCCAAAATACATTGAAAAATTTGTAGTTATGTTCTTGAAGACAAAAAGTCAATTAAAACCGAATATTATTTTTTAACAGTTTCATAATAAAATCAATGATTTTTGAAAAAATTTAATAACATTTATGATATTTAGTTTAAAATAAATTGATATTTGATAAATAAAATAAGGTGTATCAATAAATGATATACACACTACTACTATTACTAGTAGTAGTAGTAGTAGTTTTTTTCCATCTAACCCTTTTTGATTTATGATTAAATACTTTTTATTGTTACTTTTTCTCCAATGTACAGCTTTTTAGCAATCTTATAAAAACTACTTTATGCTTAATTTTACTAATATGACTATAAACTTAATTATACTTGATTAAATCTAATATTACCTACTTTATTTTTTAACCCTATGTATTTTTAATCTTGCCCCGTCCTTATTTTATCTGACGCTTTTCTCATACTTTATAATTTTACCATTTTCACACTTTTTATTCTCTTATTTCTTCTATTTCTCTTTTTTTCCTCTCTATCATCTAATGTATCCTGTATAGCCTATCCATTTTCTCTATTTCTTTCTTTTCATACAGTTTGTCCAGTCTTTGTTTTATCTTTTATTCCTTGCACTCCTGAAATATGTGTTTAAGAGTTTCGATATTTTCTTTACATAATTTACACTTTTTTCTTCTTCTGACAGCAAGTTTTGGTTTACTTTGCTCTCGTTTCCTATTCTTCCCATTCTTTTCTTTTCTCCTTCTTTCTTTTTATTTTCATATATACAGAAAATAGCAACAATATAATAATATAATATAAAATGTTGACAGTTTTTTTTTAAGTCATACTTCAACCACCTTTCTGTAATATTTCATATTTTTTAAAATATTGTGTCTATTCTCTTTGCCATAAATTTGGTAAGCTCTTCGTCTCTGTCATTTTCTTTAAATTTATATCCAAAAACACATAAATTGATTATCTATATCTAAATTGGATTTTTTCAATGAACTTTCAACTTTTTCTTTCTAAACCTCGTTTTCTAAATTTCATTATTTTTTTTTGCTGTGTTCAATGTTAACCCTTTTATTTCCAGGTAGATCATAAATGGCCTCAAAAACTTATTTAATTCACTTTTTCTCTTTGCCAGTGTTGCTGTAATGTATACGTATGTCAATGATCTCATAGTTTTCCTACTATTTTAATCCCTGAGGCTTTCATTTTTTTTCAGTTTCTTGCCTGAATCTACTATTTCTATATTCTATAATTCTACCTAACTAAGTTTAATTCGAGGATATTGCTAAAAAAATACCGCTTTCTATTTTTTTTTGTCACTTTTTTGACTTTCATCTTGATCTGTATCTAGAACAATTTATCACATCATTATAATACTTTACAGAGTTATTTTGTAAATTTGAAGATTTAAATATGAATACACTCATATTTAATTTAATATCATTTTATACGGTAATCATATAAATTTCTTAACTATTTCACATTGTAATTTTTATTCTTTATCTTATTTTTAGTATTTGATCATAAATTCCTTTATTTACATATTTCATATATAGTTTTGTATTAATTAATCATATGATATTGCATTGCACATATTTTACATTTTCTATTTATCTTGTTCTTTTTTCCTCCTTTTTCTCTTCCAATATATTTGTATAACAGAATGATATATTTTGATTTTGATATCGTTTTGGTTCCTTTCATGCAGCTTGTCCAGTATTTGTCGTGATTTCTATTTTTTACATTTATATACAAAATGTATCTTAATAATTCTTTCTTTTCTTAAAATTGTCTGTACACTGTTTTTTCTTGCAACATTCTGTATTTGTTTATTGTAACTTCATTTCTTATCTTAACTCTTGTTAATATTTTCATACCAAATCTACATTTTATCCCTCATTTTTATCATGTATATATATTCATTATCTTTTATGCTTTGTAATATTATCTGACATAGTACCTGAATTCCTTAGTATATTTGGATATTTCGAAATGACTAATCTATAATTGCATTTGCTGTCCTATGTTTATAGCTTTTATCTTTTTCCATAACGTATCACCTTAGAATATGAATGAATATATGAATTATGAACTTCCAGATCAATTCAATTCTTTCTCTAGATTTGTATATTAAATAACTTTAAGTATATTAATAATATAAATATATGAATAAACCTGTCTAAATGATCTTGTTCACATTTTAGCAATTATCTTATAAACTATTATAACTTTTCTTTTAATTTCTCTAAGTATTGTCTTCGTATAATGAATTAAATCATTTTTTACACCAAACTTTTTAATGTGTTTAACGCATCCAAATCTATAAAATGTGCACAAATTTCTCTCTTTTTTTCTTTAACTGTTCATCTAGTACAGTCTTGTTTATTTCATAGAGCGAACATACTAATCCTAAATTTATATCTTTCAATATTATTATTTATAGTAAATTAATTATAAATAATATCATATTAATACAATTTCTATGTAAGGAAAAAAAATGTTTTTACAATCTTGTTCTGGGTTAATTATTTTACGTAATGGTTTATTATATATTATACATAAAATATGTATATAAATTGAATTTATTGGAATAATTAAACTCAAAGTGAGTTTAGAGGCTTAAACTAAATATTTTTAGTTTAATTTAAAAAATAATAACAATATTAATTTAAATTAATAATCAAGTAATTAAATTTATTAAAAATTCAACAAATAAATTAAATAACAAATTTATGTGTTTACGAAATGCTTGCAGTTTTTTAACTCAACTATTTAACATTTTTTATATCATGAAATCGGATAAAGATGCGACCATCTGATCTTTATAAAAAATTTAGTTAAAAACAGCAATATCACCTTTTAAATAAATGATAATCAAAAACACGATATTACTGTTTTTGATAATATTTAAAAAAATATGAAAGTACTTAAATTCTAAATAAATAAATATAATGCCACAGTCTTATATAAAATTATAAGATTATTTTTTAATATAAAAAATTATGAAGTAAACTCTTTATGAATGAAAAAATAATTAAGTTACACGATGTAATAACTAAATAAATTACTAAAAAATAAAAATATTTAAATCAGAGTATGCATAAATTAACAATAAAAATATAAAAACATTAAAACAGAATAAAATATTAAATTTAAGGAATTTTGTAAGAAATTTATTTATTAAAAATATTCAAATTATTGATTCAAAAGTTTACTGCTATTTAAAGATTTTTAATTAAATAGAAACGTGTATTTTTTCTAATCTCTAGAAGACTTATTATCATACTAACCATTATTATGATAATTTGTTTTACTTAAAACTTTATTCATTGCAAAATATTTCAGCATATTTATAAGAATACGCGAATTTCTTTTTGGTTTCTCCTAACTTCAGGCTCATCAAACAGTGTTATTATTTATCCAGTATTAATGTCAAATTTTTATAATTCTCAAAGTTTACGTAAAATAATGCTTTAAATTCTTACGATTTTGAAATATTTTATATACTAAGCAAGATAGTGCTTTTTACAATCTAATTATTATTTTAACAACTTTCTAATTTTTTTCAGTTTTTTCATTAGGTTCATATTAGGTTCAAATAATACTATCGATTATATTTACTACATTATTATTAAACAACCCCAATTAGATTATAAATGTCTTATAGAAATGGCGTTCAATCATCTTCAAATTAAATTTTTTAATATTCGAGTATCAACCCATATTTTCACTATTTTATTGTTGAAATTTGAAATCTTCCATGATGATTTTTTTTTTAAATTTCAGACTTAATTGTCTTTAAATAAATATATATTATCTCTTTTAGAACTTGCGATGGCCATTACAATAAAACACTTCATTTACCTAGTTTTTTCATTTTAATTTTACTAATGGGTTGGTGTTTAATGATTTTAATTTTTATTTTATTGTTCTTTGTCATATAAGTATCATCCTTACAAGAAAATTTTTCCTCCTTTCCAGATACATAGTTAAATAAAACATCATCGAACGAGCATAATTATTTAGTTATTTAAAAATCTAATTACGTTTTAACGGCCATTGAGTTTTCGCCCAAGTCTCGAACGGCCGTTGAGATTTTACGGATATTCAATAGCATAATAGAGCGTCAAAAAGTATAAATGCAGAAAAAAATTACACGCAACAGCAGCAGAACATCAGCTCGCGCGCGGAGCAGAACATCAGACCTGCCGAATATCGAAGCATCGGCGACGGGCGTATGTCCTCGACGTAGCCACGTCGCGATTCCACGACAGAAGCCCATCGTCTCGAGGGCAATGGACACCACCTCCCGCCACGCTACGGTATCATACCACCAAATAACAGCATAAAATAAGCGTCCGCCTTTATTTGACCTACGCACCTATCCATCAACTCCTTGACACCGACTTCAGGAGGAGCCGGCCCTTGTCAAAATAATATCACATATGATTTTATCATGTGAAATACTAGTTGTTATAATTTATATTTAGTTAAAATACTTAAACCAATGATTAGCCAGTTTAGACTTTATTACATTTATTCTCATATAGTAAAGATTAATTAATACAATTAGTTGAACTAGTACTGAATTTTCAGTTTACGTTTGCTTTAAATTACTATTTGATTACTAAAAATATGACACGCAAAATAATATTTTAGTGTACTTTTAATAATAAAATGTCTTTAAATAATAAGCAGTTGAACTAGTGATGAAATTTATCATTCCATGAAATTATTTATAATTTATTAATAAATTTTTCTTAATATTTGAAATAATAATTACGCATAAATGATGAAAATCCTTATTTTGTTACGTTATTTTCGAATGATATAGTTTTCACATATTTACATAATTTAAAGGAATTATTATTTCAGAACAAAATTATTCAATTTTAACAAATCTCTATATTTTAATATATTTGAGTTTAAATGGAATTATGTCTTTCAAAAACTTGCTTTTTAAAAGTATCTGATAAATGTATATCAAAAATATATTATATATTAATATGAATTCAATTCATTTAATAAATAGAAAGTACTTCTTAACTTGTCTATTAATTCAATATAATATTTTTTTTATAATTCGTAAAATCAGATAAATTTCATCTTGTTGTTTTTATACTTTTAATGTATTTTAACCCTAATGTTATATAATGAATATTATTATATTAAATAAATTTTATGTTATCAGAGAACTCGATTTTTTAAAGTTTAGTATTCTTTTTTTAATTTTTGGAATACAATGCATTCAATGTTATTGTGACCACATATTTATTAGTAAAATAAGTTTAATACAGATCAATATAACGTGTTAAAGTAACAAGAATACTGATAAAATGATCGATAATTAATATAAAAATCAATACCAAACAAAAGTTTGATAATTTTTTATTTTATATTTATTTTTATTATATATTTATTTATTTATTTTATTTCTATTGATTTATTCTTTCCTCTTATTACAAATACATCTGATTAGAGTTATTTTTTATTTCTTAAAATTATGCGTATGAAAGTTATCGAAGAAAAGTGTTTTTTATCCGATAAAGAATGTATTTTATGTTATTCATAATTAATTTTTGACGAATTTAATAGGAAATTGTACTTTAAATGAAACTTGAAAGTTAAGGGTAAGCAATTAATATTATGACTAATTTATATTATAAATTAATAACAAAAATATATTTATATTCTGATATATATTATATCTGATTAAAAACTTTTACCGTTAAGTTGTTGACATATTAATTACTTTATCTTTCATAGAAAGATTTTAGAATAGTCATAATAAATTTTTAGATACGATAGAAGTTGTACAGGTTTATGCATGTAACCATGAATTTATAGTTAAATAATGAATACTTAATTCACATATATAAAATATATTTAAATAATTTAATAAATATAATTTTTAGTTAGTTAAATACGTGATTTAAGTAATTGTTTTTATCATAGATTCGGTCGATAATGTAGATAATTAAAGAACTACGAATAGATGCTATATGTTTAACTGCTCTTTATTTATATTTTAATTGATTGCTTTATAGTTAATATGTACTTACTAAACTTGACTTTTATGAAATTTATCAAAGATTTTATTATTTTCTAATTTTTGAAGCTTCGTGAATATAAATACATACAAATTTGAATATTAAATTTTTATACATCAATTTTTCATAATTTAGAATTTTTAACTATAACCTGCAATACTAGTTATGATTTATTCTAGACATTAATTTATTTAAGAATGATACCACAGTTGTATAACTGTACATGGTTATATGTTATATGTATAATAATTTTTTAACGTGATATTTATAAATATAAAGTTGGTACAGATAGTTATATTATTAAAGAAATTTTTTAGTATTGTAGATAGAAATAATTGTTTGCGGTATGAGATGCGATTGTCTTTGTTATGGGTATGAGCTTCTTGATCTATCGGTCTAGTGAATCGTGAAATTTCTTGTTCATTTTGACATTTAAAGCCATCTAGCTCACTTTTTATCATTTTGGAGAACAGGATTTAGTCAAAAAATAAGTAGAAAGTCTTGCACATGTGTAAATCTTTTGTTACGTATTCGTGATTGTGCCACTTCCGTGGGAATTCGTCCAACGGAAGTAGCAGTACTTTATTTCGATTTTGACGAAACCGCTTGACATATTTCTTATAAAAAATTTTTTTTATTGTATTTCTATTGTAACGTTTTTTTTTACAAATAAATGGAAATACTGATTGTTGTAATAAAATAAAAGTTATTTATTAGATTTGAAAGTTATCTGTTAATTTGGTTTCGAAAAATCAATAATTGATCATTAGAAATCATTGCTTTTTACGTAGAACTTTATTCGATCTCTTTCACTATTTTTAAGAATTCTAAATTAAAAAAATATTAATTATAACGCTATTGTTAATTAGTTGTAATTATACATAAAAATACAAATTTTTTCGATTAATTATAATTACTCGATTCTGTTTAGAAATTTTTTTTGCAAAAGTCTTACTTTATTCGTAAAAACACAAAAATGTAAAAGTTTTCGATTTTAATAATAGATTAACATTTAAATAGTATTTGAAATATATCAACATATTTTAAATTCAAAATAATAAAATAAAAAATACATATGTGCCTTCTGAAAGTTAAAATAATTGTTATATTAGTATATAATTACACAAATAGCATAACAAATAAAAGTATTTTTTAGAAATTAAATAAATATTTCTTACTGTTCTTTTTCGATTATAATAGCACAAATAATTTACTTTAATACTTAAACAAATAAAAAAATACAAACATTTTATTATTATCATAAAAAAAAATATATATATATATATATATATATATAATCAAATAAATTTTTCTAGATATTACAATTAAAAATGTGTAAACTAATTAGAATTTTATTGTATAATTGTAATAATATATGAATTAAAAATAAGTAGTAAGCCATTTAGAAAAAATGAAAAAGCGATGAATCTTTTATTTTTTACGTATCATCACAATTGAATTGTTTTTATTTGAATCTAATTAATTGATCTAATTCATTGTTTTATAATAAAAAATATCAATGTTTCATCGTTATTTTTTTTATTGTTTAATACCTTTCAATGGTAATAAAATTTTTTAAGCGTATTTATTTTAACCTACATCCGAATCTAATTTCTATCAATCCTATTCTTTTCACCAGAAAAGGTAGAGCTGTAGATAATTTTGTTATTAAAAATTATTCTGTAACCTTATAACAATGTGTATATTCTTAAAAAATATACTGTTTTTATAGAGTCATCGATAAACAATAACAGATGTGAATCGTTGTTATGAAAAATATTGTTTATAATCATTTATTTTTTAGCGTTAAGCGTTTGATAGTACATTAACTTTTGTATCGAAAAAAAGCTTAAGTCTATTAAGAGAATATATTATTTATGTATTTTTCAATTATATAAAAACTTCTAATACTATTGAAACTTCTATATGGGTCTTATAAAAGAAGCTAAAGCTTCCAACATCTCTATGAATCTATAACTTTCATTTTTACAGACCTATGATGAAGATAAGATAATTTGCGAGTAAATCTGTAAGACATACACTTTTTTTATTCGCTAACGATAACCTTCAATGCGTCATCGAGGTTTTGAAACTCTAGAATCAAACTTTTTTATTTTTTAGATCGCATTGTATAAATAGAGATATCCAATGAATTGATGAAACAATTCGAAGTAATAAAATTAGCGAGACTGTTTTTCATTACCGTTTAAGTCTATTAAACTGGTCTATTTAAACTGTAAACGAGTATTTCTGAAATATACGAAGAAAGTTCCAGATGGATACTATTATCACTATTTCATAATAGCTAAATATGCAATTTGCAATTATCATTGTTGATTATGTATTCTTTTTATTTTTATTAAACTTATCATTGCAGGTAACATACACTTGTTGATTGGCTTTTAATCAGTTCCTGACAAGTTTTTAATTTATTTTTAGCACATATATATTGTGAATAATTAACGAATGATTAAAAAAAACTTGTTATTTTTCTATCATAGAGCTTGATATGTTTTGTATTGAAACCTTCGATCAAATGAAGTATTTGTATACGCGATAAGAGAGTTTTGTTGAGGTTTATTAACACCAAAGAAATCAGTAATAAATTTTGTTTGTAAGCATGTTAGTCTTCTAAAAGTTTTTATTTGAGTACAGAGGAAATAATCTCCGAGTTGATTCATCAGTAGCCATTTAATGATCTCAAGAAAGGAATGAGAATGAGAAAGAGTAAGAGGGGTGGAGCATAAAGAACGCAATAAAACATCTGTAAAAAACCTTATGTAGCCGATTACCGAGTAAGCATTGGAAAATATCGAAGAAAAAGGTGAATTTTCTTTGTCACATTTATTTAGTTGTTACTTTAATTTTTACATCGTACAAACTTCGTAAGTTCTAAGAAAAGTGGAGTTATTTAGCATATTCCATTCAAGGAAGGAGAGTGGAGTATTTGCGTGCGTAAACAGTGCAACGAAATTTCTCAGAATGCGCACATGTTACGTTTTTCCTTTGTGAAGATCAGCTACTATTATCGGAGGGCGATTGTGAATATTTCCGTGGGAATTCGCGAAACGGAAGTGCCATTTCTTCAAATATAGAAGACACAGAGGCAGAAAGGAGAGAGAGAGAGAGAGTGAGAGATGTATCGTTAGATGCGTGAGCGGAGGCTGAGACTGCGTGTGTGGGACACAAAAGCGCGTTTAAGAATCGAAAAAAGTAGAAAAAATTAAGAATAAAAGGAAGACGAAGAAGTAAAAGAAATAGAGGGATGAAAAGGTGAAGGAGCAGGGCGTGGGCGCCAGGTGTCGTGACGCCCGCCGGTAAAGAAAAACAAGAACCGAGTGGAGCTCTGCAAGAAAAAAACTAAACTTTGCTTGCTGTTAAGATTAATTTTGTCCCTTTTTTCGTCTTTTTGCGTTTTCTTTTCTTCTTTTGTTTTTTCAAATGTGAATACTACCAAGCAATAGGTCCTTTACGCGACTCTTCTATTTTGTTCTTCAATCTCACTTTAATTTTCTTTCGGTTGACGCAGCTGTAGGATTTGAAAATTTTTTATTAATCACTCATTTGCGCTAGCTCTGAAATTGCTGAATACTACGGCATTTTTAAATATTTAAAATATTTATATGAAACTATTTTGTTCGATTTATTGAAAGATAATATTAATAAATTCCTTAAAACCAATGAAAATATGAAATGTTTGCTTGATTGAATTATAAGTGAATCGTAAGATTTTTTTTAAATTAATCATTTCTTGGTCAGGTATTGAGTATCTCATGAACACCACATACACACACACACATACACACGCACTTACTATTATTTGTTGTTTAGATGCCACCTTCTTTCATTTATTCTGTATAAGAAATTAAAAATATAAACTAATCAATAATAAAAAAATGTCTAATTTAAAAATTATCGATTAAAATGAAAAAGTTAATGGTTATGAAAAGACAAAAAACAATATAAAGCTTTTTATAAGTTTTTACATATTTTTATAATATTAAATTTTAATGTTCCTTTAAATAACATTTTTTTATTTGTAATGTAACGTAGCATTTATTATGATTTAGGTTATACAAGCAAAAGATGCTCATATTGATTATGTTATCTTTTGTATTGATTTTTAATATTTATAAGAGTTCTAATTTATGTATTTCATTGTGCATGAATGGGTATGATTAAGAATGAAAAATTTATAATAATTATTATATTAAAAAATATTTTTTTTACAATAATTATATTTGTGTTTTTCATAAATTATTAACAATTTTTATTGTAATTCACTGAAGTTTGTTCCTAATTTATGTGCAATTATCATTCTTAAAGAAAATTTGAATATATTAATGATCGATTAATCCTATTAAGTAGTAATTATTTTATTAATTAATAAATTGTAATATCAGTGGAAAAGAATCTCAATGCAAAATCATATTTATAAAAGCACTTAAAATTAATTACTAAAACTTATAATTACTTCAGTAATATAAATAAAACAAAGACTAAAAACATCTCTATCCAAAATTTAATAATTTTTGTAAAATTCAGTCAACGTCTCAAGGGTGGTGCAGAAACAAAAGGGAAAACCAACGGGTTTCTCCGTTCCGTAGGCTTCAAGACGCCTGGTTTATGCATCCCTTTTCGTGCATGTAGCCGTCCCAATATAAGTACACAGGCGTAAGTGGTTGTTTCACGCGGTCCCACTCCCATCGATCACTCAATGGACATTTCTCTATAAACTCAAAGTTTTATTTCTCTTTTTTCAGAAGTCATATCATATTTTCTCCTCGAATAGGTATCTGTTTGCAATATTTATATGCATCAATATCTGTTGCATGAAAAAAATCTTTTTCTTAAGTCTCGAAGTTAATATTTTATTTCTGATTACTATAATCTGCAAAAAAATAAGGTAGCAAAAATTCATTCTCACCTACTGGAAATTATGATTTCATTTTTAGACTTCATTTTTATACATTGTAACTATTTTTAATTCAATTTAATGTTCAATTTTAAGATATACGACATTCCATTAGCATACACTATATGATTTTCTCTATATGAAATTATTAAAGAATTAAAGAGTTAAATAAAGTTGAGGAATGTTAGATCATTAGAATCACATACTATTTATAAAAGTCCTACTATTTGAATATTTACTTGTAAAACATTTCATATAACAACAATTTTTATATACATAATAATACATATAAAAATATTTTATTAGATCTTTGTATCATGCAAGATATATAAATTAATTATATTTCATCTAGTTCGTGAAGTTTATAAAAAAGAATAAAATTAAATGATAAAAAAATGACAAAAAAGACAAACTATGACTTTTGTTTAATAGCAAATAAATTTTAGAACTATAGTTTTAAAAGTTCATTAAGTTCATCTTTATTTAAAATAAAAATTGTAATAAATTTTTGAAAAGTTAAATTGGATTATCTCAATTAGAAACAGTTTAACTTACCAATAATTTTTAATATACTAATATCTACCTTGCTTACTGAAAATTATACATTTAAAATTTTTAAACTATTTAATAATGATTTTTTTAAATATAAATTTTTTATATATTTATTTATAATTTTTAATTAGAATTATTTATTTAATAAATTAAATAATTAATTACAGTTTAAATATTTTTGAAATTTCTAAATATTTGTATTTTTTGAATAATAGTACGAATTACTTTTAGTTATCTTACTGCAATGATTGTTAATATTTAAATATCATTTATTTTTATAACAAATTTATTTACACTGATATATAAACAAAATATATTTTATTTAATAAAAATAGAGTAGGTCGAAGGTTTCGTTTCATTTCCTGCACTGTGTTCTCTGTCCGCGTAGCAACAGTGCATCTTTTTGTAACACCGTTATTCGTTTACGATTATTCCAGGTACTTAAATACGTGTACATAAACTGCCTATTTATTGTATTATTGCATTATTATTATTGTATTATATTCGCAAGAATATATTTCTCCGAGAAATTGTTGTATTTGTAAAAACACATTCAAACATAGACCTATCAACGGAGGTACTGATCTTTTTATACTACCTAGGTAAAATACACGTGATAGCCAATTTATACGCAGTATTAATTTATGAATTCATTTCTAGTTTATTAAAGTTTGATCTGTAGTCTCCTCTGTATAAGACTTGCTTGACGTATTCTTTGCTATATATTATTTTAATACTACTTATAGAATCATCCTTATTTTTAATTAGTATAAGTGCTCAATATTTCGTAGCTATTATACAAATTTTTATAATCTTAACGAAAGCTCAAAATATTTGATTAATAAATCGAGTACTATAAATAGTCAATGTAAATACTCAAACTAATTAATTATTATGCGTATATTTCAACGTGTTTATCATAATTATAAATCCTATAAGTTTATATTGACATAATAACTCTATAATAAAATAATTTTATTTTTTAAAACCAAAATTAAATTGAAATAATGATTAATTTTTATATGCTAATTAATTTTATAAGAAAAGCATAGCGTATAAAATAGTAGGTAACATATACATTTCATTGTAAATTATTTAAAAAAAAAATATAATTTACAGACATATACAGAAGTAAGAGCAGAAAAATATAACAGAAATAATGTACACACAGAGAAATAATTAAAATAGTAACCTTGGCGTACATCCAAATAATTCTTTGATTATAATTGTCAATTTTAGAATTTCAGTAGTATTTTAATACTTTTTCATAAGTAATAGTATGATTCAAGAATAATTATAATTTTAATAATAAAAATATAAAAAATGTCTTGTAGATAATACAACAAATTAACAAATTTTTTCAGATAAACAGACACAACTCAAATAATAAATTTTTATTATTTTAAAAACATTTTAAAAATTTTTTGTTCCTAACAGTTTGAAAAAGAAAAAAATGAATTTATTAAAATTTAAACTGAAGATGCGAGCTTAAATGTTTATAGAATATAGATGATTTATAAAACAATAAAGTTTTGATTTTTGAATAAATAATAAATTGATGGTATTGATATAATAACACAATTAATTTATTGTTTGAAATTATAATATTAAAATGCTGTGTAAAATAGATAAATTTAATTGAATTGTGCGATACTAAATGAAATGTAGCATATGAGAATAAAAGATTGTAATAGAAGTATATTATGGGTGATTAAAAAGTTTAAAGCTTCTTTACAGCGATTTTGTTTTAATAAAAGTAGTTTTCAATAAATATTAGATACAATATTTCATTAAAGATACTATCGATATAATCACATATTTCATGTTACTACAATTTTGAATTACTTTTTGAAGTAATTAATATTTTATATAAGCCACACATTACAGTCAATGATTAAGTCTACTTTTCACAGTTTTTATAATTACATTTTACTTAACGACATCGTAAAGCAAATTAAATTGAATAAATAGGTTAAAGAAAATTATTACCAACTAGAATATTAATGATCTGTTTTAAGCTAGCACAGTATACGATTGTTTGTGCGCATGCTTTTAGGTTATGGAAACACAACGGCGTCGTGATGAATTACTGCGGGATCGATAAATTGGCTGTGAGGGATGAGTACACAACGCATATTGTATCCTTTATAGCCGTACCACAGTACGTATATTTTGTTGAGCTACGCTCTTTGAATAGCTAGACTGTGTAAATAGTCGACCGAAAATTTTGCTTTTTAAATCGAGCTATTGAACTTCTTTTAATACTAAGGTAATGCAGAAAATTATTCCCGAATTTTTTAAAAATTTCTATAGCAGGGAGTGGGTTAATTCCCAGTTTAGTTCAAATATGTCTTTATAGCAATTAGGATTATTGTGAATAAAATATGTCTTTATATTAAAATATTTTATAATGTAAACTCACTTACATTTTAGTAAGCATTATTATTTAACTTTAAGGTAAAAAATGTACATAAAAAACTTTATCAAAGTTTACTAAACTTGCTAAAATAAATTTCAAAATGAAAACGTAGAATCTCAATTTTCACCATCGTTAACAATCGTATATCTTTGTATTATACTTTATTATAAAGTATAATTTAAAAAGGATAATACAGACAATAAAAGTATTTAGGGAGAAATAATTATTAAATATTAAATTGATGCATTTAAATTTAAATATTTATACCTTATTTCAGTAAGTTAGGTTACTTTTATGTAATTCTTTAATATTAAATATTATAGTTATGTTATACTATTTATTGTAATTCTATACTGTAATAGTTTAATGTGAAATAAAGATTATAATAAAGCTGAATATTTTTTGCTTCAAGAAATTAAAAGTAATAATTAAAATTAAAATTATTTATGGTATAATTATTGGTAGTTTTTATGAATAAATTTACATATTTCTAATAATTAAAAACTAAAATTGTTTACAATTTATGTTATATAATTTTAATTTTATCATTATAGTTAGTTTTCATAATGTAGTGTAAGTTTGTTTCATAAATATTTTTAATACATTAAATATATTTTTATTCATGGACTATTTTGTAAAAATCTTTGAACTTATGATAAAAGATTCTAAATTAATAATTTATACGAATTATACTGTAACACATTAATGAAACGGTAAATTATCGACATAAAATTCATCAACCCAAAACATGTTGTAATGCAAAATTTAGTCTGCAATAAGTGGATATGAATTCGTTGCAACAAAAACCTATCATCTTAATAGTCAATTATAATTTTTTTTTTTTTATTTATTAATTAATGCTTAAACGCGAAATCTAATATTGATGAAAAATTTAACTTAACATTGCTAATATTACATTTACTTATGAGTATTAAATATAAAATATATAAATTTTAAAATCAAATATCAAATATATAAACTTTAATTGACAATATTTCACTTAAGCACATAGTTATAACTGATATGTACATTTTAATTGTAGATTCGGTGTAAAAAATTTAATGTTTATACTCAGTACACTAGCTTTGAAATTGTACATAGCAAAGTAATAGTGTTATAATTTGATTAAATGTAATAATCATCGAAGTAATAACTGGGAACACTATTGATTATAACTAATGGCATCAGAGTTTAAAGAGATTTTGCGATGTGTTTTGCTAAGATAGTTTATCTTCATAAAGCCGCTCGACTCTAATGGAATTAAAGGCCATTATAACAAATCATTTTTAACGACAAGTTCGTAAAATTAATTTTATTTTATATCTTTCATCGTGACCGTAAAGATTGGGTAAACAACTGTATAGTAATTACAAAATTGCATAATAAATTTCGTATGATAAATAAAAATAATGAGAAAACGATCCGTTTATTTACATTCAACATAAACAACACCGATTAATATTATTTTAACTTAACGTTTTTCCGAACAAATTACAGCTATAATTTATTAAAAATTTAATAAAAATTTTTTAGATAATTCCTAATACATTATTTGTAAAATAATAGTTAGTATATTTAACAGTAGAATTGTATACAAACTTTTACTTGGCTTCTTTCTATTTGAAACAATATTTTAAAATATAACTGCTTAATTATTATTAAATATATACCCTTTTATTTTCAATAAAATCTACTAAAGATCGTACATATAAACTTAATACTTAAAAATTCTGTAAACTATTAATGATTTAATATGTTTATAATTATTATAATTTATTTATTATTTAAATTTATGAAAAAAAAATTAAACATTCATCATCAATATATTTTAATGGATTATAATATACATTCTTTTACGTGGCCAAAATTTTTATTAAGGGTTTTAAATCCTTTATAAATTTAATATTTTTTAAAATTAATTATATATTTTAACATAAAAATATATAAAATTTTTTAAAAATTTGTATATAAAACTAATGTTTAAAGCGTATAATTATATGCATAAATATGTTTTATAAATACAATATAAATATTAATAATCTATGCCTAATTATTAATAAATTAATATATTAATAAATCTCTTAATCTAATGTTTATTCTAAAAAATTATTTCATTCGTATTGAATTATAATTTTTAACAAATGTTATATATATTTTATATTACTTAACTTATTTTACTTAACTTTACTGTTTCCACTACTTAACAAATATTGAAAAATTGTTAGGTACATAATTATTCTACAATATGTGTGTCAAGGTATTGCACATGTTTATTGTTTTTAGAGAAAACAATCCTATTTTTACATAACTACTTACTTACAGACAATGAAATTTTTATGTTATATTAAAGCGCCAATGAACAACATTGTACAATTACCTAAGAATTATGTTACTATTAAGCAAATCATTACTGCGATAATTAACTAAAAAATAAAGTAAATGTGTATGTGATGTTTATAACAACTAAATATTACAACAATAAATAAATAATAATAAATATATGGTCATCAATTTTAAAAAAATTTTTAAATCATTATTTCTTTTTTAAAGCAAATAAAAAAATTATGCTGTTTAAATTAAATTTAATGATTTTTGTATTATTTTCTTTTTTGTATTTAAGCTTGTGCTTGTGTTAATTTCAAATAAATTAAAAATCAATATTTTTCTTTATCCATTGAATTAATATTTCATGTAACTGCAGAAATGATTAAAAAATTTTTTTTAATTGTTTTTATTCCGTAATTTTTTTCAATTCGAATTTTTTTTATAACGTGAAATAAGCATGAAAATTTTATATAAATGGAGTTAAATGAATTATTTTAAATAAATGGAGAAGAAGAACTTCTTTCTTTTTTTAACAGAAGTTAAACACACAGATATAGACAATTTGCTGAAGAGTTGGAGGACTATTTCTAAAGATTTTTCCAAGTATTCGAATTTGGTTTAACAGCTCCAAACGGTAGGCAAACTTTGTAGCAAATCTGGTCGATGACAATATCTCTATTTTCAGTTGACGTCGTACAGTTTCTACGATACGTGTAAAAAAGAGCATTTTTCACCAGTGGATTAGAAAATTTAGTTTAGAAGCTTTAAGATAGTTAAAATATGTCACCTGCGCGTGGAGGGCTTACAAATAATGCAATGGTATTTAGTAACTGTTTTATATTTTTAGATTTTGATGCTTTTACTTAATTTCAAAACTCACACCGATTTGTTAAAGAAATATAAATTATAAACTTCATAAATAATATTTTCTTAACGCAAAAACAGCATGGTTGAGCTAGATTAAACCGTATAGTTTTAAGTTAAAAAGTTCATTAAAGATTTTCTTATCAAAGAAAACTCATTTATTTCATGGATAATGAAGTGTATTATTTTTTATAATAAAGGTTCTAATAGTTTAGTTGATATGCGAGTCTACAAAAATTCTAAATTGGTTATTTAAATCAAGCATTTTTACTCCGAATGTTAATAGGTGGAGAAGATCACTTCTGATAAAAAAAAGGATTTTATTTACCTTTCTTGTAAAAGATTCTAGTTGTAGGATATCCTGCAAGAAAAAAGCGAGAAGTGAAATAGTTTTAAGCATGGCGTTTTGTCCCATCACGTACGAAGGTAAAATAATTATCGATATAATGCTTTTCCATATAGGTTTCTAATTAATTTTAATAACGCGATTAATTTATAATAAAAATTTATTGAAAAATCAATATTTGTACACGGTTCATTAATATTAATGTCCATCAATGAAATAATAGTTTGCATCATATTGCTTATGATTATTATCATTTATTTATTAACGATAAGTAATTATATTATTATATATTGTTATTTACATTTTTTTACATTACTTAAATTTAAATTATATTTCAGATCTATTCACATTATTTAACTTTATATATTTTTACACATACTATTTTTTATTATGTATTAATTATTTATTTATTGTCTTTTTTTCTTTACTACTAAAATGCCTTCCTACGTTGCAAAATTTTCTCTTTACTTTATTTAATAACATATAGATGTAAAGCTTTTTTTACTTGATACACATAGTATTTCATAAATGTTGAATTAATATAACTATAAATCCAAATAAATAATTAAAAGTTCAAGGTATTCATCTTTAAATTTGTACTTCTACTGTTACTTCAATACTTATTTTCCAATTAGAAAATTCAATTCCAATTCAATAAATATAATCTATTTAATTAAAAAATTAAATTAATACTTATAAGTAATAAACTACTATAAATATTTTAGCATTCGTCAATATTTTTGACAAAAAAATATTTATTACTTTTTTAATATTTATAATGATTTAAACATTAAAAAAATAATTATTTAAAAGTGACCTTTAAGTTAATATTTTAATTTTAATTTAATTTTTAATTTCTTTTGATACATTAATTAAATATATTTCAAAATAATTGAAAATTTATAATTTTTATATAATTTTATAAGAATTATGTTTAACAGAGTTTATGATAACTATGTAAATTCATTAATATATTTTTATTTTAATATAAATTTTTATACCGTGATATTTAATTTATACTACGTAAGTAACGTTTAAAAAAATGTCGTCTATTTTCTTTAAACAGCAAGTTAACAAACCGACAAACAATTATATGAATTTCATTTGGCCAATATGAATAGTCTTATTACGGCGTGGTTGAATTTTTTATTTTTCAAATTTAATTTTCTGTGGAGCTTCTATACTTATACTTCTTTAACTCCAGTTATTTTCAATTAATGCATGTAAATAAATCTATATACATCAATTGAAACTAAATAAGTGAAAAAGTGAACACCTACTGTATATACATATACATTTTCAAACAAATAGTAGTTGAAAAATGTTATTAATTTTTTATTAAACTTTTTAAGATCTTAAAGATTAAAAATCATTTTATCATACGATAAAATTCGTTTTATTCGTTTCCAAAAAATTTTGAGTCCTTGTAATTACTAATATTTCTCCAATAAAATATAAAAAAAAATTTATAAATATTTAGAAAATACCTGAAGACATTTTAATGCTATCAACGTTTGCAAAGTTAAATATACTATGAAACCAAAAAATTTCAGAAAAAAAAATTTGTAAATTACTTTATATGCATTCGATTCCTTCAACACTCTTTTATATTCCCATCTTTTCATTTCATACATCTTTTATAAAACCTAATATAAATTTAATGTTTTATTAAAAACTATATATATATATATATATATATTTTATTTATTACTTTTATTATTATAAATCTACATTAATTAAAATATTCCTAATATTTTTAACTGATTAGTATGACTGTCAAATTAACCATATACAATTTAAATTGCATGTATTTTTCGAACGTGAATAAGTGTATAAACTATAAAATATCTTAAATAATGTAGGATGGGTGGTGGCAGAGCGTGGTTTATGTATAAATAATAAGCTTGTTAATAATTTTAAAGTAAAATATAAAGTTTTAATATCTTAATCGTATACTTAAAAGGAACTTTTAATACAAAATATAAATGTAGACAATATGGATATATGTATATAAATATTATAAAATGTGTAAAGATACGTTCTCTGCGGGATTCTGGAAGTCTTGTGTTAAAGAGAGGGAAGATCACATTGTTCTAATTACAAAAAGTATCAAAGAACAGTGTACTACAATTTAAAATCAGAAACCAACATTTTAGGTACATCAGGTCATACATAAATCTGGTACAGTGTATTTAAAATTTCAAATAGAAAAATCATTCTATTTTAAATTATCTTAATTATCTCTATTTATTCCAGATTATTGTATTGATTCCTAACCGAAGTAAATTATTCAAATACATAAACATATATCACGTATATATATCTTCAACATAATATTATAAATAATCATATCCTTATTTAAATAAAAGTTACGTATCGCCAAATAAATGGTGAATAAGTATTAATTAGTTTTCTTTAAACTAACTTTAACTTTAAATATAGTTGTTTTTAAATGAGAATTTACTTTGATAATTTTTATTGTAGCGTCAATGTACGTAGTTTAATTCTATTTATTGTTTAAGCAATTTTAGAAATATATAGTCGAGTTCAAACACGTAGTTGTACCATAAATTCTTTATACAAATTCCCTCTACAAACTTGTAAAAGTGAAAAATATTAAAAATATTCTATATGTCTAAACGAACCCACTGTTCCTCACTTAAAATAAAATTATATTCTGTTCATAATAAAAAAGTTATTATTTAACTATAAAACTAATCTTTGTATATTATTTATAATTTATTAAATGAGATATATTGGAAGCAGTCCTTCGTGAGCTGATGTGACCAAGCATCGCTACGTAATAAGTTAATTTAAAAAAAAAATTTTTTGTTCTATGTTCGATATCTTTTCATATTAGGACGCTGTAACTAATAACGAAATAAATTGTCAAGAAATAACAAAGCTATTCAAAATAAAAGCTGGAAAATAACCCGTAGTATCAATTAGCCTCCAATTAAATATTTGAACTTTTATGAAGTTACGTTTAAATCTCTATCAAAAGCATATAAATTATTAATACAAAATTTTCTATTTATAATAATAATAATAATAATAATAATAGTAGTAGTAGTAATAATAATAATAATAACAACAACAACAACAACAACGATAACAAATAATAATAACAATACCAACAGCTAAATAATAATGATAAATGATAAGTACTTTAGCAAGGTCAAATATCTTTCAAAATTGCAATTAAATTAAAATGAGACATTTCACTACTTAAGTTTAATTTTAAACATTCTATACAATTATTCAATAAAATATATACAGTGCGATGATACATCACGAGCTTTTATGTTGGAAACAGCAATTAATTTATCGAAGATTAAAATTTATTTATAATATTTTGTTGCAGTTGTAACTGTTGAGGGGTTTTCGATAATTCTAAGAAGGTGATAGTGCTGGATTTTTTGCTAGAATCGCAGATTTTTCGTGAACGCCAATAGTCTGTAACAGAAAAATTAAATTATAATTCATTTTGAAGCTAAAATGACTATATTATATTTATAATTTAAATTTATTTTTCAAATAAAAAGTTTTGATTAATCATTACAATAACAGTTTTAACGCATTCAAAAAATTATTTTTTTAGTATAATGAATGATTTTCTATGTATATTATTTAAAGCTATTTTTCCAAAATTTTTATCAATATTGCAACTAATTTTAAATTAGATCATAGAAAATATAATTTTTTTTTAAATATATCAAAAAACATAATTTTTTTCTAATTCTCAAAGTTGATTAGATTTTTTAAACTATTTTTACAAAGTGTAAATTTTTACTTAATGAATTTTTATTGTAAAAGACAATCTTTAAATTAATTTTACAAATTTAGAATTATTAATATTTAATTGAATAATTATTTTTTTTATTTAATAAGTTAACTTGTAATTAGAAATTTTTATTATTAATTTTTTTACATAATTCTAATTATTTTTAATAAGGAAAAATATCGTCGGTGCTCATGTATGTGCATTCGTAAAAATTAGTATAGTGTACAATATAAATATTTCGTATTGAACATTATATTACTTTTTTATAATTCAAATCATTTTTTTTATTTTTATAATTCAATTTATATTATTAACCTATTTTTTATAAACAAATACATTATAATGTAATTTTCAGAAGAAAAATTAATTAAAATGATTATAATTTTAATCATAATAATAATAATACACACAGAAAAGGATACAAATAAATGGTAATAAAATGTAAATATAAAAATTTAATATTTTATTCACCAATTAAATTTTTATCAAGCATTTGACTAGATCATTTTTTTAAATTTATCAATACAAATTGTAAGCAGAATCTTAGATGTAAACGCTCGATTTTAATTAAAAAATAATTAAAAAATTAATTAGTCTTTGGATGTGCTACATTTATGATTTCAAAATGAAATTATTACTTTAGGACATATGCTGAATTATAATGTAGGTCATTTATATACATTTTCCATCGATATTCGCTTTAAGATAATGATAACAATAAAAGCGTAATGTATTTTTGTCAATTTGCATACTATTTAAAATATTTTTTACATTGAATTAAAATTGAATCCCTCGTAAAACAATATACTCGTCAAGCCTATATATAAAAACGACCTTTCAATTAATAAATCGCCATTTAAAATTATTTTTATAGAAATAACTTGTTTGTCCAAAAATTATTTCATAAGAAATTTCTCAGCAAAGACAATAAATACCTAAATTTCATATTATCTCATTAAGAGATATAGATTAGATTTTACTACGATCAGTAAATAACAAGACTTATAAAGCTTATAAGAAGATGAATATATATTATTTACAACTTTTCTCTGAATCATATCTATATAAAAATATTTTTTTAGTTGTAAGAACATTTCAATACTTTTTTAAGCATGAAAATACAACACTTATAAACATAATTGCATACAGATACAAGTTTCCTAATACTATAAAAACAGATACTATAAAATCAACAGAACAATTTATGTTATCAACTTCATAGCATAAGTTTTTGTAATTTAAATTATAATTGATGATCAAAATTAAGTACATTATTAATAAATGATAGTTTTAAAAATCTACTTGAAACATTTCACTTTTATCTACAAATAGTATTTATTCCGCTTAAAAATTTTCTATTTACTCTGTAAAAGTAAGTAAACTAAAATAATTTTATACGTATTTATCTTTAATATTTATGATTCTCTGGTTTCCTAATTTAGGAAAAGATTAGAGAAATAATGTACGATAAACAATTGGTTCATATTAGTACCTACTACGTTATCAAAAGAGACTTTCGAAAAATTGTTTCGCACAAAATCGATTATGTACTATAATCGATATATGAAATATTATCTATAGGAATACATGATATATACAGATATTAAAGCCTCTCGAGAATTTTTTCCATTTCATAGAATTATATACACTGAGTGAATATAGAATATATGCTAAGCTTAAAAATCCTTTTTTTATTTTTATTTACTTAAATACTGATGAGGCTCTTTTGGTAGTTAAATTAATATGTGTATTAAAAGTTTTCAAGGTTAATAATCATTCGATTTCTTTTCAATTTATTTAGGTAGCTATCTGTTTATAAAAAAAAAAACAAAAAAGAAGTGTAAACATCATTCTAAAATCTACTAAAATTTATGGTATGTCTATATTAGATTTTTTCTATTCAAGGTGCATAAGCGTTTTAAATAGTAATTACATTTAACTATGTACAAAAAAAGATAATTTTTTTCGTACATAGTAACACACAAACGATTTACTTCTTCAAAATGATAAAAAGTTTTTTCTTTAGATATACGAGATTATTATGGAATGGATTATTACTACGTAACCAATTACGTGCGTTTCAATCAAATTTTAAACTTCTTATATGTTTATAAATTTTTATTTAAGATTATCACAGAAAAAAATTAATTTATTTATTAGTAAAACTGTATCAATTAAAGTAGCAAATTTTATTACTGTTCTGCTTTATATGCGTACATTTTTACAAAAATATTCAAGCAATAAATTTTAATTACGTTTGATAATTATATTCTATAATATTTAAAAATTTCTAATATTTTATAACTCTTATATTTATATAATTTGTTTAATTAATTTTAATTATATAAAATTTGATAAAAATAATTTTCAATCGCAAAATTCCACAAAATTAACTTACATATGTAACGTTTTTATTACTAAAATTATTAATTCACCATGTTTATGTACGAAATAATGCACATAATATTACATAGTTTCAGAATACAGAATTAAATAGAAAAATGAATAGAGTTCGACAGTTTGAATTTAGTCAATGACGTACTTAATGAACTTCTTTAGTATTAGACCTTTCTGTACACAAATCTGCGGGATTCTGGAAGTCTTGTGTTAAAGAGAGGGAAGATCATTATTTATGCATTTTTAGCTTCAGTCCTTATACAGCCATAACAGTCAATATTTATTACATCATACTTAATATTCGATATAAAGAGATAATAAAATTTTCTTCCAGTATAATATTATTTAAAACATAACATTTTCCATGTTGGCTTGTAAATACAAATATGTGCGCGTGGCCGTATGTGTATACACGGTTCGTGCAATTGTTTATCTGTTTGTTTTGAATGAATTTTTATTAACTGTAATTTTTATGTACGATTTATTTTTTTTTTATCTTATCAATTGAAAATACGAAGAAAATTTCAATGCGAGATAAAACATTTTTTTGTTATAATCTTAAATTTTTATAAGCTACTTTATACAGTATTTTTATTTTTATTTACTTTTTTTATATCATAAAAAATGTAAGAATTTAACATTCTTCGATATAAATTAATAAATACTTTATTTAAAAAATAAATAACAATATGTAAAAATTCTAATTCTAATTCTATTTTCAACTCTGCTTCTTTAAATTCCAAGTAACTATGCTTTAAATTCAAAGTAACTATGTACACGATGACGTAAAATAAGAAGATGACGTGGAATAAAGTCGTAACTTTTAAAGAGATAAAATTATACAGGCGTATGTATAATTTTGATTTACTGTAAACGAGTACTAGAATCACTTTCTCCGAACTTATTTCTTTTCACTTCAACTATGCCTGCCTGACGCATGACTGTTGCGGAGATAAATAGCAAGTAATACAAATTAATATTAAATTTATTTTATTAATTTTTAATTTTTCGTCATATAGTGATATATTAAACTGCATAAGCATATAGAAAATATCCAAAAGATCACGCATAGAAAAGGATATAATTCGAATAATCTTGTAAAAGTGTTTTAAATCGTCATTATAATTGAACGGGCAATATGAAATTGTGTTATATGAAAAAACGTTACATAAGACATAAAAGTTAAATATTTAAAACGGAAAAAATTGTTTAAGTGCAATTAAATGCATGCTTTTGTATGTAAATTTAACGACTTTTAATCTAGGAGTCTTGAAAAATATATATACGCTATAAATATAAATACGTCTTTCAGTACTATATCGAGCACATTATACAATGTATAACATGTTTTCTTTGTCTCGTATTACCTTCGATATCACTTTTTTAATAGTTGTTATTGTAATTTTTCGTATAATATAATTGATCGATTTTCCTTGTGTATACTTTACTTTATATTTGCTTAAACAATCAAGACAGGAAATCATATTTTACAATATACTTGTAACATATACCCATTATTTTTTCCGATTTTTTCCTCCTTTTAATCTTAAATAAATAAAACAATAAAAAACGTCTAAACAAAGATATCTGAGATAATCAGTAGTGTGACCATATAAAAAATATTTCCATAAGTTTTTGCAGAATAAAAAAAAATAAAACTTAGAAAAAAATTAACATAAAAATAAAAAAAATTTTAATTGAACATAAATAATGTTTTAAGAAATAATTGCTTACTAACTAAATATATGATAAAGAAGGGCAAAAGAAGTAAGTAAATTTTTCTCCAGGAAAGACAAAAGACGATAAAGATACACAGACTAGTAAATGGAAGAAATCAATACTTGAAGAGTGCGCGAAAGAGATGAGGAAAAAATCAGAAATAAAAATAAATTAACTAACAAAAAATGGGCATCTGAAATAGAAAATAAAGAATAATACAAAAGAAGGACGGAAGTTAGAAAACATATAAAAGAAAAAAATGATAATGACAACACTGCAACAACAAGTATAAAACAAAGGTGGGAAGAAAGAAAAGGAAAGGAGCCGGATTGAATAGTAGAAAAAAGGAATGATAAAACGAAGAATATTGTATTAAAATACGAAGAAGTAGGAGATGATAAGTGAAAGAGGTGAAGATGATTTAAAAAAACTTGGAGTGGAAGCAAAAATTAGAACGAACAAAACAAAGTAACGAGGAGTGAGATGTACAGAAGAGAAAGTAAAAAATATAATTAAAAATAAGCAAAAACTAAAGGAAATAAAACTATTTATAGAAAAATTAGAAGAGATATAAAGAAAAATCAAAGGAAAATAAGGAAAATTGGTTTTTGAGGTAAAATTAGGAACGAAGTCGACGTACATGGAAACCAGAAGTACAGAACCACACAGGGCAGTTGGAATGTATGGGTTGGATGAAAAAAGAGGGAAGAAGGTAGAATTATAAGAAAAAAGACAGTTAAGAAGATAATAAAAACAAAGAAAGGGGGAAAAATAAAAATTTCGTTTTTTAATGTGGCTAGGTAATGAGATACTACAGGGACGAGAGTTCTTGTTAAAAGACGAAATAATAAGAGTTATAGATACGTGATTAAAAGAAACTAAAAACAATAGAAGAGAAACAATTGGGAAGAAACAGAAGATACGACTGCACCCAGTTTGGTTTCGGAAAGAAAAGAACAACACAAGCGCGTTTTATGTACTTAAGCTTGCAATAAACGCTCGTCTAAAAAAAGAAGGGAGAGATATTCGTTTGCTTCATGAATGAGAAAGAAGTATTCAACAAATTAAATAGAAAAGAGTTTTGGAATAACCTAGAAAAAGCACAAATACAAAAAAAAACTGCACAAAAAAAACTCAAAGATAAATAAAATAAAGTTAGAGAAAGAAATAAAAGCCGAATTGAAAACTGAGAGGTAAGTGAGAAATGGATGCCAAATGAGCCCGCCACTTTTTATCATAACAACGGCAGGTCTGGAGGAAGAGCTGAAAAAATCCAGAAACTGCCCTCATAAAAATAGGGGGAAAAGGCATTAACTAACTAACATGTGCAGATGACATTATAATACTGAAAAGCGATGTGGAATTATAGGAATTATTAAGAATCTTGGAAAAATACTGTAAAAAAAGCCTAAAATTAAATGCAGAGAAATAAATATCAAAAATTATGAGAAAAAAGAAAAGAAAAGAAACGGAATGCAAGTGGAAAGATAACAAATGAGAAATAGTCAAATAAATCACATATTTAAGATACAAATTAAGTGAAAAGGACAAAAACGCTGAACACACCAATTTCATAACAAAAAGAGTAGTGTATTAGTGAAGAGAGTGTGGAGCATTGCAGAATGATAGTCTAAAAATGACCTAGAATGAAGATGAAAGTATTTGATGCACTCGTAGAAAACGTGTTACTATACAGAGCCAAATTTTGGGGATCTTAAAGCTGTGAAAATGTAGAAAAAGTGCAAAAATTACACGAAATGGATCCTGAATCCAGAAAATAGCACAATAGATCACATTCTGATGTTAAAAATAAAAGAAACAGGATAGAAATAAATTATAGGTAGTCAATAAAGGAATTAAGTATAAAAATAAAATAATAAACATTGTCAATGCGAAAATTCTAAAAGAATACATAAAAAGAAAGAGAAAAAATAAGACGGAAGAGGAAAGAATATATAGACTATACAATGAGGAAAGAGAATACACATTTTTGAGAAGTGCAATACCACAGGAGATAAATCAATCTAGGACAATATTAAGAAAGGGGATAAGATAGGTATAAACATATTTTAAAAAGGAATATTGGAATCGAGACAAATAATGCAGCGGAGAAAAACAGAGCAGTATAAGCAAGAAGAGAAAACTAATTAATACACAGTGAATAAGAATAAAAGCGTAAAAATATAAAGTATTAAATAAAAAAAAAATATATAGAAAATTATTGTGATGAAAAAATGTGCAAACTATGAATAACAATGTATAAATTATTTGCAAATAATATAAATTAAAAATAATCAAATACAATGAGATGTAGAATTTTGGAAAGCAATAAACATGTAATGAAAATGCACAATGAATGGAGATATATTCTATAAAAATACAAAAAGGAAAGAGGTCGAGAAGGTTTAGAAAATAAGGAATGATAAGACGAGAAAGATATTTTGAAAAATAATTTGTAAAAAAAGAATAAATTAAAAAAATTTATGAAAATATATCAACAGAAAAGTGATTTATATACTTTTAAATAAATATACGACGAGAAGAAAGTTAGAAATGATAAGAAAACGAGAGAGAAATAAATAAAGAAGCAAAGCAGAAGAGGCAGGAGAAAGAAGTAAAGAATAATAACACGAATATAAAAAAATTCAGGAGAATATAAAATCATGAGAAATATGGAAGTATAGCAAAAAATTATTACACTAATTAAACAATTATGAATATTTTAATAAAAGGATTGCCAGGTTAATCATTATAGAAAAAGAAAAATATGCAATTAATCAATAATAAAACACACTTAAAGGAAAGCAATGATAAATGAACCAACACAAGGATCTTATTGAAGGAATTTGAAGATATAATGAACAAGAAATTTAATATATTGTACAACATTGATTAGAATAGAAAGAGAAAGAATTAAAATATAGAAAAAGATATTCTAAAAAGGCAATATTAAAGAAAAAAGCACAAAATAACATAAAAAAATATATGGGATTATATAAAATAGTGTAATATATATATATATCATAATTAATGTAATGTTATACAATTTTATAAAACTTGATCCATAAAAATTATTAGTAAAAAGTGTGCGTAGTGTAGATAACATTTTTATACGTAGGAATTGGTATTTTACAATCTATTGGATAAAAAACAAATATAGATCTGTAAGATTTTTATTTATCGTTAAATTAAATAAAACGAATTGGTTAAGTTTAGTCAATTATATTGTAAAATTTTTCTTGAAACAAAGAACTTACAAAAGGAATTATTCTCTTAAAACCACAAAATCTGATTCACCGGTGATTATTAAGCATTTTTCTGCACGTAACATAAGCAAATATTACTGTATTTCGAACAGTTAGTGTTATTAAGAAATCAAATTAAAAAATTAAAATACTTAAAAATTATATTTATTTTACTGAATAAGTTTATAATCGTTATAAAGGATCTTAGTATCTTGGACTTCATAAAATTCTTTAGCTTAAAAAGCAATGGAATGTAGATTTTTCGAATCGCGTTAAGAAAATATCAGGAATCAAAATTCAACAAGTGTTGTATGACTTTTCTAAACGTACTTTTAAACAAATATATGGTTTCCCTGTGTGACTTACTTACAAGAAAATATATAGCTCTATCCCAAAAAAGAATAAATGTGACAATTCATTATCCTTTCGGTATATTCTTTTTTACGACTGATAATCTTACGTGAATTCAAACCAGATCGTTGTCTTTATTATCAGCTTATAATCTATAATCTATAATAAATATATCTGTTAAATATATCGATAAGAATTCCGTCAACAGATTTTTAATCTATTATTTTGTGCAACGATTTTTGAATGAACTAATACGATACTGAAAATAGCTACAGTTTTTGTTTATTTGTTTTACGTATATTAACTAATTATTTTGAATTTTATCTATTATATTATTGACTCCGAACACTTTTTTTTTTATAGTAAATAAAAAATCGTAGTTAATAGTCGTCTAAAATTTGTTTCGTTTCAATGATATACAGTTCTCGCGTATTTTTCGATATTATAAAAAATGAAAAGTTTGTAAATAGACGAAGCCTTATTTTCTCTATTACATCGAATCTAGTTCGGAATTCCTTATCAAATATTAGTTCTTATTTTCTTATTTATTAAAACAAAAAAATTATGTTTTCTTTTTACATCTTGTAATAGAAATATTGTTTCATTATCATTTTATAATTTCTTTCAATCGAAACTGAATACAAATACTTCTTTTATAATAATTATTTAAATTGAAATAATTAAACTTTTGACATATAGTTACCATTATTGCGATCCATTGTTGCGTCCATGTTATTAAATATACGATAAAAAATACGAATAATTAATGGAAAAAACAAGGTCTAGTTGATAAGAATAAACGAATAAAAAAATAGCAAAAAGAAGCTATCCTTAAATATATATGTATATCTAGAAGAACTCAAAAATAAAGTAAAAACTTTTGGTAACTCGTTTTTTTGTGTTTAGTTTACTAATTATAATATAATAATATAATACTTAATCATAATACAAATACTTGTATAATGTCTTTTTCTATTTCAATAAGTTCAAGCAAGAAATAGCAAAAGTTAAGATCTGAACCTATGAATGAATCATAAGTTATACCATTCCTTTATGGGCACCGCATCCATATTTGGTGCGCCTGCTGTACGTTGAACTGGGCATACTTGGAAAATAACTTTTTGATCTTCCAATACAGTCTTATAAGATGCTAACCTAAAGATTAATCTGTGCCTTTGCAGATTTCATTCAATTATTCAACAGAAATACTGTTTAATATAAAACTGACTTAAAAGTGTCCTATTACTAAATAAAAATTTTTATAAATAAAATAGTATATATTATTTAATTATTTTAATTTTTTATTTATAAATATTTAGTGTAACGATTATAAATTAAATTCTGTGAAACTACTAAGTATTAATAATTTCATAAATTTTTATTGGTTTTTTCAATCGTTTAAAAGAAAATACAATTTTTAATATAATCACTAATTTCGTCGTAATGAAAAAAAGAAAATTTTAATGCGATTTCTATTCTTATCTTAATATTTATTTTTATGAATATGAATTACATGTGTATTAATATACATAAAATCCCTTTACATTAAGCATTAAATTAGAAAAATATCATATTTGTAAATGTAAAAAGTTATTTTTGGTTATTAAAAAGCAAATCTGCGAAATGTAAATTTTTAAAGCAAATCTATCTAGACATACTTGTTTGAAATAAATTAAAGAACGACAAATATCGAATGTCGTGATAGATTATTCTTTCAATCTCTAAATTATTATCTTTAATTTATAAATTAATATAGTTTAAAACTTTAGGTCTAGTAAAGATTTATCATAGATTACTTTTGTCACGTTAGATTATTCTTTAAATTTGGTGCTTTTCGTTTCAAGACAACAATAATAATAATGTAAAATTAAAATAATACCAAATTTTTAAAAGTAATATTTTTATTTATACATTTTTGCGCGTAAATTATAATTTTTTTCAGCTTCATTCTATCAATAGATGAAAACAGTATGCATTTCCAAATTTTTAAATTTAAGATATTGTATAGTTTTCATAATAAATATAATAATATTGAGTATAAAAAACTTGCTAATTTATTCCTACTTAAAATTAAAATGGAATAGTAATAATACGATTTTAAATTTCTATTTCATAAATACTTATACGCAATATAAGTATCTGGAATGAGTAACAATTTATAATTTATATTTAATATTTAAACTCAAGACATTTCAATTTTAATTAAAAATCATCAGAATATAATCATTCTCGTATTTTTTTATTGTAAAAAATTAAATTATTCTTTAAATTCCTTTACAAATTAAATTAGTACAATATATTATATAAAGTGGAGTGTAATATAGTGTAATATGTATATACACGAACGATAAAACTTTATTATATAATTTAATTTGTAAGGGGATTTAAAGAATAAAAAAAAAGTTTAATATTAAATGCGTGCGTGCCAGTCGAGTAAGATAAATCCTCGAAAAAATCTTCTACGCACTAGAAAATTTTTTTATTATTATTAATTTTACTGTAAACGAAGTCAATAATAAAAAACCAAAATTAGAATTTTTATGTTAATATTTTTAAAAAAATAGAAAAAACGAAGGAAGCGAAAAAAAATAAAAAAAGTAGATTTGCACGGAGAAGAGGGTAAAAATCCTTATGTAGATATATATTAGAAATAAACAAAAAACAAAAAATCATAAATTATGAAAAATACAATGTAAAGTAAAAAGATATCTATGTGATAGAATGATAGATAAGTCCTCATTATGTACGTATTTAGATTCTTGGAATAAGACTGTTATGAGCGCCTGTAAGATGTTTACCTGCGAAACATCAAAAACCGTTGGATTTATTTCCCGCCACATTCCAAGCTATATTGCCGGTATATTCTATTTAATCGACCACAATAAATCAATACCAAACTTTATACATACATTAGGATTCTAGACCACTGGGTCACTTTTTTGTTTTCTGTTTTATCTATTGCTTTTTGCATTGTATTATTTGTAAGCGGCAAACATATTATGTACATATTATTATATATATTCTTAAAAGATTTTTATTACATTTATTTATATTATTTTTAAACGATATAAAGACAACCAAGTACTTCGGATGTTTTTTTCTTTCTCGCATTTCATTTCACATGATTATATAATTTTTATCGTGAAATTTTCTCAGTATTATTAATTTATCTAATACAAAATATATAAAATATAAGATTTAAACTAAAGTTTAAACATGCAATGTACATGCTTTAATTTATATTAAATCTACTAAAATAAAGTCAATGTTAATATTGGTACTTATATAAATTACAAAAATAATTGCGAAATAACGAAGAGACTACGCAACTTTTATTTTAAACTATTTCATGACCTGTTGATTAATCAAACTTAATTGAAGGAAATTAAAAACAAAGTTGATATTTTTATAATACTTTAAGAGCTTAAAATAGTAAATATATATAAGTTTTCGAATTATCGGGAGACAGCAACAAAAAAAAGTAATTTGAATGTTCTACGATGCATTGAATTTGCAGCCGACTCACCGTGTATGTTGGTTTGCTTGGAGTATGGGGTAGCTCGCTTTTTTCGTTAAATATTGGATTGTTGTATTATTTCTTTTTCCTTTTGTGGTTGTTTCGCAATATCCTTTATTTATCATCTCGTGTAGTATTTTTATTAACCTTTTTGGGAGCAGAAATTTATACACTTTAAATTTTTATGTAATAATTAATTTCAACAAAGTATTTTTTGGGTACTTAATTAAAGTGTACGAACCTGATGTTGTTCGTTGATTTTTTGTTTTTTTATACGAATTATCTTTTATATTTATTCTCATTAAGGAACACTATGATGTTTAAAATATTTTTTTTTGTTTGTGTTTAGAAGTATTGCCTTTTTAAAATCGGATCAACAAAAAAATCTGCTCACATGTGTTTTTAAAAGAACTTTATTATTCTTAAATAAAATATTCAATACCAACAATTTCAAAAAACAGTTATAATATTTTTAATAACTCTATAATCGACTGCTTCCTAACTCTTCAACTTTTTTATAAAATGTTTACTATTATTTTTTTTTATTTTATTCGAGTTCAAGATTATTCCTTAGTTCCTCAAAGTAGTAGTAAATATTTTTCGACGATTTCGCAATGATAATTCTAGATGATCATTGTTGATATAATCAGATTTTTAGTTTATTAATATATTATATGAATAATATATTAATTTGCAATAATATAGAGATATAATGTAAGCCTTTGTGTATTAAATATTACTTAAAATTTATCACGAAAATCGAATTTATTACATATCCTGATATTAGCGAATGGATATGTAATTGAAATATGCATTTTTACAAATGACAAATTAAAAAATAGTTTTTGTTAATTATATTATTTTAAATTAATTATATCTAATTCACATTGCCAGTTAAATAAATCTAATAGAATTATATTTTCCCATCAAAACAAATAACATGCCTTATCTTTAGTTCTAAAAGAATGAATTTTAACATTATTAATAATCAAAAAACTTTTAAATATTGAGTAGATTCGGTTAAATTTATACTATATTCTTAGATATATATAAATGCTTTAATAATGTTTCTCTTTCTTTATCAACAGTATGACATATCACTGCCCTATCATTGCATTGTAAATATTTACTAGATACAGGCAATGATGAAGCAAAAACATAGACGGTATAACGACATTCGATAGTAGAACTTCGATAGTCGACATTCCGGAACGATATCGACCTATAAAGTAGTTTAACATCATGCGTCAACGTTACCAAAGTTCGCGCGTTTTTTAGTGCGCATTTGTTTCGCGCGCCAATAGCATTCTGACCTATGAATCACAGGAAAAAAAGGGGGCGTGGCTCCCCATCATCGACTTCATGTGCTATTCCATGTTACGAAAACTGTAACCTATGGAACTTTCGAAGTGTTGATACAACGATTGCATGTGAAACCACAATGTACCTGAATAGTCAGTAGTGAACATAGAAAATACTATTCAAAAACGAAGACTGTTCCAATTATACCAAAGTACTAAAATTGCGCACATCGCCGCCGAGCACAATATACACGTATTTCAAAAAGTACGTTACAGTTAATCACCACGTGGTTACTTACTTTTGCACGAGTGTTAACAAGAATTATCAATTATTTATAGACAACACTAGATGGGAGCAAGTATGTTGGCTACACAAATTCGCCGCGAGTTCCACTTGGGTATAATAGCAACGAGGATGCAATCTCGTGTACCGCGTTGTCTTTTCGGACCCGCTAATCCGAAGGACACTATCGAGTTATTAGAAGAGACTCTCAGGAGTGAGAGGACGCGCTTTGTTAAACGATGGGGCGTTGACCCGATTGAAGATGAAGACAAGGAAAATGATCTAAAAAACAACATCGTCAGACTTACCCCGACAAAAAAGCGAGCTACCCCATACTCCAAGCAAACCAACATACACGGTGAGTCGGCTGCAAATTCAATGCATCGTAGAACATTCAAATTACTTTTTTTTGTTGCTGTCTCCCGATAATTCGAAAACTTATATATATTTACTATTTTAAGCTCTTAAAGTATTATAAAAATATCAACTTTGTTTTTAATTTCCTTCAATTAAGTTTGATTAATCAACAGGTCATGAAATAGTTTAAAATAAAAGTTGCGTAGTCTCTTCGTTATTTCGCAATTATTTTTGTAATTTATATAAGTACCAATATTAACATTGACTTTATTTTAGTAGATTTAATATAAATTAAAGCATGTACATTGCATGTTTAAACTTTAGTTTAAATCTTATATTTTATATATTTTGTATTAGATAAATTAATAATACTGAGAAAATTTCACGATAAAAATTATATAATCATGTGAAATGAAATGCGAGAAAGAAAAAAACATCCGAAGTACTTGGTTGTCTTTATATCGTTTAAAAATAATATAAATAAATGTAATAAAAATCTTTTAAGAATATATATAATAATATGTACATAATATGTTTGCCGCTTACAAATAATACAATGCAAAAAGCAATAGATAAAACAGAAAACAAAAAAGTGACCCAGTGGTCTAGAATCCTAATGTATGTATAAAGTTTGGTATTGATTTATTGTGGTCGATTAAATAGAATATACCGGCAATATAGCTTGGAATGTGGCGGGAAATAAATCCAACGGTTTTTGATGTTTCGCAGGTAAACATCTTACAGGCGCTCATAACAGTCTTATTCCAAGAATCTAAATACGTACATAATGAGGACTTATCTATCATTCTATCACATAGATATCTTTTTACTTTACATTGTATTTTTCATAATTTATGATTTTTTGTTTTTTGTTTATTTCTAATATATATCTACATAAGGATTTTTACCCTCTTCTCCGTGCAAATCTACTTTTTTTATTTTTTTTCGCTTCCTTCGTTTTTTCTATTTTTTTAAAAATATTAACATAAAAATTCTAATTTTGGTTTTTTATTATTGACTTCGTTTACAGTAAAATTAATAATAATAAAAAAATTTTCTAGTGCGTAGAAGATTTTTTCGAGGATTTATCTTACTCGACTGGCACGCACGCATTTAATATTAAACTTTTTTTTTATTCTTTAAATCCCCTTACAAATTAAATTATATAATAAAGTTTTATCGTTCGTGTATATACATATTACACTATATTACACTCCACTTTATATAATATATTGTACTAATTTAATTTGTAAAGGAATTTAAAGAATAATTTAATTTTTTACAATAAAAAAATACGAGAATGATTATATTCTGATGATTTTTAATTAAAATTGAAATGTCTTGAGTTTAAATATTAAATATAAATTATAAATTGTTACTCATTCCAGATACTTATATTGCGTATAAGTATTTATGAAATAGAAATTTAAAATCGTATTATTACTATTCCATTTTAATTTTAAGTAGGAATAAATTAGCAAGTTTTTTATACTCAATATTATTATATTTATTATGAAAACTATACAATATCTTAAATTTAAAAATTTGGAAATGCATACTGTTTTCATCTATTGATAGAATGGGGGAAGCTGAAAAAAATTATAATTTACGCGCAAAAATGTATAAATAAAAATATTACTTTTAAAAATTTGGTATTATTTTAATTTTACATTATTATTATTGTTGTCTTGAAACGAAAAGCACCAAATTTAAAGAATAATCTAACGTGACAAAAGTAATCTATGATAAATCTTTACTAGACCTAAAGTTTTAAACTATATTAATTTATAAATTAAAGATAATAATTTAGAGATTGAAAGAATAATCTATCACGACATTCGATATTTGTCGTTCTTTAATTTATTTCAAACAAGTATGTCTAGATAGATTTGCTTTAAAAATTTACATTTCGCAGATTTGCTTTTTAATAACCAAAAATAACTTTTTACATTTACAAATATGATATTTTTCTAATTTAATGCTTAATGTAAAGGGATTTTATGTATATTAATACACATGTAATTCATATTCATAAAAATAAATATTAAGATAAGAATAGAAATCGCATTAAAATTTTCTTTTTTTCATTACGACGAAATTAGTGATTATATTAAAAATTGTATTTTCTTTTAAACGATTGAAAAAACCAATAAAAATTTATGAAATTATTAATACTTAGTAGTTTCACAGAATTTAATTTATAATCGTTACACTAAATATTTATAAATAAAAAATTAAAATAATTAAATAATATATACTATTTTATTTATAAAAATTTTTATTTAGTAATAGGACACTTTTAAGTCAGTTTTATATTAAACAGTATTTCTGTTGAATAATTGATGACA
>JACCHW010000155.1:0-183987 GCA_018907185.1 Platyscapa corneri
AATGGTAGTTACTAATGTAGAGGGGTTTGGTCGGGGGAGAAGAGAGATGTAATCGAGAGACATTGTTTATTTTATAAAAATAATAAAAAGAAAATTTTCCATCCCTTTTCATAAGAATATTAAAGTAATATTTACAAATATATAATACTGTATTTTATTGAAAGTTAATAATTAGTAAAATGTAATAAATAAATAATAATACATAGTTTTAATATTAAATTTTTGCTTTAACTTAAAAATAAAATAATACTTATAAATAAAAATTAATAAATTTAAAAAAAATCAAAATTGGTTGTTATTAAATCAGTAAAATTTTACTGATAATTAATCGATTTGAATTCAATTATTGTTTGAAACTGATTGTAAAAAGTTAGAATTGGTTTTTAGTAAATAATTTAGGAATCGGTAAATGATCAAAATTCTCACGTCAGAATTTTTGTCGAGAATTAAATCAACAAGCAATTTTAAGAACTGTAATATAAAACATCTTATTTATATTGCTTATATAATTTGATTCTATGCTTCTAAATAATATAATTATATTTACTATAGATTTAAAATATGATTTTAATTATTAAAAATTTTTTCATATATAATTAATTCATATATTTTAAATAACTATATTTTACTTACAATTTTAATAAATGTAAAAAAAAAAATTTGATTACAGTTACTATACAACATATTATAAAATACTTAAATAGTATCAAATTTTTATATTCATAATATTGCTAATAGATTTACTTATAAATGATATAATCCAAGAACAAGAGGATTGAAAAATTCTTCAATAATTTACAAAATCTGAGTCTTGACTTTTGTAACTACTGTACTGACTAGATTTAGTTTTTATTGTATTTTATGTTTTGTATCAGTTTTCAAATCTCAGAATATCAGCTAATTGAGTAATTTACTTATCTGTGAATATGTCAAAATTAATTGAAATTATAAATTAACAATATTTTTAAAACATATTTTTTATTTAAATTTTTTTTCTAATTTAACAACATCATTAAGATGATATATAGTTTCTTAAAATAACTACAATAATAATAATAATAATAATAATAATAATAATAATAATAATAATAATAATAATAATAATAAAATAATAACAATAAAAATAATAATAATAATAATACATAAATAAATAATTCATTCATTAAATAATTAATAGATTTTGAATTTATTTCTTCTCAAATTATGTTTTTGTATGTTCTAGTTACTTAAAGTATTAAAAACTTGAGAATATATACTTTATTGGTAGATGTGTATCCATAGTAAAGAATAATAGAACATAAATTTTTAATCAATTGGATTTAAATCTAAAGACATTCAGTTTTATCTGTCTTAAGAACATTGAATATACCGTAGTGAAACTGTGTCATAAATTAACTGCAACTATTTGTCACTTGAAAATGTGTCTATTACGCTTCATTTTTTAAGGCGTTTATGGTTTTGGCGTAATATTGAGCTTTTGTAACCAACAACAGTTAAACGAAGTGATAGAAGAGCCTGAGTTCTTCAAGCAATACTATTATTTAAATAATTTAGATGGTTAATATAAACAAATAAAACTTCGTTTTCAGTCGTTAAAATAATACTTCAATGCAATTTTTATGCAATTGGAAGATGCATTAATCATGGAGATTAATTTAATTATGGATGCATTATTTATTTAATAATGCTGAGATTCTTCATAATATTTAAATTGTACTCTTCATTTTTTACTCGGTTTAATAATCACAGATTTCAAATCTATTCTTCTTTCTTATTTAGTTAAAAGCAATCTTATTTTTAAATTTAAAAAAATTTAAGATAATAATTATTTGTTAAATACAAAGATAGCTTATTAATTAACGTGAATGAACAAATGAATCTTTCCCTATTTTTTAAAAATATATTCCGAATACAAGTACTATAGTATATGCTTTTATTTTATTAAATATATATTATATTTATAATAATATAATTATATTTATATATACTTATATATTTCAATACTAATATTTTACTGATGAATGAAATATAATTTGAATAAATAATTTAAGTTGTGTAATACGTTTAGCAATATTGTGAATAATAATTGAGAATTGTAGTATGGACACTTGCTAACTGAGCATTTAAATTGTAGAGCAAAAAGGTTGAAAATCGAGACACAAGATAAGATTAAAGTGCTATATTGTCTAAATAGATTAACATGAAGCTTTTTTTTGTTTTTACATTTTTATTTTTTATTTCCTAGAATGGAAATAGCTATACACACACAATAATTGTAGTTTTTATGTAAGTAAAATAGATATTATTATATATTTTTAAGAAAGAAAAAGATTAGAAGAGAAAAAGTTTATTAATAATTATTTATGTACGTATTAATAAATTAACAACCTTAATATTTTTCCGGTTTTAATGATTTACACTTAATAAAAGAAAATGATCAAAGCCGTAGATCAATTATAAAAATCATGATTAATTATAAACAGAAAATATAATTTAAGAATAATATTTTTTATAAAATTCATCATCTTCTTAGGATCAAATTAAATACTGCTTATGTATACATAATTACCTTTCCATTACGCTGATTGGTGATTGAACTTATGCGTATTCAATTAGAATGCTAATAAGATCATATTTCCTTTATCCAAACCAAATAAATATTCTTATATATATTTGAAATTAAAAATCATTTAAAATATCATAACCACATATGACATTATTATATTTGTATTCGTAATAATATTTATATCATTTAATTGATCTGGTATATTATTCATTAATCTCAATAATTATTGATATTCTCATATATTATTGATTATATACAATGAATAGTTTTCTTTTAATAAATTATTTTATTTTATTTATATTTTATATGCTCTAATTTTTGTAATAATATCAGCAATATTTTGTAGGCGTAAATATTTTTCTGAAAAAATTTGTTATAAACGTAAATAAAATAAATGCGATCAATTCTTATCCATATCAGAAAAAATATTATAGAATAAATTTGAATGAATATCATAAGAAAAATTATAAAATAATTATAAAAGTTTAAAATAAACTAAATTTTATAATGATGATATTTTCAAGAATATTTGAAGTCATTTAGATGTAGAGGTGAAAGTCAATGACTAATATGTTTCAAAAAAATAAATATTTCTAAATGACATAAAATACTAAAATTCAATTTACAACAATTGTATCTATATTTTGTATCGATATAAAAGTAACATTATAAAGTGTATAAATAAACATTCATAGCTGTATAATTGAGGTACAATAAACGGATACATTTACAAAAGATTAATAATATATTCAGTAATGATAAAATTCATTGCGATATATGTATAAGTTTTTAAACAGATTATTATTATCGAATATTTTATTTTACAGTTTAGATGGAAAATGCAGAATCATCCAGCACAAGCCTTTCTTCTAAGGTAGATAAAAATAATTGTATATTTAATGTATGTTACTTAATGTAAATTATTTTTTTTCTATTATTCTTTTTTAAAGTAAAAATTTTTTTTGTAATAATAAATAACGAAAGATTAAGTATAGTATATTGTAATATATAAATTTTTAATTTTAATATCTCAAAATTCATTTATGTTAAAAAGTAAAAAAAAAAAAAATAAAAGGAGAACAAGTTTATTTTAAATAAAAAAGTGATTTGGAAAATTGATTGTAGTAGCTACTTAAAATGCTTTAAGAAATTGGTGAAAATGAGTAAGTATAAGGTCAAAGAATTTGTTTTTACTTTAATGTAAATCAAAATTTGGGGTTTTTGTTTTTTGGTTAAAAAAGAAATAGGATCACGAGAAAAGTTATATAGTATAATGTTAAAAAAAGAGAAATTTGAGGACAGAAATTGGAGTGGAAGGGTAAAGTGTATGTAAAATTTTTTATAAAAATTCATCTAGCTTAGGATTTGAAGGATACATTACATAAGCAGGGTGTAAATTATAAATCATAGTTAAATTTTTAGATTGATTTAATAAAAATGCCATCATATTAAAATTAATGTGTAAATCTGAAAAGTTAAATCCAATCAAGAATAAGAGATAATATTACTTGAATAGTATCAGATACAGGAGCTCTATTCATGTGATGCTTTCATCCAGGGTTAGTGATGCATACACATAGTCAACGGACTCATTCATTCATAGAATTTATTTAATTAATTTATGAAAAAAATAATTTTTTATTATATCTTTTTTTAATCTTATAAATACTATAAATATTTTCTTTATCTTACTGTAACAAAATAATGCAATGGGAATATTAATTTTAACAAATAATGATATATTTTAATCCATGCTGCTCTTCGATAAAATTTTAATATTAAATTATTAATAAAACATTACTTTAAAAAAAAATTAGAGTCAAAATTGTATTATGTATTGAAATAAAAATTCTGTAATTGAAATTTTGAATATTTAGAGAATTTTAAATAAAAAATTATATAATTTATGAAATCAAATCATTTTTATTGATTTAAAAATCACTAAAATCTATCTTTTCTTAATTATAATTTTTTTTAAATTTTATAATTTAAAAAAAACAAAAAAAAAATATTAATTTTAATAGAAATATTTATCATATATGAAATATTATTAAACAATAAATGAACATACAAACAGTAAAAATGATAACTATTTTATTTCTAGAGATTTTATAGTTTTATCAAATCATTCAAATATGTATATTTTTGCTTTAATTATATTTTATAGAACTAAGTATGTATTGTTAGTGTTAAGTATATAAATCAAAGTTTTTTAAAATAATTATGTAACAATACTCGAATTAACATATTGTTATAAATTTTTATTTTAATATTTTAAATTTTTTTAAATAAAAATCTTACATACATACCTAAAATATTTCATTTGATATAATTAAACTCGGTATTTTCATTTAAAAACTTATATTTAATTAATAAATAGAAATTCCGAATAAGTTTAATAGTAGAAGATTTTTAAATTAATTAATTAGCTATCTAAAACTGAAACAAATAATTTTTAATAATGTAAATGAATTATTCGCAAAGTTATTTTAAATTAAAATAAAACATGTATGAAATTTGTATGACTTTTTTAGAAATATATTTAATATATTAATATATTTTATAACCAATCATAATTGTTTGTGTTAATTATATATTTTTTAAATATTAATGTGTAGTTAAAGAGAAAAATATACAAATATGAAAAAACATTCTTATCCGTTACGTAACAAAAAATTCTTAATACATAAAATATTTTTTTTTAATAAATAAAAAATAAAAAATAGATGTTAAGAAGAATATATTCTTTTACATAGATATAATAGATATAATAGATATATTAAGAAAAACCAGTTCTATTTGCTTATTTACAGGATTGCCAGTTAGGAAGGTCAGCATGAGAGGTGAGTCATATCAGTATCTTAAATGCTATTATGTCTTTCAATGAAAAAAAAATAATGCGAATTACGAATCAAGTTCAAACATGATATGACTTCCTATCACGAACAAAAGTCAATTGCACCTTATGTATTCCTTCTCCTCGCTGGATCGTCAGCTTAAGCTCGCTAGTGAGCTTGACTTCCGGTGAGTGCAAATAGACTTTTCATGCCTCTGTCTTAGTCGCCAACCACCATTGCATCGCGACTTTGACTGGTAACTCGTGAATTTATTCATCGTCTAGAACAACTTAAAATAACTCCATAAAGAATTGCTACGATGCGTCATACTCTCCACATACAAATAACATCAGCGAAAAAATCGAGAAAAAATGCATATCTGTGTACAGTATAAAAAAGTCTTAAAGTAAAAAATTCGTGAATTTTTGCGTATTTGAAAAAATATAAAAATAATTCGTGATACCTAGAATTATAAACTTTTATTACATTATTTTTTATATATATATATCGAAGATTGTAATTGTTTATCATATATTATATAAATAATATATAAACAATCATAAAGTTTATTATCAGCGAATTAATGAATATTATGAGTTTATTATCTAAAAATACTGATTCTATTGACTCAATTTTTAATGTTGCAAAAAATATGTTAGAATCCATATTTATATTTTAATTGCATACAACAAAAGCTTTTAAATTTTATACTTTTTTAAATTACAGAATAAATAATTTTTAAAGATAGAAAATAATAAAGTAAAATAAAAAATCATTAGTAAATATTATAATTATAATTATTATAATACACAAAAATAAAAATTACGATTACCTTTCGGTAATTACAAATATTTTCATTTTTTTAAATGACTTTTAGCTGGTGATTAATAGATTAGCCTTAGATTAAGATATGATTAGAGGATATAAATTTATATTTATGGTAGATGAGATATATATTCATATATATTATATGGCGATATTATATATAATTGAAAGGTAGAAGGATGCTACGAGAAATATACAAGTGTAATCATTTAAAAAAATTTATTAATTTCGAAACGGTCATATTACATTGATATCATGAAATATTAAAACCGAATAAGAACAAAGAAATTGGAAAGTGTGTTCTCTGATGAGACAACATCTACAATTAAACTAAGCTTAATATAGCAAGCGATTACCTTTCTGCATCATGCGAAAGAGAAGACGGAAGAGAGGGCAGGAGGAGGTGGTAAGGGAATTAAATTTTACAATTTCAATAAAAGCTCTAATATAAGTATGAAACATGAAGAATCAATAATATTTAATTATAAAATTAAAATATGAAATTTACATATATATTTTAGTAAATCAAATTCATAATCTATTTTTACAAAGAACTGCTCAAAGGTAAAACAGAGGTAAAGATAATAAAATGCAATTTTTTTTAATACTTCGAAAATTATCAAAATTGATGTGTACGAAATATTTTGACAATTAATTAGTGTTTATATGATCATAGACCACCTGAAAAAATCTATAAAATATTAAGAAATCAGCGAAATATATAATCTTGAAATAATCATACAAGTATGTCAGAAAAATTATGAGTTTATGTTTTTTTTAAATGTATTCTAAAAATAATTATATTAATTAATTATTTATATATAAGCATAAACAGTAAAAAAATGCTAATAATAGTATTTTTTACTACATATAATAATTAGTTGATAATTTCATTGTGTAAATATATAATATAATATATAGGAAATTTAGTTATCAGTTTCATTTCATTACGTACATTAAATATTTGAATTTTCGAATTTAAAAATAATTATAAATATTTTAACCTATTAAATTTGTATATATTATGACAACATTATACATTAAAATAGTAATTATATACGGACATAGTGAAATCTTTTATATAAATCATAAATAAATATAAATAATTCTCATAATCATGTAATATTTAACACGAAAGTTTAGCCATTATTAATACAATTTTTATATTATACGGTATATATAGAATATATATTACAAAGTAGAATAATAAAATATATATAGAATCTTAATTTAATTAAATATAATATTTATTAGGGAATAATGTTCCGAAACATCCGAATGTATGTATATATGTATGAATATGTGTATATAGTACTTATAATAAAAATTCATAATACTAAATTGACGAACGCCCTTCATTTGGAAAACGTCGTCAAGAGGATGACTGGAAAGGGTGAAGAATAGATGACGCCAAAATACGAGCTGATTTTCTGTGGCACGATTTGCTCCGCGTATCGTGAAGGAGCTTATGCTATCTCCATGTAATTTTCATCACGAATTTATATTAGCGATCATCTACTATTTTCCCCAAAAAATCCTGATAGCTGATCAAATGTTTCAGAAAACTCTACCCGTCGAGTTATTCGTCGTTTAATTATTCGTGCGTCGGACAGTTGCTAACAGGTCGGAACGCGTCAAACCCCCTCATCGACGCATATACCATACCACAATTTTATTGAAAAGTTATAATCATAAACAGAATTCTCACAATATATGTATCTACTATTTTTTTTATTTTATTACGCTTCTCTTCATTATTTACCTTCATTCATTTTTGGCCTTTCTCAGCTACGGTGCATGGTTACCGCTTATTCCGAAAGCCCCTTTGCAGAGTTTAATGACGTCTTCTTCCGGCCTGATGAGGGTGAACGCTTAATGTTCCTTACGTGCACCTTGAATTGCTTGCCGCTGGAAATGGGCTTTTTGTGTACACACTCGCACTCAATACCTGAGATATTCAATATGGCCCTTTTTAAAGGGAGACCAGACCGGCGTTTAAGTTTTTCGTAGTATCGGAGAGCGAGTGGTTACATATGTATACACTGTCTCCCTCCTTCAGATCAGGTATATCGCTGTGGGGGCTTTCTTAGGGTATATCGTGCCTGGTTGCTCGAGCCTCTTCAGTCCATTGTCGTGGAGACATCCACTTGTTATTTCTCTCATGCCATAGCGCGGAATATTTTTTCCAAACAAGAGTTTGGGTGGGGACTGGCCCGTCGCTTCGCTGGTGCAGTTCCGGGTGGTGAATAAAATCTTAGGGACAACGTTATCACGTCTATCAACGTTATCATCTTTTTTGATTTCCTTGTTCACTCGCTATATCCGCTTCGCTTATTTTGATAGAGGCTCCTAGATCGGTGTCGCGCTAACCACTCGTCATCGACTTACGCGACTACTACGCTTTTCTTTAGCACGACTGTTCCAGCATGGGTCAAGGTGACCGGTTCTTCTGGTGTTCCCCACTCCGGGGACAACATAATCTTGCCGTCAACAGGGTCTTCTCTGATTACTTCACGGCTAGGCTGGTGGGAAAGTACATCCGGGAGTTGGTTATTACGGCCGGAAACGTATTCCACATCAAACGCGAAGCTGCGCAGCGAAATAGCCCAGCATGCTAATTTACAGCGCTCCACTTAGAGCCAATCCAGTCAGATAAAAGCGACGTTGTCTTTCCGTAGATTGAATCGTTGGTCCTCCATTAGTGGGTGATATTTCTTGAGTGGCCACACTACCGCTAGGTACTCCTGCTCGTTAGAGTAGTATCTTCGCTATCTTAGCGGAAACTTCACCGACGTATAAAACACCACATCGGGGTTGTCAACTCGTAGGTTTCCATTTGTTGAAATACCAGCGGAAGGTGTTGTAGATGTTCGAGCCAGTTCTTGGAATAAACACAGATATCGTACAAGTAATTGATGTAATATTCACTCATCAGTCCTGTTAGCAACTTTTGACTAATTATTTGAGTACAGGTACGGCTTGTTCTTTGGTCGCCGAAGAATATCACCAAAAAAGCGTACTGACTTCTGTCTGAGATCATGAAAGCTTTGTATTTTTTGGCTCATTCCGTTAATGGAATTTTTCAGTACCTGCTTCGTAGATCTATTTGCTGAGGATTATAACCCTTCCTTTAGAACTTCATGAATGACAGATAGCAGAGGGAGTCCTCCGTGATACTGTTCTGATTGCGGAAATATATACAAAAATGCTATCCGCTTTTCTCCTTTGTCACTATGACAATCGACGATGAGTACGGGGACGATGGGGCATCGATAATTCCATTAGCCAGCATCTCTCGTATTTTCTGCTAAATTTCTTTCTTATTTATTACCGAGTAGCGATAAAGAGAAAGGAAAAATCAGAAAGAACCACTCATCCGTGAGCCGTAAATTATGCTAGAGGAAAGTAGACTTCCCGCTTATGCCGCTGAACGTTTACGGGAGTTCGAACTCCACTTCTCCGGTGAACTCCATACCATCGTTCGCCAAGTCCAGAGATGTCTGTACGGGTGCATGTAAGTCTTTTCCTCTACAAAGCCGGCTTCTACAAAAAATTTTTCTGGATCGGGAGTCAATCAGAGCGTAGGTACGAGGATCGGGGATCTACAAGGCCGGCATGTCTATTTCAACGTATTCTCCTTGCGAGCTAGGCCGTCACATTCTTTACTCCGAGCCCATTTTCCGGATGCTCGACTTCAGGTCGGTCACGGTATCACTGCATCCCAGAGCACCACATGTTCGTTGCTTTTGAGGGACCTCATTGGTTCCAACCTAGTGATTCCCACTTTGGAGATTCGGAGGTTTGGTTCCTAGCGACCTCTAATCTTTCTTTATTATTAAGCTCAACCTACCTCAACTTAGATCCTGTTCATCCTGTTGGTATACTCGATGAGTTCGACCATCGAGTTGTAGTGCCAAATCTATAGATGGAGGCGGAGGCTGGGGCGGAACATACCGATGACCAGCTTGATGAGTTCTTAGGGCTCCATGTTTAGTCACAGCCACCCCGCGAGGTCCTTCTTATCAAGTATGAAGATATCGGTGCCTTCATTCTCACACTATGTTCTCGTGCTTAGAGCTGGGGTCGCAGCTTCCGGAGTCGAAAATCGATGTTAAATTCCCTCTATGGGGCCTTTACGAATTCTATGTAGGTACAGTGTTCGCTGTACCACTTCATCAGCGGACTGTATCGCTCCACACCTACCCCGCTATCAGCTCTGCCTGATATATTTCTGGCAGGCCTTGCGGCATAATCATATCATAGGACTTAAGAAAACGCCCTGGCTCCTAGCAGGTATTGTAAAATATTGAAGCGAAGACGGCCCGGCCGGCAAAAGTTGTCCTCACCCTATCTTTCTTAGTTGATGTTTGTTGGTGCTTTTTTTCTTACAATTTTGGACAACACTGGATTATTTTTTCTTGGTACTTTCGAAAGTACCATTCTAATGATCTCAATCGCGGTGGTGTTCTTGACATCCTCGGGCTAGTCATCTTCATCAATTTTGGGTTTATCGTACCTCCTAACAACTCTAGTTCCACGTTCTTAAGTGCCAATTTACAAGTGCGTCTCATTCGAAAAACGTTGTCAAGTGGGTAACTGGAAAGAGTGAAGAATAGATGACGCCAAAATACGTGTTGATTTTCTGTGGTACGATTTGCTCCGCGTATCGTGAAGGAGCTTATGCTATCTCCATGTAATTTTTTTTACAAATTTATATTATCGATCATGTACTATTTTCCCCGAAAAAATCCCGACTGATGATCAAATGTGTTAGAAAACTCTAAGCTATGAGGATAAGTCTTCAATATCAAATTTTCAATGAACAAATACTTCTTGAATCGAATGAATTCATACCTTTAATTTTCTTTAAATAAGTAATACAAGTAGCAAATTATTGCATATATTTATATTAATTAAAATATTATTCAAATATTAAATATGAATTTTAGTCCAATTTCAAAATCAACAAAATATTTGGAATTTTTTAATTTATGTTTGTTCTCTTTAAATTTTTTATTCTTAGATAAAATATATATAATTAATAAATTAAATTAATACAAAATTTATTTTATTTTATAAAAATTACTTATATTAAGTATATCTATCGAAAGCTAATTTAAATTTTTTTAAACTTAACGTTATTAAACATACTATTCCTATGATAATAGCAAATTTTTTATAATTTTACATTTTTCAACTGTGTAATATTTTTTTTAATTTAGTATTTTAGATATACGGTGGTTTTTTAACTACTTTATGTTCTTAAAGATGCAAAAATTATCAATTGATCTAAATATTGTTAGAACTTCAAAATTTTGCATAATATCTATATATTACAAAAAAATATATAGATTATACAATAATGTTTTTTGATATTGATATATTTGTCATTATTAATACATGTTTCATTTGAAAATTTTTATTAGTATATATTTTAAATAAAAATGCTTTTTAAATAAACGTCAAAATTCAAATTAAATAAATGTTAAGTAATTACTAATGGATTAAATATTTTTAAATAAAATAAAATTATTTAAATGAATTAAAAAGATTTATTAAAGTGTGGCGTATACTTCAAGATTTTTACTTTTACTCTTAAGTGGCAGCCCGGATCAATGTCCCCCGCACACCGAAACATTGGCACGCGTAATATATACAAGATCGGGTGTCCCGCGCCGTGTCAAATATCGATGTTATTATTTATAATTTAGAAATATAATTAAATATAAAGTAATCGGAATTATGTAGAATTCGAAATATTTTGTATTTAAATTTGTACTTGGAATAACTGAAAAAAAGCCGGACGCCCGTTGCGGACGGCGCGCCCGGCAGTTGGAATTGTGTAAGCGACACTATTACACGCGCCGTTCAGCACTCATATATTATACCTTCAGTACAATATATGAATAGCCAATACTCGTTGTTAATAAATAATTAATCTAAAAATAAACGAGCAAGTTGATTATTTACCCTAAAGAACCACAAAAATATCGTTAAAAATATCACTATCTTTATAACTCATTTTGTTGTATATATATATAAATTTACAATTTTTTATTTAATAAAATTATATTATTTTAATTATTCTATTGATTAATTATAATTAATTATTTTTAGAGAAATATTTTTTTATCTATATATACAAAATTATATGAGAATAAAGATAAAAATTCCAATTTTTTATATATATATTCAAACTTTTTCTTATCATGTTAGTTTTAACATATTTAAATTCATCTGAAAAACTACGCATAAATAGTTTGTGTATTTTTTTACTTATACTTCCATCACTTTTTACTTCTTTTTATTATTTGGCAACAATCTTTATCATTAAATACAGATTTGCTCCTAATACTACTGAACTTCACATTTGATTTGCTGCAACTGGGCTTCTACTTCTTTCTTAAACACTTATTGTTCTAATAAATCAAAATTGCACTTTTTTTAATTTTAATCGTCTATCTTACTTCTATGATTTCTCTTGTACTAACCTTCCCCACCATTTTTCATTATTACTTTTTTATATTCTTCAGTACGAATCTTCTTATGCTTTCATTCATTTTGTCCTTTAATGTGATTTTATCATACCATAAAAGATATTACATATCAATAAATAAATTGAAATTTAGTGTTTTCAACAATTCTATATTTTATATTATTTTTATAACGTAAATTAATATTCATAGTTTTAAAACGGTCTAGTATTCAATATATATTATTAAGAGGGATCAATATATATTATTAAGTATAACGATAATTATATTAAGAATAATGAATATCATATTTTTAAAATGTTTTAAGCAGTATGTTTTATATATTAAGTATTTTTTAATAATTATCATAAATAATTGTGTAAAACATCTAATTTTATTAAATGTATCATTTACTTTATGTATAATATATTTATTATTGAAAATTATAATAAAAATTATTTAAATAAAAAGCTAGACATTAATAGTTCAAGACTGCATCCGCCATTTAAAATCATCTTATACAGATATTTTTTATATCTGTCTAATATAATCAGTTTATTTATAACATTTTAAAAATATCTTTTTTTTTTAAAAATTAAAAATTATTAGATATTAAAAATGTGAATCATTCATTGTAATTTTTATAAATTGTATTAAAAATGTAGGTACGGCTGTGGGAGTCACTGGAGCACCAAGGGCGAATCGTGGCTTTCTGATTAGGACTCTAGCCTTCGTTTTTCTTGCGACATTTTTATGGCTACAATTGCACGTCATTAATTTGACCAGCCGTGATTGGTCTAATCAACCCGTTGTGAATGAAAGTCTTTACGCCCTTGTACCTCAAGAATTGCATAGGTGAGATAATTATTCATCGTCTTATAATTATTCATTACATCGTATTATAAATTAGAATTTACAACATTGTTTGCTTAAACATATTGATAAAATCACTTGTGAAATGTGCATTTTATAACAAAAAATATTAAATATGATTTATAAATTTATATAAGAATATGAAATAAAATTAAATAATATGGTAATAAAATCATAATTCGTTAATATTATAGTAAATTATAAAGTAAAACTATGTTTAAATCATGTTAGAACATATTCTATGTTTTCTTCGTAATTGTTCTAATAAAATCAGATACATAAAATCAAAATATCATTCAGAATTCTCATAAAAATTATTCATAAAACTTATAGTATAAATATATAGTGTATATATTTATCTAATTAATATAGTATAGACTTATTGTAATTTAATTTATTATTTGTAACTCATTAATAATTAATTATAATTTACTATTTTATTAATTTAAGCATAATTATCACTCGTTTATATTTTTTTTTTAAATTTTATATTTTAATGTGTAAAATAATTTAGGACTTTTTAAAATATTAATTCAGATATAAGAAATTAAGTTATAATCAGTTATAAAAGATACTTTTCTTAGTTACAGTTTATCAATAAATTTAATGTTAATAGTGAATATTATACTTACGTACTAGTCTATACTAATCAATCAATTGTAATTAAAATTTAATTTAAGGGATATATTGTGAAACAGAAAATAAACATCGAATATAATTAATATCCACTTTATAAATTCTCTGCAATATAAAATAAGTATTTTTTTATTAAATAATAATTGTTTTGAAATGCGAAAGCATATATAACTAGTTAACTTAAGAAATAACAAATAACTAAAATAAATTTCAATAATTATTTTAATATTATTATATTTTTCATCTCAAGTTACATTAATACCTAATCTACTTTATTTATAAGATGAATGGAAAAGAATTATTATGTTACGATTATTACGGGACACGGTTTCAGTGTAATTCGTCTTGACTTGCCCCGAAGTGGCGTCCTGGTAGTTTGGTGAACGGCCTGCGTTGGCTTATCTGCGCGAGTCAGGCATATAACAATCGTTATATTGGTGCGTCGCAGGTGAGTTCGCTTGGTTCACTGTCGCTTGTGTGAGAAGGGTACCGCCCTGTATTCGTACATACTTTGAAGCCTGTCTCACTAATGGTTTCATGTCCGTTCTCAGTCTTACTGGGAGATCAAGCTATCCGTTAAAGACAAAAGCGTCAACAAATTCACAACAAAGAAAAGTTTACCGGAAAACATAAGAGAGAAAACGAGTTGCGCATCCCGATCTAATACGCTATCACGCTACCAAATTTAATACACAAAATTTGTGATAACATTTTTTTCATTTTTTCCTTCAAACCAAAAGAGGGGAGGGGAGGTATGCCGATCTGCGTTTTCATTAACAAAGATTTTTTCATGTTTTGTCATAGTAAACATGAATATAAATTGTACAACAATTAAATTATAAATCATAAATTTAAAAATAACTGCGTATCAACATATTTAATTAGAAATTTATGACATTATTAAGAAATCATTGTTTTTAATTATTTTCTCTCAGATTCGTTCAATCAACAAAAGTTCATGACCAACTGTTAATTGCAGTAACAGTTGCTTATTAAGAATTAACGTAGGACCAGTAAATTTTAAAATAGAAAACAATAAGCTTATCTATAAAAATCTTCATACCTTAGATAAAATTTTATTAAATGCTCCATTTTTTTATTACTTTACTATATTTATTTAATATTATTAAAAATGAATAAATATTAATAATTGTTTTTATTAATATTATATTTAATATTGAATAAAAATAATATATGTAATAAATAATACTATAATTCATTGTATCAATTAACATAAAATAATATTTTTGGATCTAAGTAATACAGAATTTTTAAAATAGTTTCAAATGATTAAAAAAATGTATGCTCATAAAATCTAAAATGTTTAAACTATAAAAAATACAATTTTATTATATCTATTCGCATAATTCTTACATCTATAAATTAAAGATAAATAAAAAATATATTCAACATAAATTAACGACAAACTAAAAAGTAATTAGAATATATCCAATTATAGGTTTTTAAAAGAGCGTCGTAATAGTACATATGTACGAGGATCCTTAAACAGCACAAGATCTACATCCAGTAGCAATGACAGTGTTCGTAGCTCTTTAAGCGAGAAATTAAACGAACATGAAATTATGGAAATTCGTCGACAAATTGAACGTTTCAATGCTGAACAACGTGTATTAAACGAAGAAGCATTTGAACCTCTTGCACCTGATGCTCCAGTCATCGTCATTCAGGTCCACAATCGACTCACCTACTTACGCCACCTTATCATTTCGCTAGCTCAAGCTAGAGGAATTGAACAAACATTATTGATTTTTAGCCATGATGTCTGGAATCCAGATATTAATTATCTCGTACAAAATGTTGACTTCTGTAGGGTCATGCAGATGTTTTATCCCTACAGCATTCAGACATACCCTAAGGCTTTTCCCGGTGAAAGTCCCAATGACTGCCCGCGAAATATTCGTAGAGAACAGTAAGTATAAAAAATTTTTATATTTATAGAAAAAAGTGATTTAGTTACTAATTAAAAAGTTGTTCGTTCCATAAAATTCTTATTTTCACTAATATTGGGAGGTTGTTAATTACTTCACACTAAATCAATTATATTATATTATATTATATTATATTACATAGTTTTTATAAAATATGCGATATTATATATATTGGATAAATTTATGGAATAATGAAAAAATTATCTGAAAATATTTTCTATTAGAACATGACTTAATATTTTAATTTATATATACTACATACTTTTGATTTATATTTAAGTATCTGTTTATTGAATATAAAAATTTAAAACGAATCCTTATGAAGTTTATTTTAATTATTACTAAGTCATAGGTAAAATTTTTTTTTTTAAATTAATATACTTATTTTATTGAAAATTTTTATTTTTATATTCATTTATATAAAAATGAATCTGTACATGTATGTGTGAAGATGTATCATAAGGTATATATATATATATATATATGTGTTGTATGTAATTTTTATAATATAAAATATAAAAATATTAGAATAATGAATTTTTACAAAATTTGAAAAAATATTTTTAATTACAATCAAGCAAATCAACTTTATGATTTTATACGTTTTTGTCATGTTGAGAAAATATCTACACATAAAAAAATGAATATTTATATAATTGTGCATATTATTAAATAATATGTTTTTAATGTTTTTTAATTATTATTACTATTATCAAATAAAAAATTTGTAAGCTCTTTATTAACTGTTGTACATAATTTACAATTATACTTTTTATCATTACATTTCATTTATTTAACTTTTAATTTCAATTATTTTACTTAAAATTTTGGTTTTTCATTTTATATTTAATGTTTTAAAAAAATTAAGTTGTGGATAAATTAACACAATTCTTTTTTGAGAAAAACTAAAGATAAGAAAATTCCGATAATGAAGTACAACAAAAAGATATTAGATTGAATATTAAATTATTTCATTTATTTTTTAGCATCAAGAAATATATTTAGAAATTTTATAATAATTCTAACTCAGAAATAATGGGCCACTTTTATAAGTTTATGTTTTTAAATATATTTTAAATATATTTTCATTTTTGAATGAATTTATGAGGGGGTATATTATGCTTTGATTTATGTTGTCAGTGGCTTCACATCTCCCTCAACGTACAAAACGCTGTGAGCACCGACCGTATTAATGATATAAACGTAACATGTTCAAATTAGGCAACTGGTAGATCAAACCTTATTTTATCTACGGTAAATAATGTTTCTCTTTGCACAATATATTTATAATTACAAATAATTAATAGTCTCTATATAAAGCAGTGTATATTAATAATTGTTATCTATACATATAAAATTAAGTAAATCTAACAACTTATTTATCATATAATCATTTAATTATTATTCGAGAGATTGTGGGCCAAATAAGCTTTCACTACAAAATGAGCTGTATTCTCCAAATAAAGAAATTGAAGAAAATCTACTGGGAGAAAATTAGAAATTAATAAAGAAAATACGTCACAAAAATTTTTTAAAGAATGTATTAAAAAAATAATTAAAGATATATATCAAGAGAAACAAAATTTACAAAAAAACAAAAATGATAAATATATCAATACATATTAAAATATTGTTAATATAAAAATATCTCATCAAAGAATGAAAAATTTGCAGTACTCTTCTGTATTTTTAATCAGAGAAAGAATAAATAATAAATTAGAAACATCGTTTAATGATGAACAATGTATAATAATAATCATAACGTTCACTCGGTATGCCCTTGAAATTTTTAGAGTATCTTAGGTGCTGCAAATGAGATAATTTGTTAATTATTATTGATGGATGATTTAGTATTTAGATAGGTAAAAATATATACCATAAAAATAAAGATCACCTTCTGAGATATATAAAATTTTTCTGGTTAAAACAAAAAGTTTGAATATAAATGAAAAGATATTATATATAAGGTCTGATTAACCCGTTGAGTACATCGAGAAAAATCAAGATATTTTTAAAAATTTTAGAAGAAAAAATAAAATTATATTTTTTTCCATTTCATAAATTAGAGCACAATGGTTTGGCTGAAAAATTCAAACAAAAAATTAGAAGAAAATAAGATCTCTGATTGCTGTGATGGATGATTATTGTGTTTATACTTATATTCATTCAAGGAAAAAATTTCGGCACACGCGCACTCACATATATATGCGTATATGGGAAAGCGACTGAGACAGAAATCAACGACATTACCTCCTCGGTTGATAAAAGTAAAATAGTTCCAACACCTTTGTTACCTCTGCTTTTATTCCCTCGATTCCCCTCGCTTTCCCTCACATTAATTTTTAGTTCCGAGTGAGAGAAACGATATTCGCTCAATTGATTAATCCATGACTCGTGCCAGATACGCCCCTGGCTGGCACAAACGCAGACTTTTCTTCTATCTTTGACTTAATTGTTTGAAGTCGTGCTGTGTTGAGAACAGGGCGCCCTAGTTTAGCTCGGTCGACCCTGCCATCCGACAAGTGTGGGTTCTGTCGCGAACAACCTAAAATCCGTTTTTTATTTTAGGCGTAGAAATTTTAGAAATCTATATGCATTTATAATTATTCATCAATCAATAATGTAGAGTATGAGAATTCGTTAAAAAATATAACAACCTGGTGAAGAGTCGCCTCAAAAATATTAGAACATTCTGGTACACAGTTTATACTGAAATCTAATGACAAAAATATAAATTTTCCTCAAACATAATTAAAATTATATCGGTAGATTTCAAGTTAAGTTATTATTTACTATGAAATGCAAGTAAAGAAAATACTAGTATATATAGTATAAATATTATTCGAAGTCGAGATACATTATATTTAACGAAAAAATATAATATAAAAGTATACAGAATTAATAGAAAAAAATATATAAAGAAAAAATAGCTTAAACCATTCTAGGAAAAGAACAAAATTAGATAATAAATAGTCTAACAAAAAAACAGGTGTATCATTCAAATCCTTAATAATCATTAGTTTCGTTAAAAGGAATAGAATTATTGAAAGTAGAATCAAATAATTCCAGATTGCAGAATATAGAATTAGAATTTTAGATTTACAAAAATTTTTTTTAAATGTTATAATAAAAGACCTCATAGCATACATAGAAATTATAGAACAATCGAAACAGAATAATGAAAATATAATAATTACGAATAATAATAATTAATTTCTCAAAAATGACTTGGACAATCATTTCAAAAACTCAAACAGAATTAAGCAGTTCACAATTAAACATTCTTGAATTTGTATAAATTTTAATGAAGAAAACTGACATAGACCGTTTAAAAAATATAAAATACATCTGTTAAATATAATATCAAAATAAAGGTCAAATGTAAAATCACTTAGGAATTATAAGAAATAAACGGGCCCGTACAAAGATTGCTGATGATGTGAGCACTGATATCGAATAAAATTAAATACAGATTGTCACAAATTATATATTTTCCAATTAAAGGTACAAAATATCTTTTCTCAACAGAAGTTATAAGATACAGTTTTTACGGAAATACCTGCAAAAAAAGGATAGAAGAGAACTAAAAATATCACATTTATTTCAATCAGGGCAAGCGGTATATGATTTTAAAATATGTCAAAAGGTAGAAAAATGAATTTACAAAAGAAACTTAAAAATTAGGGTAATAGTAAATACAATAAATCTCAACTCTTTATAATCAAAAACTTGATTATAAATCTGAATACGATCAAATAAACAAAAAAAGTAGAGCACGACTGAACCAAAAAAAAATAACATACATATTCTGAGCAGATGCAATGTGGAAGATTATAAACTTTAAAATACTCAAACGACCAGATATAGAAAACATATAATTGATAGAAAATAATAAACTATGATTCAATAGAGATGAATGAAACCAGAAATAATGAATGATAAAATTCCTTTAAAAGAAGCAATTGAAAGTGATTATAAAAATTTAGTGACCTGGTGATTAATATTAGATTTGACATCTCGTACTTGGTTAAAATCTTGGCTAAAATATTTTTCTTCTAACAAAAGAAAACTGAAAAATGTAAGTTACAAGATTGGCTACACTAAATATAAAAACATGTTTTCTATCTTCTATTTCTTATTTTAAAATTCGTTATAATATATTTGCTCGGAGATTCCATCGCGGGGTTCAAATCGGGTGATCCCGTGGATAATGCGAAATTTACTAGCAACTTTCTAGTAGGTAAAAATAAAAGAAAATACATGGAAAGTAAAATCTTGTACAGTAAATGATAAGCTAAGAGGAAGATAAAGAATAAAGAAAATTGAGTAAAAGTCTTATTAGAGGAAAGATCTACACGTAACTCAGGGGCAGAAAAAATAAGGTTAGAAGAAAGAAAATGCAAAACTCACGCGAAAAATTGGTGCAAGTGATATTGCATTGTCGGGAATAAATATTTTGTGATTATAGTTTGTGCTTATCACATCGTGTTAATACAAATATAACCGAATAGCACCTGTTGAATGAAAGTGTGTGCAGCATTCCTGTATAAACTTACTGAACAAATTCATTCAAATAAAATAGTAGAAGAGGAGGCAGAGTGATGGTACAATGAAAAAGAAGAGGATTGGAACTATAGGGAGAAAAGAAAAAGCAGAACAGTGATGAATGAGCTTGGAAGGAAGAGGAAGGAAAAGTCGGCGGTCTGCGACCAGAAGGAGGAGTATGGGAGACAAGACAATAAAAAAAGATGAAAAAATAAAGGAGTAGAGTCATGGACAGAAGTGGAAAGGAATGAAAGGGTAGATCAGTAAATAAAAATAAGCAGGATGGAAAGAGGCAAAGTAAAAGAAGTCGGTAGAAGGATAAAATAATGCGGTACGAAAGATAAGGATTGCGTTCTAGAATGTGGAAGAGCTAAAGCGGATTGATATAATAGTATGGAAGTTTATTCTAGAACAAAATATAATTCTATTAGTCGAAACATGGACGAAGAAAAAGAATAATATAAAAATACTCAATAAATTCAAAGACTACCACATAATAATGAGCGAGGTAAAAAGAGAAAATAAGTGGGGAGGACAAAATGTTGATTGATATTAGCCATTAAAAAAAATCAAAATAGGAGGGGAAAAAATTATTATAGAGATAATGTGCATGAAAAATAAAATTGGTGAATTGTGCAAAGCTGGAGAATTTAGTAGATGCAAAAAAGTGCTTGTATTTAGGGGGAGTGGTTAATGGGAGAACGTGAGAAGCAGGAGAGGTGGTACACGAGGAGGGAAAGATAAAGAGAAATTCAAAAGACATAAAAATATGTAAACAGAGCACATTTAATTAAATAGATTGAGGAAAGGGGATTAATGACATGAAATATCTGGATATAAGCAAGCACCATAATTATGTATGTCTATGTGTGTGCAGGAAAAAAAGAGTCAATAATTGTGGGAGCAAGGCAAAAAGCAAACTGGAACGATTAGTTGGAAGAAAAAATTTAAAAGTATTAAAAGAAGTTGAAGAAGCGAGATAAAATAGAAAGATGGAAACAAGAATAAATAAAACACTAGAAAAATAATGAAAAATCAAAAGAGGTGAAAAAAGAAAGGTGTAATAGGATAGTAAATGTAGAAAAGATATAATAGGGTTGATAGGAAAATTAAAAAAGGGAAAGGAGTCTTACAGAGAATGGCAAAATATACATAGATGAAAAAAATAGATATAGGGAAACCATAAAGTGCAAGAAGAAAAAAGGAAATAGAGAAGGAGATAGGAGTGATTGGGAAGGACAAGACAAGAAAAGCATTTTGGAAAATGACGGAAGAAACAAGATGGAGAAAATAAATTCTAAGAATAAACAATAAAAATAGATAAAACATTTTTAAAAAAATGTAGGAGAAAGAAAGTGAGGATAATAGGGAACGAGAGGGAAGTGAGGAAAGTTGAAGCTGAAAAAGAACAAAAATATGAGAGAGAAGAGGTGTCAGACGTAGATGTTTGGGATATAGTAAAAAAATTGAATTACAAAAAAAATGCTGTGGGAACGGGATCTCAAACTAAATATGCATATACTGAGGAATAACGGTTGTGAGAGTTGACAATCTATCCTTCTAGTAATTCTCTCACTACTAACTTGGTTGCCATGTCCGGAAGAGGTATATATTTAGGCCAATGTGTGAATTGGCAAATAGAAATAAGGTAATATCTGGTGCCATTCAATAACGAGAGAGATCTCAATAGGTCAATGGGGGGTACGTGTTTAAACCTTTCAGTTCGATTTTTGAAATTTTCAAGGGGCGATATCCTGTGTCCAGTAATTTTCACTCGCTAATATGGTATTCACGTCTTCTTTCATTCTCTCGTATCTCTTACGATAAACGAATACAAATCACTAGGTAATATAACTTTGACATTGCTTGAATCCGGGAATGTGCCAGGCCGTGTATATTATAAATGCTTATATTCAAAAGGGTTTTACCACGAACGATCCTATCGTTTTATCTAGATGTTATTTATATCTGGTATTCATAAATGTAGATATTGAACTTAGGCGAACATATTTCTTTTAATTGCAAAAAATATCTGTTTTTCTTAAGAAGTGTACTAAGTTTTTAATCTTTCCTCTGTGCTACTGCTACGTTTTCAAATTTTATGGCCTGCGTAATTCCTATGAGAGAAACTGCATAGCTGATTCTTTCTACTTTTCACATACTGAATATTCATTATAAATTGGCCAATAAAATTTAAATATCTAAATTGTATTGGCGAGATTTGTTGTAGATTTTTTCGGAATGCATGTTTGAGAGACTTGTGGGCTATAAAAGTTATCGCGGATTGAGCCTCTATGGCATATTTGAAACTTTATACAGCGGTATATGCAACGTAAAACTCTGTGTCGTATGTATTATATTTAAAACCTCTGAAAAGCAGGCGAGTGATTTCGATTTGTCGCTTTCCAGTTATTTAAAGATATTGCTCTGTTTATTGCTTTTAGGAGCTCATTGATATTATGCTATAACTCCATAATGTTGGACACGAATCCTTTGTATAAATTGAACATCCCAAAAAATCTGCGTAAACCACTCACAGTCGCTGTTTTACTAAAGTTTTTAACTACTTGCTGCACGTATCATTGTCACTCACGCAATATCGTAGAAAATCTATTTCTCGTTTTTCGAACGCGCACTTTGCTGGATTTAGTATTCCTTCATATTCATCGAGATATTCGAACAACAAACGCAGATGTTGAAGTTACTGATTTTCGTTTTTCGACGCTATAAAATAATCATCGATATACGAGTCAAATCGGTACTAGTCAGTCGGTACTAAATATCACATAACCAAGGGAAACTAGTGTAAAAGATGAGTTAATCTAAGTTGGTTGTTCAGCTCATGAATTGATTATAAATAAATTTTTGTATCAAATATGAATCCTTGCATTTGGATACATTTTTAAACCTCCTATAATTAATTTATTTAACAACATTTAAAAAGTAAATTCGAAATAAATGAGTTTAATTTTATTAAAAATTATTTAATTTTACAAGTTAAGCATAGGTGAACTTAAAATATTTTTAGTAGCTAAATAATAAATAATAAATGTAATCGATTAAAAAAAACAAAATAATTAACTATAACTTTTTAATATAATCAGATTATATATAAAATAACCAGTGTAATTATCATATTTTTACTTACTAATATTACTATTGACAATTTAATGTATCTTGATACAAAGATTCAGAAATGACACTGAATTAAGTTTTAGTGTTTACAACATCATTGAATGTTTTTAAAATGTATACTATTTTATATGATTAATAATATAACTGACATAAAAAGAATTAAATTTATTACAAGTATTTAATACAAAGTACTCCTGCTAAAGAGCTTGATAGAGTACACCTCTTAAAGAAAACAAATTACTTAAAAAGAAAGTTGAATGCCCCATGGATATAAATTTTTCCAATATTCTATATTCTTCTCCCTTATTTATATTATTTCTTAGATCACAGCACAACAATTCTTTCAGTCTGAAAAATCTGAAATGGAATTTACACTTATCTAACGTATCAAAAATCGTAAAATACGTGATATGTCTCGTAATACTTCCCCCTTTTCTCTACCCACTTCTTCAAGATATTTTTCTACTAGCATCTACCACAGATCTTCAATGTCTACATTCTACATTAAAAGTACTAAGAATTACAATAAAATAAGTTTCCATCTCTCTTAACTATTTAATATAAGAAAAATTGCCTCAACCTTAAAAAAAAAAACTCTCTAGACATCTTTTGTTAGCATGCTGCCAATACATCTGATGCAGTTAGAATATGCCCAAAAATCTATCTTAGATTTTCTCAAGATAATTTGTATACTGGACATGAATAAAATCTTATTCAATATATACCAACTAAGAAGAAAAAATAATATCAGGAGTACTCCGCGAATCTATACCATAGTCATAAATTTTTGACAAGCATAAGGTTCAAAATCTTCCAGCTATGAGCATTCATAGGAAAAAAGAAGTATGACCATTCATATTGGTTTAATATGACTTACTGAATATAAAAGCTAGTTAGTACCTGTAAACCGAAGGCAGAAAAAACATTACAGTAGAGGTTAAGCGAAAATTCTACCTTCAGTGTAAGAGCCATTGCAGATTGGCCTGTACCGAATTCCTCATACTAATCATAATAAACTTATAATGTTCATCTAAAATACTTGTATAATTACTTCACTAGCTTCTGATAAATGAAAGATGCAGATCGCCTGTATTTCTTAAACTCGCCTTTCCCAAGAGAGAAATTTTTTTTGTATAACTCTTAAAATTTATCGGACGAATAATCTCTCACAAACTCCCGGATATAGAATAATTTTCTTGGTTCGAATAAATTCCGCCATCAAAGAATTTATAGGAATTGAGATGCAGACGTGCGAATGTTTCATCCCATATTCGTATTTTACATCTCTCCAAAAAAAACTTAGAGGATATTTAAGCCTTTTTGTTATTTGATAAAACCACAAGTTTCTATCATTATAATACAATCAAGAGTATTTCTATCTAAATTCATACACCTAAATTTATAAATTTCTTTTGTATCTTTTAAATTTTTTCGTAACTTTTCCACCCTCAAATTTCTTCAACGCATAGAAAAAATCTCCACCGAAGCATCGAATAATCTCACTTTAATTATAAAATTAAGTTGCTTTTCTGTTGTGGCGTAAATTTTTTTAAACTCCATATTTGTATTTTGAGCATTGCTTTTTTAAACTTCATTATATCGGTATCTTCTGTGTTGAATTTTAATCCTTTTCTTTTTAAGTAATCTTTAAATATTCTTGATATTTCTTTTCATTCCCCCTCACTTTTTTCTATTACTCTATATATCTGCTTAAGTTAAGAACCTTATTTTTATCCTCTCCATTTTTATATCTGATTTCTAATTTAAATTAGAAAAATTTTATAAGAAACCAAGTCATTCAAAAATTCAATAAAAATTTTTATAGACATATGTGCCAGATATAACTAATCCAGTTTAAAGCTTATTCCTTGTAATGGACCAAAACTACTATGGCTTAGAGAATATAAATGTGCTAGGTTCGCTCAAAATCAACTCACTTAAAGAACATATGAAAGTGATTTAATATATTAATAATTATCGTTAGAGAAATTAGCAAGAATTACAGCTTTCATTTTTAAATTCATCTCAAAACTAAGTAGAAAAATCAGCTAATAGTATCTTTATAGATGATATAAATATTTCAAGCTTCGTTCTTTGAATAGAAATTGAATATACTGAAAGACGGAACTCTATTGTTGATCTGATTCAATCGTTTTACTGCCTTTGTAGATCATTCGAAAATTATCCAAGTTGATGAGCTCTCATACATTAAATATGAACATAAATGTCCATCTGACACACGAAATTGACATTAGAACAATAATGTAAATGCTTCGATTAAAATATATATATATATATATATATATTGTAATGTATTATTCGGTTAATAATAAATACAAATAATATTAATGTTTATTCGGTCTCAAGATGTGAAAAGAACGAAGACTTGTAAGGCATGGGTCTGCGTGTTTGTATATCTTTTTATATTTCAGTAGTATTATCCTAAAATATTCACAGTCTACTCATAAATAGAATTTATCGCTATTTATATACAGTCAACATTATATAAACGAATTCTTCTAATTGTGAAGCGAATTTGTGAGAAAACTGGGACATTATTCATCTATGAAGAATAATTGACGCTATTATCGCATAAAAGCAATTCTCAACTGAAACCCCTTTGAACATCTTAGTGATGGTTGAAATGATGGTTGAACTTCCTGAACAGATTCATGATCACTTTTTGCATTTAATAAAATATCAGAAGGATCATTGTTAGATATATTAAAATCTTGTCTTTCTAAATGCAGCTATCACATCACGACTCACCTTTATTCTATCTTTATATTTATTACTGAACAAAAAACAAAGAAGATTTTACAATAAATTTAACAAAATTTTAGAAAATCGGTTACAGCGTAAAAAATTGATAAAAATTATAATTTCCGTATATTTAAATTTTGTTGGTATAATTTTTATAAAAAAATTTTTTTTATAATTTTTAAACAATAAAACTTTATTATTTAACTGTTTATTTAAAATTATTATTATTTATAAAATCACAATTTATACACATAATATTTATAAATACATGTTTGTTTAATATTTAAAAAATTCAGTGTATTTTTTATTTCTGAAATTTAATGTCGAACAAAAAATTTATTATAAAATTTAAAAAATACTGTATATAAGTACATTGTCTCTATAAATTATCATTCTTAAATTACATTTAAAAAAATATACAATGTATTAAAAATTAAAATTTATATTACTTCGTTACAAACCAAGAGGCAAAAAATGAATTTTACTTTAAAAAATTTAGTTCGTTTTTTCGTGGGAAGTTATTCAAACACTTTATGATATAAAATAGTTGATTTTTATTAATCTATTCCTTTTTATTCTCTATATACTTATGTAAAAAAATTGGATAAAACAAATATTAAAGAAATTTAACATTTAATTGAAATAAAAATTTGTATTAAATTTATTTATTATTATACTTATTATTTACTGATATATTATTTCAATTTAGAAACTCAAATATTATAATACCCAATCAAATTGTATAATTATTACTCTTAAAAGTTTCATTATTATTCATATAATCATTTTAAACGGTATTAAATGAACTTATTTTTAGAAAAACTGCGTTTTCTTTCTGTTAAAGATTTCTAAATATTGAATAAAAATTATTTTCAATTAAAATTATATAATAATATTTTTACTTACTTAATATTTATTAAATTTTTTAATAATTTGTTATTTTAAATAAAAATTCATTTTTTCTCATATTTAAACGACTTACATACAAATTAATCTTAAAATTTAATAGAGTATTTGTTTGATTAATAACTTTATGATAATTTAATACAGTAATAAATTTTCAGATTTTTCTTAAATAAAGAAATCGATTTATAATTAACTAATCATTTTTAATTATTTAATAATTATAACATTCAATTGGGTAAACTACAAAATTGTTTTATAATTATTTTTATAAAACTAAATATCAAGTATACAATGATACAGAAAATAAATAAAATATTTAATAAAAAAAACAACCATAAATTAACTTTTTTCAGAGCTTTTAATTTGGGTTGTACGAATGCTCAATACCCAGATTTATATGGACACTATCGTGAGGCCAAATTCACGCAAACAAAGCATCATTGGTGGTGGAAAGCTAATCGAGTATTCGATCAGCTTGTCGTGACGCGCAACCACACTGGTGTGGTCTTATTTCTCGAAGAAGATCATTACGTTGCCGAAGACTTCCTTCACGTTCTCAGACTTATGGAACACACTTGCAGGAGAAGCTGTGAGCGATGCAATATTCTATCACTCGGCACCTACCTCAAAACTTACAATTATTATGCAGATTTCAGCAGAAAGGTAGCACTTTAATATATAATTAATTTTACTTTTCTTTAAAATAACACTATTTTTACCTGATATTTTTCATTTATAACATGTTCTACACATTTTCCATTAATGTAAGCAATTGTGAACACTGCGCTTATCAATAAAAGTGTAGACAGTTTTTTTAATCTATTAATTAAATATAGGAGCTCATTTAATAATTAACACGAGTAAGGAGAATCCATTGTACGAATAGCAAGAGCATTTTATATTTTTATTTTTTAGTTCTTCTAATGATCTTTGTATTTAAATAAAATAATGATAATACAATAAATAAATAAAATTTAATAAAGTTAAAATTCTTAATATGATAATAGTTAAAAAATATTATCAAGCTATTTTATAAGATTTATTAATGCGAAATAGTTCTAAATTATGAGATTATTCTAGATGAAGGTAGAGTTTTATAAATCAAATTTTTTTTAATTATTCTATCTATACATAAATTATGAAATAAAAAATTTTTTAACTACTTTCAATATATATCATATTTCTAATTCAAGTTCTTTTGAATCTTACAATAATATTATTCTTTTAGAAAATCCATTGATTTTGTAAAGTACATAAAAAAACCATAAATATTTTAATATTGTAAAAGGAGCAAATATTATTTAATCTCTTGAAAAACCGTAGCATAAATTACTCGTTAAAAAACTGTTAATATTTTCTCAAAAACTTAAAATTAAAATGTTTACATAATTTAATATAGTTGAGTTACTTTGAGTTCTGCAAAATTTGCCTCGAAAAAATCTATATTCACATATATAATAGCCAAGTTATAAATTTATGACTAACCCTTAGTTTTTATATACTTCTAAAATGATTTTATAATACTCAAAGTTGAACTTTTGATTAAAATGAAAATACACGCAAAAATTCCCAACAACCTTATATCGAATAAACAAATGTTTATGCATATATTAGTCAGAGAAATACGTACATTATATTATTTATGTAGTTTATAAACCTTTCAGTGTATCAAAACCTTACTTTTTGTAGAAAATTTTTTTTTAAATTTGGTTTATTTTCAAAAATTTTATGCATACAAAGAAGTCTAGTCAATTTAAATGTATATGAAGGTTAATATGATTGCAAAAAATCAAAATTAATAAGTATTCGTGAGAAAAAAATAATATTCTAATTGTAAAGTGATGTAAACCTTTTGATATCCTATGAAATTTTTACGATACACTGAAAAAATGTTATTGGTATATATGAATTTACTATGAAAGAATAGCAAGTATTATCTTAAATTCAAAATATAAAGAAAATAACAAATTGAGAAAAAGAAATTAAAATATGCGAAAGACTAGAAGGAGGCCCGGCGAGATGCTTACATTAGTAAAAAATGAAGGAATATGTGAACGTATAAAGTATCTGGGATTGAACGGAGCACTGCAGAAGGAGCTGCTCCGAGGTCTGAAAAGGCAAGAGTCAGCAACTGGAGGTAGCCTGAGCAGGCACGGCCAAGAGGGCAGCTCGCCCACCTTCGCGAATCGCGGCCAACAGGTCGCAGCTGCGCCTTCGTGGGCCTACCAGCTCCTGCCCGGTCTCTATCAACACTATCAAAAGGTTCATTTCATTAGAACTTTCAATATATTTCTCTGTCTTTGTCTCTCTTTATTGATTTTTTATGTACAATCGTCTCCTGCTGATAATGGTAACGATGATATAATCATCTTGATTATGATCGTATAATCTGTTAGATTTAATTTTCTCTGGTTTTCGTTTGGTTTTTATATTTTGCCAATTTAGATAATTATTTTTATGAAAAATTACTCTATTAGTCGTGAGATGTATAATATACTATCATATGTTAGTATTTTAGACTCTAAAAGCTAAGATACATTCACAAAATCTTGCTTACAGTTTAAAAATTACAACAATTGACATAATACTGATATAATGTAATAGCACTAAACTCATCTATAATATGAAAAAATATCTCTGATAACTTTTATTACACATGTAATATTATTTTGAGAAGAACAAAGCAAGAAAGTCAAATAATAAACTTAAACTGACCCTTTAATAAAATACCAAATGTCAAATACTTGAAAAATATATAATAATTTAAAATAGATTGAACTTATAATTGTATAAAAACATTATAAAAGTTTAGATCTGTAGTCCATGTAGAAATAAAGGCTAAGTTTTAACAAATATTCTTATCGAACACATGATAAGAATTATGAATAAATTACGAATAAATTTTGCAATACATTAAAAGAAAATAAGCAATACATTATAATACTAACCTTAACAATAATTTTGTTTCAATTTCTTGTTAAATTTTTTCTTCGTTAAAACATAATTTTTTTCTAAAACGATTAAAATTTGGTTGCATTAAATTACTGTAGATTTAAAACTTTCTTTTTAGGAAAATATATCCTGTTATGTAAATTTCTTGTTTTAAATACTTCTAAAAAAAATCATATTTATTATTATGTTTATAATAAAATAAACAAAAAAAATTGGGTTAATTTGAATATTTAAAAAAAAACTATATAATTGTAAAACTATTTAAAAATTATGCATTACAAAGAATATATAATAACATTATATAGAAAATTGTTTGCAAATGGCAATATACATACCTATCTTAATATTATTTTGAATACCCATTAATTGATAGAATAACCAATATAACTATTTAAATTATTAACTTGAAAACGTTTTTGTATACAATAATTAATTTTTTTAAAGTTTTTAGAAGAAAAGTACTCACTTGCTGTTATAACATCGTACATATTTTTTATTTTTAAACAAAGAATTCTATACATTCTTGTATCTTATAATAACCTAATCAGTCATGAACTTGCTTCACCAAGTATTGATTTAAAAAATTAGTGATACACATTATGGAATAGATTCAGCAAATACTTCTATTAAAACTGGTTTATTTTTTATATTAAAATATAAATACTATTTTTAAAAATTTTTTATGATTTAATATAATTTATCTGTAACATTTAAATTATATACACATTAATTTTAAGTAAACAATAGATAAAATTATGCAATAAATAAAATATTTTATTACAAAATCATTTTTACTTTCAGTTTTAATTTTTATTTAATAAAGAAATGTTAAATTGAAATAAAAATTTATATTTAAAAAAACTGTTCTAATTGTAATTAGTATATTTATTTGAAGCTGTTTATCACTGTATTCAACTGTGTTATAAAAGACAGTTTTTTCGAAACATCACATAATAAAGACATTATAGCATTACATTTAATTCTTGTGTATATATTTTATCTCTAGAATTCGTTATTCGTAATTAAATTATAACATTACTACGTAGATTAATGCAAAAAAGAATTAATTTTATATTAATAATATAGATAGTATGCAGTTGTCAACAAAATTTTATTCGAAAACTGTTATTTTTTGTTTTTTTTATTTATTTGTCTATTTCAATTTCTTATCGAATCAATTTAATAATTTACTGAAGCAATGCATATTTACTGTAATCGTACTTTCTTTCAAAATTTCATTAGTATTATATCAAATGCAAAAAAATCATAGTTATGACCTTTTCAGCCAATGAGAACGTCTTTGTTTTCTTCGAAGCAAATTTACAGGAAAAATTTAGTTTTAATTGTTCCTTGATATTTGCCGAATAATAATAATACCTTCTTCAAAGTTGACAGTTACATCCTCTTGTTATTCACAGTGAACAATCGCATCTAACAACATTCTTAGGGCTATAATTTTCTTATTTTAAACTAATAATGTAAAATGTTGATTGCCAATCCATACGTCATGCAAACAGCCTTTGCTATTTCGCGCACTGTCGTTTGGCTATTATTAAGAATTGTCTTGAATCTATTCAAATCTATACAAATTCCTCGGTAACCAATTTTGCAACGCGGTCTCATTCCAAACAAAAATGCAGACACCTTTTAATTTATTAAAGCGCAGTTTGGATAGATAGCATTCAACTTTGCTTTTTTTCTTCGTGCGTTTTTTTCATCCAAAAATATAAAAAACATTCGTTACGAAACATAGTCAAATTAAAAACAACCTATGAATGAAATTAAAAATTGTGTATGATATCGTTAAAAAAAATAGTAATTAAACGTTAATACCAGCTTTCTTCATCATCGCTATTTTACTTTAAATAAAGATATAGTTATTGATCCATTTTCTCGTGCATTTTTCGTAAAAATATTCTTATTTCTTAAAGTAATTTTTAATAAAATACACTTGTTTATTTTATTTTATTTTTACATATTTATATATTTAAGAAAAAACAGATTTTGGACTGAGAATATTATATCCTTGAATTAAAATAAATGTATTTCATTATAGGTAAATTATAAATTATTTTCATTAGGTATTCTAACTGATTAATAGATAAATATAATTCATATGTAATAATAACTTTTAAATTATTTTAAATTTATTAATAATCTTTTTTTTAAATACAGAAAATATAAACTACAAAAATTTAATATTTTATTATACATTGTACTGTTCACAATGAGTTATGTGCTTACACTATTTTTTATAACTAATCCATTTATACTATCATTATTATTATATTTCAAATAAAAATATTGAAAAAAAATATCATTTTAATTCGAGTAAAGATATTAATTTATCACTTAATTAAATTTTTTTTTAAAATATGATTTAATTGAATATGCATTAATGTCTATTTTTTTACTTTTCAATATTTTTTCAGTCAATTTCTGAGTAAGATTCAAAAAATATCTGAATATTTTAGGAAACATCAACTCTTAATTTTATATGCCAATAAAAATTCTAACTAACCATGTCTTTGAAAGATCACAATATTTTAAATCCTTCTAATGTATTTATAAAATTAGGATAATTAAAATATTAACACAATTTTTTAATATTCTCTAATTGATATATAGAAATAAAAACTTTTAAAAAATTTGTTAATATATTAATAAAAAATGTATATTAAGTTTTATTTAATTACACCTAAAAACGATAAATTATTACGTTTATTTAATTATTTTTACTTAGAGTCATGTTTAAATACATGATATAATAAAATAATCATTAAAAAATTTATAGGAAACATGTACATTTAAAAATATTAACTATTTAATAATTATAAATACTTAATTTATAAGTGTTAATTATCCGTTGTATCAATAAAATTTTATTGAAAAATGATAGTATAAATAAAAATTATTAATTGTTAAAATTAAATGTTGAATAATTCGAATAGTTTTTAATAAAAATAATTTTTATATAAAAAATATTTATAACTATACAGACTAAAATTAATAAATTTGTAAATAATTTCTATCTAAAATATGAAATATTGTATAGATAATTAAAACAAAATTTTATTTAATTATAGAAAAATTATTATTTCTTGTTTTACGTAAATTACTTTTTTTTCAATTTATTTCAATAAATTTTTTAAAATTATATATATTTATTAACTGAAATAATCGATTGCACAAAATAATGGATAAATAATTTTTTTAATATTTATTTATTAATTATATATAAGATAATATCATATATGAATTAATCAATTAATACAAAATTACTGTTTGTGAATATTTATGAAATATTTTAGCAATATATGTAAATGCATATATATATATACATATAAAACTTAAAAATACTTTTAATATCAATTATTCGTGAAAGATATTACAGATTTATTTAGAAATTTTAACAAACGAAATATTTTTTAATATGAAATAGTATGTTATTGAAATAATGAGATAATTACATTTATGTACATTCAAATGCAGGTCTTTTTATTAATAAAATAATAAATCTTGTATTTATTAAATAATAAAAAAATCAAATGAATACACTTTAAAATTATAATTAGTTGAATGACATTCTGTTTTTTTTTTAAACTTAGGCGGAGGTAATTCCGTGGATCTCCAGCAAACACAACATGGGAATGGCCTTGAATCGTGTAACGTGGAATAAGCTCCGAAAGTGTGCAGCACAGTTTTGTTCTTATGATGATTATAACTGGGATTGGAGTCTACAGCACGTTGCCCAAACTTGTCTTCCTCCAAGTCAAGGAGCTGGTATTGCTCCTAGAGTTGACTCCGGTTTAATCACTATGATGATGCGTGCACCACGTGTCTTTCATATCGGTGAATGGTTTGTGTCTATTATTTATCGATTGTTGATGTATTTTTTCAGCTAATTTAGTTCTTTTGTATAATATTAATTTAAACAAAAATTAACAAAAATTAAAATAAAATATTGTAAATTCTAGATTATAATTAATCTTTGAATATTTTTTAATAAGATAAGTATACTTTCTAAATAAGTTTTTTAATGTAATATAAGATTAATATTTCTGATATTCAGCTTATAAATTAAACATCAAATTTTTTATTTTTATCCATACAAATATTAAAAAGCAAATTATGAAAAAGTAATATTCCAAACTAGCAATCACTTTAATTTTCATTGTTTAAAGTGACATTAAATTCAAATATTTATATTTATTAAAAATAATTTTAATCTATCTTTAATTAATAATGTTTATTTTTTTTTTATTTATCTACTTTTAAATTATTTTTCTATTTGAATTACTGCTTCTATCTGAACTACTACTGAAAAATAATCATTTATATATTTAATATAAAATATATAAAGATTTTATATATTTTTTATAAAAATAATATGTATGTATATATTTAATATTTAGAATAATTAGAAAATATTTAATCTATAGTTATTTATTATTACTTTGTTAGTATTAGCATCTTTCTGACGATTCAATTTAGTGTATACTTATTTTTAAACCCTCGCCATGAGATACCTAACATGAGAATGTTCTATAAAAGATGAAAGTGTAGAAAAAAGAAGAGAGGTAGACATCGCCTATACAAAAATGTTGAAACGAGACTCTTTATCTATATAAAAATAATCGGTAGGTGTAGTGAAATAATTGGTGGTTGAGAATGTTTATCTTAGGTCACTCCCAGAAATATTAGGAGACACACACCTACTGCAGAAATAATATAATACACAAAAGATCTGAAATCAGTACTGGCAATAATATTGAAAACATGCTCGCGATCAAATCTAGACCTAAATGATCGTTCTCTCTTTTGCAGTGCAAATATGGCACAATGTCATTGACAGCCTCTTTATGCGACAGACCATTAATTAAAACGATGTATTTGTTTTTTACAGCCACGATCATACCAATCTCTTCATAATAATTCTACTTGTCACAATAATACGACTAGAGCAAGATAGCAACCTTTTTTATCAGACCAATTAATGTAGTTTACATGGTGTTCAAATGTCAAGCTTTTGATATTCTGAAAATTTCTACACTAGTAAATACCTCAATATTTATAAATATAAATAATACAAAATAATTGATATTCAAATGATATTTATTTTAAAAAAATTAATTATATATAATATACATTTATTTCAATAATTCTATAACGAAATTTAAGAATAATTAAATTAACGAAGCCTTTAGTAATTACTTTTATTATATGATTAATTAGTTAAAACAAAAGAATAAGCATAAGCCTTTTTATATATGACTGATCAATAACATCCGGTGTATAGTACTGATGTAAATAAAAAATTTCTAGAAAAAGATACACAATATTAATTAATACAAAATATTTTTTAATTTTCATTTATATACATTAAAACATACTTTTACTCAATTATAAAAGATACAATTTTTTAATGCAAAAGTAAAAAAATAAAATAAGGAAGCTTTACTAAAATGATAATAATATACTTGAATATTATAGTTATATCATTATTATTGTCAATTATTCTAAATTAATTACTTTTAATTAATTAAAAAATTTTAAACTGTTTTAACAATATTTCAACTACGATTTGATACTATAATTATTATAAAACTTGTACTGTTAAACAAATCTGTATAATAGATATCTTCAAATCAAATTCATACCATTCTTACAACAGTTTAAAGATTTTTAATCAATTAAAAATAATTACTTTGGAATATTCAATAATAATAATTATAACTATATTTAAATATTTTATCTATCACTTCGATAAAACTTCTTTATTTTATGTTTAAATTGTCCAAATTACTGATATTTTTGCAAATACAAATGGAGTTCTCAAATATTTAAATTCTTAAAAAATATGAATATTTAACTAAAATATAAATCTTTTAAAATTATGATAAATTCAACTCACTCTTAAAAATTATTTTAACCCCGTTTTTTCAATAATTCAACTATCTTAATTGTATTAAAACATTAATGGGTTTTAATAATATCGGTAAATATATGTAAAGAATGAAGTTAATAATTAAGTTAATACAATATATGTATAAATATTACTAATTAACAAATTAAATTATCAAAGAACTTAAAATCTTACCTTAATATTACTAATTACACTTGAATAGAAATTTTACGTGTTTACAACATTTTCATTTAAGCAGTATTGTAAAAATTCTTATAAAAAGAACTTTGTGTATATATTTTAATTACAAGTTATTTTATATTTAAAATTTTACATAAATTATTTAAACCAATATAAAGAACAATAAATAAAATTATTTTAATATTTTGCAGTGGCGTTCACCACAAAAAAGAGAATTGTGAATCAACAACAGTCATAGCCAAGGTTCAGAATGTCCTCAAGTCAGCTCGTAATAATCTCTACCCTTCACACTTGACCCTAACTGTAGCTAGCGTTTCAAAGAAGACTAAACTGCGTAAAGGCAATGGTGGTTGGGGTGATGTACGGGACCATGAGCTTTGTCTTAATATGACAGTTATACCAGAACTTCAGTCACTATCTTAATACCTAGTCAATGTATCATCAAAATCCAAGACGCTTTCTTCGTACACATATTATACTATACATTAATCATAATTTGCAAGTAATACAAATGATAAAACTGAGTCCTCATGTGCATTTTCTAGTCAGTATATATATTATACAGCACAGTGAGCAACCCCTTTAATTTTTTATTGTAATGAACTAGGTGAATTAAAATTCGTTGTACAATGCAAATTTTTAACTTTATTTTAAGAGTGAGCAAAAGACTCACATACTACAATGTGTGTTTTTCTTTAATTTATCAATATCAGTTTCTTGACTAATTTTTGAAGTATTTACTATTAAAAATAGTAACCAATGACTTGTGAATTTGATCGTTAAAATTTTTTAAATATTATTGCAAAATATTTATACATAATATAACTGCATTATTAAATTGATCGAATCATTTTCAACAAACATTCCAAAAATATTAAAAATTTTTGATTGAATATAAATATGACTTAATATTTTGTTTTAATAATTTTAAAGTATTATATTTATTTATACAAAATATATAATTAAACATATTGGCTATTAAATAAATCCAACACCAATATTTTATAATTGAAACTTTCACTGAAGTTTGCCCTTCACTATTCATAATTTTTTTTTTGTTTTGATTTTTTTCAGATAATTTATTAGAAATAAAAAAAACTTTCATTAATTAAAATTTTTTTTTAAATATGGTATATTATAAAATTATATATTTTCATTCAGCAAACTTCTGTTATTTTTATGTTGATTATAATATCAAGTTAATTCAACTGTGATTTTTTAAATTAATAAAAATATTTAATATTATATGAAAATATTAAATTATTATTTAATTTTGAGTTTATATTGTTGCATAAAGAAATTCTTTTATTGATAATAAATCATTCATATACTTTATGTAATTCTTAAAGTGATATTTTAAGTGATCTATATTCTTACTATTATTGAGTTTTATTAAAAAATTTGCATATAAAATACCACTGTATTTGTATAAGAAACAATGACTACACATTAAAATAAGTGATTGATTAATATCTTTTTAAGATGAAAAACAATTACAAATTAATAGGACTAAATGAAAATACTTTTAAAAGTAGGCATTATTAAATAGTTAAAATATTTTATTTACTCGTGATTATAAACCATGTTTATTTATAATATTCTCTACGTATGAAGTGTACTTTAAGTCTTCAAATCTGCAATATTTTATTGATTAAATATTTAAAAAAATCAAATATCTATATTATAAACAATACTTTAAATAATTTTTTATACAAACAAATTAATAAACTATTTTAGTGCTTTTCTTTTTAATTTTTTAGATATCGGCATTAAAAATTATAAAATCTTATTGAATAATCTAATCAATTTTTACTATATAGTTAAACATTTGTAATTATAGCATGTACATCTTTATCTACTTTTTAAGATTATAATTGAACATCAAGATTTAAAAAACAATATTTTGATTGATGAATCTATTGTACCATAAGATAAATTGTACCAAAACAGTGTTCTTAATAGTTTATTATAATATATTGCCTTTTATAAAGTGCAAAATTGTATCTATTTCACAATAAGCGACTAAATTTTCAAGGAAATATTAATAATATTTAGTAACTAGATGAAATTACTACTTTTCAACTAATGAAATATAATAATTTTTCTAAAAACAACGAATGTTATTTTTCTTTATTTATATATTGCATTAACTTAAATTGTGTAAATTTTAATGATTTTTATTTTAATTTATTAGTTGAACTTATATGTGATATTCAATATCAACACTAGATTCTTATATTTGATATAAATAAATAAATAATGTTCCTTGATACAAAATATTTTAATTTTGTTTATTTGCATTTTACACGATACCTAGAAAATTCAATGTATGGTTAATTATTCTGCAATTTTATACCAAATAGCTTTTATTAAAAAAATTAAAAAATGAATTATTTAAATTTTAAATACAATTATTGTTATATGAATATAAAAAATGAAATATATTTTAACTATCTTACGGATGTTAATTTTTTAAATTAGAATTTAAAATTATTCGTTGATTAGTTTCTTATATTTTATTCTATTTATCACATTGTCTAATAAAGAACTATTTTTTTCAATGACTTTTGATTATTTTTTAATTGCATTCAATCTAATAATTGATATAATATATTTTTGCTTTCTTAATTTGCTCTCTTATATTAAGTGTAATTAAATATCTTAACGTATATTATACTTTTTTAATATTTTTATACCAAATTATTTTGTATATTATATCTATTATATTAAATACTGCTTGATTTACTTCTTGTTTATGTATTCAAGCTAACACCTTGAATCAGTATTATAAAAATTAATAATAATATTGATAAATAAATATAGCTACTCTATGAAAAACAATAAAGTTCTAAAGTTAAATAGATTTCTAGCTATCATACGCTTGAAGACATTTTTTAAATCAATATAAACATTAAAAACTGAAGATTAAATATATAAATCATATTGAAAGAGTGCAAATTTTTCGAAGATAACAAAAAAGGTAAAATGTACTAAATCATGTATAAATTGACAACGATCATGAATCATTTAATATAAAGTAATTATATAAGTAATTACAAATTTACAGAATATTAAAAATTTAAAAATGATAGTTTTAGAAACGACTTTTATCAGTATTACTTAAAAAATAAGAAGTACTTATTACTTTTAAAAATTATAGAAAAGTATAGAGTCCAAAGTATGAATAAATCTTTGTTGTAGTTAAATCGAATTTACTTATTTAACTTTCGTATTTAACAAAATTATTAACATGTTATTAAATACTATTATTCGATTGAGTGAAAAAATTAGTATTAGATATAATTATGTATCTAATATTACTCTAATAAACGCCAATAAGAAAAAATTAATTGCAATTTGATTTTTAAAATATAAGATTCAAACATTGTTTTTCAAAAATGGATGAAATAAAGGTAACAAAAAATGAATTTATGAAGCTGTCGATAGAAATTAAATAAGTACAAATACTAAATGATAATAGAATAAGAATTGAATAGAACATCTATTTTAAAAAAATTACGCTATTGCTTATAAAATTAAAGTTTGTTAAGTCTATATATAATAAAAACATTCAAATTATATCTTAGATAGCAAAATTTCAGGACACTTCGTATTATTTGGGTTATTAAACAGTATACTAAATAATTTTTTACTAAATAATTTAAAAAGTACGAATTATATATATATATATATAATTAAAAGGTTTATGTTCATAATAAACTAGATATTTATTATTAATTTTTAAAAATTATGAATGTATTTTTGATTCCTTACTTGGAGGGTGATTTACAAATTTTTCCAATTTTGCTAAAAAAAAAAATCATTACAATATATATTTGAAATATTCGAACAAGTATCCTCAATCAATCAAACTATATATTGCACGTTCTAAAATTTCTTTGATGAATCCTCATCCCACATGTTTGCGGCCGACATGGTTACGTCACCAATATCCTTAATTACCGCTGTGAAGACAAATAATCAAGCAAACCTAAATGGCAAAATAAAATCTCTTACCGTAGTTGTTCTAAAGTACTTAGACTGATAGTATGGAATACTATCATCCTATGATCTTGCTAGATTGTCAGTTCTTGAGTTCTTGGTGCTGTTAACACTGATAGCTTCACTGATAGACTATAATCTCCTTACCTTTCTTAACTAAACTGCCATTGGTATTTTTAAAAAGACAGTCGAATTAAGTCATTAACTCTATGAAGAATAGATCACAATAATTTGTATCACAAAAATCAACATCTCTTATTCAAACTCTGTATTTATCCCTAAATACTCTGTCTTTAATAGTAATAGACTTCACTTCAGGAGATGGTATTCCCATTTTGGAATAAGGGCCTTCGTTGTTTAAACTTTAACTTTAAATTACTGTAAATGAAATAGTGGACATCGATACTAGTGGACACCCTACGGGTTCTCTCAGAATATTTTACTTATGATCCCTAAATGTAAAAAAGAAGAAAATTGTTTTTTTAACGTAGAAAAGAAAAGATTCATTAGAGAGAAATGAAAATAAAAAATAAAATAAAAGTATAGACCGCGAAAAAGGAGCCTAAAATTTGAAGACACTAGCGAAACTGAATATGCAAAAATAAATTTGATGATATGGAATATTGGTTAATTAAAATCTGAATAATAGAAAAGAAGAAGTAAATGTAAGATAAGTAAATATAATATAATTTAAATATAAGTAAACTAAAATATTATAGGGTGACCTAAGTCGTGCAAGGGAAAACAGTGACAAAAAGTAAAAGGAGGACTAACAATAGCCGTCAGAAGATAAAGAAAGTTGTGGAATTAATTTTAAAAACTATTTTAATATTATTAATGATTATCAGAAAGACAGGAAATGTAGATGTAATTTATAATCCATAAAAACAACTTAGAAAAAATGAATAAAATCTGATAAGAAAATAGAGAACAAAGATTTACATTGAAACAGAATTGACGGAAAACACAAGAGCAGAGAAAAGGGTGTTAACCAAATGAAAAAAGACAATATGAGAAGATCAAATGACCAAAAAATAAAAAAAAGGAAGAATTTATAATGGATAGAGGAAAGAATACTTTATTTTGAAATGTAGTGAGATGTAGTGAGTAGAGTATTTTTGTCATTGCATTATTATAATATCGGAAAAAAGAAAGTGAAATATTTAAAAATAAAACATATTATATAAATATTAAGGTATCAAGTGAAAGTATATTTTGATATGAAAAAAAGAAATATATATATATATTATAAAAGAGTCATTGAAATCGAAAGAGAGAGAAAAGGAAAAAACGAGATGTGATGCAGGAAGAGAATACTATAAAAAAAATACTATAAGTAAAAAATAAACAGAAATATAAATAAATGTTAGATATACAAATTTAAGACGATATATATTGAAGCAATATGTGTATACTGTAAAATAGAATTTAGAATTAAGTTATATATAAAATTTTATACAAAATAATATACGAACTCTATATATTATTCGTAAATAATAATAATATTAGTAATAATAATAACAGAAACAACAACAACAATAATAATAATAATAAGAGAGTAATGTAATAATAATAATAATTATAAATAATAATGATATGTAATAATAATAATTATAAATTAATAATGATATGTAATAATAATAATTATAAATTAATAATGATATGTAATAATAGTAATTATAAATTAATAATGATATGTAATAATAATAATTATAAATTAATAATGATATGTAATAATAATAATGATAAAGTTAGTTTTTTTTCAGTAAGATATCTGAAAAAAATGAAAAAAGTTGATGAAGCTGTCAAAGAAATTACAAAAAAGGGTTGAACAGGATGAAAGAACTGAAAAAAGGTGAAAGAAAATAAGAGGAAGATATCAAAGTTAGAGAAAGCAATAAAAGAGATAAGACAAGAAAATCATTCTAAAAAAAGTGAATACAGGTAGAAAAAATAAAGGGAATATAAAGAAGTATTCCAAAACAGAAGTAGTGATCACGTTTTAAAAATCTATATGATGAAAGAAGTATAAAAGAAAAAATTTCGAATGAAATTCAGAAGATAAAGAAGAAATGGAAAATGTATATAAATTATTAAATAATAGTAAATAAGATGGATAATTTTGAATAAAATGGAAAGAGTCCTGGTGAAAATGAGATCATACATAAAATGTGGAAGTACGGAGGAAGAGTTTCTTCTGTAAAAATAATGCAATAACAGAAGTAGTAAATAAACTAATAAAAGGAGAATAAATAAGAGGGAGAAGCGGATATTATGTCAATATTTAAAAAAGAAAAAAAAGGACACAAATAATTTTTAAAAAATCGCTTGAAGAAATTATGAAGTTTAACTTGGATAAAATATGAAAAGGAAATAAAATGTACAGCAATGCACAGTTTTTTTTTAAACAAAAAGGGTACGATTAAAATAATTAAAGAAAGGCTATAAATTTTTAAAATAAGAGAGCAAATTATTAATGTTTTGTTGATATAAAGGCAAAGAGAATATTTCCGTAATGCAAGACTTCCATATATTCTTATCCATATACTTTCTTATCATTGTAATCAAGGACTTTCCACGAAGAACACTACTTGAAATTGTACTTCCATAATAAGAAAAAAAATAAAATATTAATTTTACTTACATTTGAGATACTTTCTTTCTCTTTCAGCCACATCCCCTAGATAACACTCTCAGTATTTACAACTTTTGTCTTACTTGAGTTTTCAACATAAATTTTAACCATCTTACCTTTTATAGTGTCTCTTTTAACCAATATCCAATAAAATTTAAGATTATCAGCATCATCACACTTGTTAGACGTGAAAAAAATTATCTATTCCCTTTATACCCACAAGATTTTTCTTGTTCCTTCCCTCTCAAATCTTCTAAAAGCAAATTTTTTTATGAAGACAGACACTGTTACGGAACAGACATTCATCCTGCATTTGCAGTTTTTTCTTCTTTTCTCAATTTTCGTGGAAAAGTTAAAAGTTCGGTGAGTTCTTATAAAACAACTCTACAATGATTTTCCTCTTCAAAAAAAGACACCTCTTAAATATATCTCTAGCTTGAGGCCAATAGACGTCTTTCTTTCATTAGTACGATCTATCTCGGCTGCAAGCTCTTTTATTAGAGTTTATTTTATATCTCTTTTTTTCTTATCTTTCAACATACAGCATAAGAATTACATTCTTTCTGTCATTATGATATTTACCTTTTACTTCTACTGCTGTGAATAATTTAAAGTTGTTAAAATTAAACTTTTACTATTTAATGTTTACGTCTGTGAAATGCTTACTTCTTTAGATGCTACGACAATCGTTCTGTACAGTAACGATATTGGCCTAATTGATTTTACAAATCAACCAGATAGAAACCTCTCTCGCATAAGTCAATACTTCCTGAATTCGGCTAAACTGGCTAAACAAATGCAAACTTGTCATCGATTAAATCTCAAGTGATTTATTTAAGTAGGTGTTACATAATCTCTCTTTCTCTTATAATTAATAATTATAGTGTCGACTGATAGTTTTCTTTTAAACACCTCAATAATTTTCGATAAGCAATGAACATAAATTACCCATATCTTGGGTATCCAAAATTAGATATTACTTGCCTACAAGCATTTTTCCCCTTTAATGTGCAATTTACGGATGGCTTCTAGATCACTGTGTAATTTTAAAGATACCATCCATACAATCTCAACCTACGGTATTCTTATTTAAGAAACGATCTCCACTTCGCTTAACAATTACAATTTATTCAGTTATTTAATTATTAATCAGCTAAAATGTATTTATTAAAAATAATTTGCTTCTTCTTACCTTCGTTCTAGTTTAAACGCAGTATAAGTTACCCCTGAGACACTACTTTAATTGACTGGCCTTCAACCTTCGCACTTCCATATCATCTGACCTTAACATAGACGTTCAATCGTTAGAGAAGTTTGTTTCCAAATTTTTGGATTCAATTTTGAGGTCATGTTTTTGCAGGATTTTCTTTATGTCTTTCTTTTATGTCTATTCTCATTTTTGCACACTTTTCTCGTTTCTTATCTTCTCTTTATCTTCATTTTCTTTCTTAAGGATTACAAATTTCAATTTAATACCTTGCAAACTCTCTTCCTATTCTATTTTCGTTAGTAAGTACTCCTCGAGGCAAATCTGTCACTATTTTCACATATATTTTTAGAAAATTTCCTTTTCGGTGGTATACCTCTCTATTATCTTTAAAGTACTAAAAAAAAATTTAGCTCATTAAAATCTATTGTTACCTTCTGCACGTCTATCGCCATGATGATCGTTCATCTTAATAATTTCCATTCATTAATGTTTTAAAAAATTTATAATTTGATCACCTTTTGTTCTAATTCTTTTTTACTTTTATGATTAATTAATTTTATCATTAACAAGTTTTTATTTCCAAGTTTTTATTTTAATTTGCAAGTATTAGCTAGAACATCATTTATAAGCTCAAGTAAGGCTTATTTCATTTTTATAAACATGGTTTCATAAATGCAAAAGTAATGCTTTTATTATCTAAGTTTTACGTAGTTTGATAAAAATTAAAATTTCTCTTACTCGATAGAAACTTAAATATAATTTGGTTATATATTTAAATTTTTTATTTGGAATCCTGCATCACGCTTGTGCAGTGTTTATTAACTCTTTCTTGGAAGGTCTTGCATCTTGAATTTAAATATGTATTCGTCTACTTATTATTTGTTAAAGAAAAATTATTTTAATACATTGACAAAATAACTAATTTCAAGATTTTATGCATTTTGTACATTTATAAAACTCAACATACATACTTCTCATGAAATTTAGTTTAATCAAATTTTAATTTTAAAAATATTTACTGTTTTCTGGTCACGTCTACTTTACACATTTAAGAAATTTTATTAATACTGGATTTTTCTCCAGGATTCATATTTTATCTTATTTAAACTTTTATAAATTTGTTTTCTCTTCCCTAAATAGGCAGTATCATATATATTTCAATTACTTATTATTTATTGATTCTATACATGCATATATATATACACGTTTAGATTATTTAATTTATATTTAAATTACATTATATTATTTATTAATATTTGAGTTTTTATAAAAATCAGCAAGTTCGGTTTATTGTATGACAGTAACAGTGAAAGGAGAAAATTTTGTTCAAAATTAATGATGGCGGTATATAGAAGTACGAACGAAGTTCTAATATTTGTATAAAGTATTTTATTAAATATTATTTTACATTCTTATAAGATCGTGAATATTTATTTCAATTAAATATATTAAACGATAAAATGAAGAGTATTGATTGTAATTACAATATCGTACAAAGCCTCTTCGAAGCGGTTGGACAAATGAGAAGCTGTTTCTAAAAGATGATTGGTTACTGTGAAACAATTTTATACGAGATTACATTTTCTCTTATGATATATATCCAATGTCATATATTGGAAGTAAATGGTATTCATGAAAATAGAAACATCGTTGAAAGTAATAATTAGTATAAGATATTGTAATGTTATTTGAGTTACGACTAAAAGATTAACGTATCTGAAATTCAAAATTAGAAGTTATATAAATAATTGTGTACGAGTATTAATTTATTAAACGCCGAAATATCCAGAATTGCATTATTGTTTATTTTAACGTTAAGATTGATCTTAATATTGTAATAAATGCAATGTCAAGAAACGGTTGAACATCATTTAAATGTGAAACAGAAAATCAAAAAGAGACAAGAAAATAAAGAAGAAATTTATTTTCATTATATCTGGATATTATAGAGATCACTCACAATCGCGAAATGCTACTTTTATTGGTGTTTAATAATGTCAAACGTTTATTTTTAATTTAACTATATTTGTTTGTTTATTGATTTAGCCAGTGTTTATACTTGATACAATAAAACATTTGTTAATGGAAATATCTTCATATTTTAGTCTTATATTTTTAATGAATGGATTGCAAACTATTAACCTCTAATTTTTAATATTCCTAGCAAACTGCAGTTTTTTAGAAAATACAATAAAATAAATACTGCAGTTACATTCTAAAACTAATTTCAATCATAAAAATGAAATTATAGTAAAAAAACTATAAAAAATAAATATTAAAAATTACAGTTTTTTAATAATATAATCATTAAAAAAATGGATGTTCAACGACATTCTGTTCATACTTTGGTATTTCGTTCATTAAAAAGAACACATGATATGTTCTTAGCCAACCAAGGAAATCTACCTCCAACCGATTCATCTTTAGAAAAGTTAAAAACTGGAGTAAAAGCAAAAGATTGTTATGGCTTTGTTTTGAAGCAAGTCAACTTAAATAATGAAATCAAGAAAAGGAAAGTTAATGAAATAAGTTCTTCAACTTCAGATATTGAGCCTGTCAGTAATAATAGTTTATCTGTAGTTGCCAATAATCCTATACAGGCAACTGATAGTACAATTTCTAATATTATGACAAATTCCATTAAAAAGACTTTACCAATTGCTAAACCAAAATGGCACGCACCTTGGAAACTTTACAGAGTTATTAGTGGTCATCTTGGTTGGGTACGTTGTTGTGCTGTTGAGCCAGGAAACGAATGGTTTGCAACTGGTTCAGCAGATCGAGTCATAAAAATATGGGATCTTGCTACAGGAAAACTTAAGATTTCCTTAACTGGTCATATTAGTAGTGTAAGAGGACTTTCCTTTTCACAAAGGCATCCATATTTGTTTTCATGTGGTGAAGACAGACAAGTTAAATGTTGGGACTTAGAATATAACAAAGTTATAAGACATTATCATGGTCATTTATCTGCAGTATATTCAATGGCACTGCATCCTACAATTGATGTATTAGTAACTGCTGGTAGAGATTGTACTGCAAGAGTATGGGATATGAGAACAAAAGCAAATGTACATACATTGACTGGTCATACTAATACTGTGGCAAGCGTAATTTGTCAAGTTTATGATCCTCAAATTATCACTGGTAGTCATGATTGTACAATAAGATTGTGGGATTTAGCAGCAGGTAAATCAAGAGTAACTCTTACAAATCATAAAAAGAGCGTACGAGCGATTGCATTTCATCCAACTTTAAATATGTTTGCTTCTGCATCACCTGATAATATAAAACAATGGAAAAGTGAAGATGGAAAATTTATTCAAAATTTATCTGGTCACAATGCAATCATTAATTGTCTTGCAGTAAATGAAGATGGTGTTTTGGTTTCTGGAGCAGATAATGGAACAATGCATCTGTGGGATTGGAGAACAGGATATAATTTTCAACGTTTACAAGCACCAGTTCAACCTGGTTCAATGGACTCTGAAGCTGGAGTATTTAGTATTACATTTGACATGTCTGGTACAAGAATGATTACAACCGAAGCTGATAAGACTATTAAAGTATACAAGGAGGATGATGAAGCATCAGAAGAAAGTCATCCAATTAATTGGAAACCTGATATTGTTAAACGAAGGAAATATTAACATGTAAATTTTATACAAATAAAAATAAAAATATATGAATAAGAAATTATAAAGATGTATATATGTTGATTTTATATAAAAAATCCTATTTCTTAGTTAAAATATTTATAATTACAATATTTATTATTAAACTTTTTATTAGTATCCATTATAATATACATATTTATTCATAAAATATTTAATATTTATGATTGTACATTTCATACATGTACAGATTAAAATCCATATACAGCATATATTTTTTGCGCATGTGCAAATAGTAAACATCTAACCTATGTGTATATATAGTCAAATAAATATACAAAGATCTTGTATAAGGCAAATCAAATTTAAGCACAATTTATCTCCATAACATTAAAAACTTAAAATAATGCCTTCACAGAAATAAATAAATCAATATTAAATTCAATAATAATGAATTTTGCTTTTGTCTACAAGTATTTTTATTTCGAAAAATGTTAAAATAAGATAAATAAGATGTCATTTACACGAGCGTTAAAATAGTCGATAATTCTTAATGTAAGTACATTAAATACAGTATAATTTTTACTAATGCATGTCATTATTTTAACATTAAACTTGTTGAATAAAATTAATAAATAATAAATCTGTAACAGTTTAATATTTTTTTATTTATTTATATATAATGTACTTCATTATTTATTTAATATCTATTTTACTTTGACATTATAGCTGTTCCTGATTGTTCCCCTTTATTATCCTATGAAATCATGTAAAATCATTAACTATAGAAAAACAAAAAGTATCATTAAGAATTCAATCATGATATAACCTTAAAATAGTTAAACCAATTAATGAGGATTCTTTTGTTAAAATATTAATGTTGAAATAATGGCCTGTGATGCATGTGCCATCAAATTTACCCTATTCAAAAAAAAAGTGAGTAGCTTTTTAATACCTAATTGTAAAAAATAAATAACCAATTTATACATAATATTTTTTAATTTTTTTATTTTATAAAATTTATGTTTAAAATTCATGATTATTTTTCTATAATATCTATTAAAATATATATTTATATGTATTTTTTTTTTAACTCTTCACAAAAAATTATATTGTATTTTCAGAAGCAATGTATGGATTGTTTACAATATTTTTGTACAGAATGCTTTATAAGATGTTTTGATAGAATATTAAGATGTTATAATTGCATTATGCTATCTCGTAAACCCCTAATTAAAAGTCAAATATTACAAATGCGTTCAAAATATTTAAGACAATATCTATTACCAAAAAAAGTATCTATTAGAGGATGTATATGTAAAAATTTAATACATTATCAATATTTCTATTAATTTTTATAAAATTAATAAGTAACTAAAGATAATTTAAATATAATTAAAAAAAAAAAAAAAATTTTTTTTAATTGAAAACTTAAAATATATATTATATGTAAAATTAAGTTTAAGATCTTTCTGAGGTTTGTTTTTTTTTGGAATTATTTGTACATATAAAGAAATAATATTAATTATTTTAATTATTATTGCAACTTATTATTTTACATAAATACTCATTGATTTATTTTTAGAATTGTATTTGTTATAAATTAAATCATAATATAAAAAATTATATTTATATTTATTTTTCAACTTTAAAAAAAATTTTTTTTATAGGTAGCAAATTAAAAATAGATTTTGTAAATTATAAATATTTTATAAAAAAATTTATGTAATTTATGTAACATTGTAATAATTAGTTTTTAGAAAATATTCAAGAATCAAAGATTATCAAATATTATTTAATTCTTATTCAAATCTTTATCTAAAAAATATTTACTTTTTGGTAATAGAATATAACAGGAAATATTATTTTATACGTTTATATTAGCTATTTATTTAGATCTTACTTTATCTGTTTCGTAAATACAAATGAAAACTGAAAACTTGCAGATACATATTATTAATAATTTAGAAATTATTTTTACGTCAAATTCATGTATAATTAATACATCTACATGTATAAAATTTATAATTCAATTACACGCATACAAATATAAATTAATTTATTGATCTTTTTCTCTTAAATTAATTACTTGAATTAAGAAAGTATTCATTTGCTTAAAAAAGAAAAATTTTTACTTTGTTATAGAAAAAGAAGATTTGGTTAATCTTTTAATAATTTTTGCAAATGGTAATCAAACAAGAAGACCCAATGAAAGATTTGAAAACATATCATATAATGAAGAAACTGAAAATATAACAGAATTCAATGAAATGTATATGTTCAATTCAAATTTTTTAAAATATTGGATAATTACATTCAAATTTCTAATATGTAAACACTTAATTTTTTCAGTCAATCAAATCTTTTTGAAACTGCACAAATTCCTGTGAGTTCACCAACTCGTCGATCTAGAAGTCCTCAAGTTAATGAAAGACCACTTAGTGATGCTTTTGTTCTAGAAGAAATTGAAGAAATTAACCTATAAATAGGTTAGAACATAATATTGAAATTGAAGAAGTTTTGGAAAATGATAATAACATAAATATAGGACCTGAGCCAGTGATAACAGAACAAGAAGAAGTTTCAGAAGCATCTCACATAAAACATACAGAAATGCTTACAGAAATACAAATGGTATTATATAAAGAATAATATCTACGTATTATGTATGCATACACGTGCTTTGTGAAAGATTTTATAATAAAATTATATATTAAATTTTACAGTGGACTGGAACTGTCAAATTATCAAATATAAATGATCTTTCAGAATTAAAATATTTAAGTGTAAAGCAACTGAAAGACTTACTTAGCGCTAACAGAGTTGACTTTAAAGGCTGTGTAGAAAGATATGAATTACTAGACAGAGCTTATAGATTATGGGAAGAATATAGAAAATCTAGAAAAGGTATAATTAATCATAATAATTTAATACGTGATTTATGATTTCATTAATTTATTTGTTACTTGATCTAAGTGATATAGTTTTTACAAACAATGTTTAGTTTTTGTAATGGTAGATATACATATTTTATTTAAGATTAACTTATTATTTACAAAATTTAAATAATTACTCATTTTTTTAACATTTTTTTAAATTTTCTTGTAAAACTAGTTTATTACAAATTATAGAGAAGTCAATAAAAACTGAATTTTTTATTAAAATTAATACCTTTTACTTACAGTGTTTGAAACGCTAGATGAAGATGCCCTTTGTAAAATTTGTTTAGATGCTCCAATTGAATGTGTAATTTTGGAATGTGGGCACATGGCTTGTTGTATTAATTGTGGAAAGCAAATGTCAGAATGTCCAATATGTAGGCAATATGTTGTTCGAGTTGTAAGATTTTTTAAAGCCTGATAAATTCTTGGAAATAAAGTTAGTTTAACAAATTAAATAATTAAATAAAAACTACTATTTAATCTAGTTCACAATAAATATATTATGTTTATAATATCTTATATATTATTTTAGAAGTAAACTGATTCCATTATATAATTTTATTTATATTTAGTATATATGTAAAAATGAAAAAAGCAGTAAACTTAAATAAATGAATAAATGTATTAAAATATTTCCTTTGTTATATATTGTTTTTTTTTTTTAATGAAAAAATTAAGTGTTTTTCAAATATTTTTTATTTTTGAAATGATAAAGTACAAAATTATTCGAATCTACAACAATTCTCAATCACATCATATCATATAAGAATTGTAAATGGTTCTACAGCTGATTTTGTCACATTGTATAAAAATCAAATATTATTCTCTACAGTTATTTAAGAACTTTAATTAAACAATGATTTTGAAATAATGTAGGTTGTAAAAACTTATTAAAACAGTTTTTAAAATATTTTTTACAAACTTCGTAAGTGACTTCTACAAGTACATACTAGATAGAACATGAAATTTTGGCAATTGTCAGTTATACTACTATGTTATGCACAATTAACAACTCAGTACTAATTACAGGTTTTTATTACTCAAACACTTTTTGAAGTGTTATAATTCACATGATATTTTGTTATATATTACTTGTGAATAAGAAATTAATTATTTCAATGTGACAATAAAAAATATTTCAAAACAACCTTTAAGGTTGTTTATAAATGTTGTAATTTAAAAATTATCTTTGAATAGGAGGAGCCATTGGGAAACTAGAAGAGCCAGAACTAGACATAGAACTTGGTCCTAGTAAAACTTGCTTTTGATGAATGCGTTGTGCTTCTTCCATTCTAGCACGTTCAATTTCAAAGATGATTGGTGCAAATAAAATTGCAGACGAACTAACAAATAACCATGTAGCAGAACGAGAAATTGAATAAAGACCTAAAAAATAAAAATTGTATTAATTAGTAATATCAATTTTATGTATTTTTAATTTAATTCTTTATTTGAATATACTATAGTTTTTTAATTATCTTTTATTAATATATTTAAAAACAATAAACTGATAAAATTTGTAAATATATAGAATAATTCTAGTTTTTAAAAATATCAGTTATATAAAAATATAATGTTTAATATAATTAGATGTAGTCCTAACCTTTAACACAAAGTTTCATACAAATTCCAGTATTATAGCCAAAATTTCTCACTTTTTCTGGAAACATTTCTGTAAGTCCAATTAATCTTTCTACAAGACTTTCATCCTGAAAATAAAAAAATAAAATATATATTAAGTTATCATTATGAAATTATGAAATAAATACATGTTAATATACTATTATATATTGTAAAGATTTAAGAATCATTCTTAAATAATTTCATTAATTCAATTTTTCTAATTATGAATAAATAAAATTTGTAACATTATTTCGTAAACATACATAAATTTTCATTTATGAAATTAAGTTATACAATAAATAGATTCTTCAAGTATATTGGTTACTTAAATATGCCGGAATATGCCGCTTATAAATTTTGATAATTGTATAATAGTTGTTAACACATGTTCTATAAAAAAAGAAAGTTAAAACAAACCTCTTCATTTTCCTCATCATCGTCATCGTCATCAAGCGTGAAGGGCTTAATTTCTGGTGAAAGCATTTCGCTAGAATCCAAACCGCTGTCTAATATCTCTGAATCTTCTGTAATGGTAGCCATCTAAATCGCGTTAATATAGCTGTTCTTATGTTTAGAATTAATTTTTTCTAGTTGTAATCGAATGGACGTATGTCACTAATATCTAAATTATTATTTGAGATCAGCTTTATCTTATAAAATTCAGTGCAAAAAAAGTATTAACTAAAACACAATCCACATTACAAACATGAAATATTTGCTAACATGCGCGTGTACTTTGGAATATACTTTTTAAAGGTTGGATTTTGGTATGAACTTTGGAATATTAGACTAAGGAATTAAACACTTGGAAAATTATAAATTCGGAACACTTGGATAAGTTAAAGCATTTTAATAATCTAAATTACAAAAAGCGTTTCTTGTGAATTACACGGTTCATTATTAAGCGTTTCTTGTGAATTACACGGTCGCATATTTGTAATGTTAATAAAATTTAATGTAACATAGATACGTCGGTGCAGGTTTAAAAATTGTACCAAATAAACTATTAATTTATTTTAATTTTAAATAATTTCTTAATATTTTTAATAATTTTAATATATATAATTGTAATATCATTATCTAATAAAATTATTTAATACCATTTTTTATTAAGATGTTCAAATTGATTCAATTATTAATACAATATATAAAATACATATCATTGATAATACTTGTTCTGTAAAGAATTAATTAATTTTTTCAAATATTTACAAACTATTTAACAAGTTTCTTTTTTTTTTAACTATAAGGCACAAGTTTAAATATTTTCTTAATATTTCGTCATATTCTGTACTACTTAATACTTCATATGATTTTATTAATTCAGTTTTTTCAATAATCTCTTCACTAACATTAGAAATTTTTTCCTCTAAACTTAAATTAAGTATTTTATATGCATCAACAGTTAATGGTGTTTCTGTGTACATACGTATAGTGCAAGATAATTTTGTAATAATAGCTTTCATCTCAGCTATTTCTGATCTAAGTATTAAGTTTTCAACATCTTTTATATTTTTATCATTCATTTTGTGTTTTAGCTTATTCCACTGATCTAACATTTTTTGACAATGAATTAAATCTCTTTTATATTCTAAACAAACTTCATCAATTTTATCTTTCCAATGTATATTTTCGAATTCAGTTTTTTGATGAAATCGAGAAAAAATTATGGATTCATTATTTTTTAATATTTTTTTAGTTGATCCTGCAACATGCACATATCTAAAAAAATTTAATAAAAATCTTTAAAATCTATTTCTCAGATAGAAAAAATAAATATTATTTATTTAAACATACATTAACTTACATTGTTATAAATTTGTGTATTTTTTCACGCAACTTTGTTTCTAAACAATTTTTTATGACTTGCTGTTCCTCATAACTAAATTCATATTTTGGTAAATCTATAATTCCTAATAAAGTTAGTTCTTCTTTTAATTCAATTGAATTATTAGGAATGTACAAATACTTTTTTAGTTCATGAATTGTAAAAAACTCCTTTAACTTATTTATTGTACTAGTTTCAATCACACCATTATTGCTACAAACTATTTCTTCAAGACATTGATAAATAAGTTTCAATTTAGCATAATTACATATATTTTCTTCACAAGAATTGAAAGCCTTGTTAATATGTTTTAATTCCGAAAATTTTTTTAACTCTGTATGTTGACTATCATTAGTACAGCTCTTATTGATGTCACGACACATACTACGCCATTCAGAAATATTACAAGTGGAATCAAATTTATAAAATGCTGAACTGTTTGTTTTAGAAATTCGGGATAAATTTGAAATACCTGAAATATATTTTAAAAAATCTATAGACATAATATATGATTTAATATGATTTGTAAAAAAAAAAAAAAATTACTAAAATGAACTTTAAATAACAATTTTCAGGATAACCTCAAATTCAAGATTATATTCAAGATAATTCTTATTTTCTTGAATTTTATAGAAAATTAACATTCATATAGATGAATTACCTGATATTAAACTTGAATCATCCATACTGTTCATAATATCTGATTTTCAAAATTAAACTTAAGTAATACCAAAACTCTTATTCTCCTAAGAGCTTGTACTAATTTTTTATAGCTTGAATGTATAAAAAATTCAGAAACTGTTATGATGCGGTAGTTTACATTTTGCTTGTCGATTGAATTTTTCCACATAACGTACGTCTTTCATCTCTTGCGAATCTAACATTTAATTTTTGCAAAAAAATATAGATATCAATTTATATTATATGGTATATATATAAATAATTTATATTAGTTTAAAAAAAAATAAAATATATAAATCCTGATTTCTAGTTATTTACTTCAATTATACAAACCCAATTTTTGAATTGTAACGCATATACTGGTTCAAAATATTTATAATTTTTGAAAGTTCTTCTACTGTGACTTAAGTAGTTACAATCTTTTAATAGATTACATTTATAACCTTTCTCTGTCAAGATTAAAACTTAAAAATGTGACATTGAATTAATAGATTTTGCATATTTTTATGAAACCGCTTTATTCTTTTAATATTAAATAATAACTATTTTTCTGTCTTAAAAATAATTTAAAAATTGAAAACATGAGGAATATTGAAATAAAAGCTAAAGTAGATAATATTGAAGAAATAGAAAGAAAAGCAAAAAAATTAAGTGACTCTCCATTAGTTGTCATTAATCAACGTGACATTTTTTTTAATTTACCTGATACTCAAACAAATGCTGGTGGCAGATTAAAATTACGTGAATTTCAGGTTTAAAATCATATAATTAAATTTAACATAAATTATTGAACACATTTTAAAAAAATATTTTTATTTAGGATGGTACTGCCGAGTTAATTTTTTATCAACGACCAAATATTAAGGGTCCACAACTTTCAGTCTATTCGAAAATACAATTAAATCTAGAAAAATGCAAGGAATTAAAAGAAATATTGACTGAAGCTAATGGAGTTCTAGGAATCATAACAAAAACTAGACATCTTTATGTAATTAATCAAACACGTATTCACATTGATTATGTTTTTGAATTAGGAACCTTCATAGAACTTGAAGTATTAAAGTATCTAATAATTTTATAAATTATTTTTTACATTTTCACTTATTAAGTTTATGATATTTAGATTGTTTTAGATGATAGTGATGATTTAAAGAACGGAGAAAAAATAGTTGAGAAACAAATGAAAATTCTTGGTATTTCAGAAAGCTCCTTATTATCTGGATCATATTTAGATATGATGAACAGTAAAGTTGTCAAGAATCAATAATTCCCAAAGTAAATTCTTGTATAATTAATTTATTGTTACAATATACTTACATTGTAATTTTCATATTTACAAGAATTGATTCACATCATTATAATTTTATAAATTCAATGATTGTAATACTTCCAAAAATATTTATTTTTAGATCAACCAAATTGAATATTGATATCAAGTCAAAATATAAAATTAAAAAATTTTTTTAAATTAACTGACATGAACTTTAAAATATTCTAATAATTTTTGTACTAAAACAACTTACTTACAAAATAAATATGTAAGATCTTTGCTACCTATCTAAATATAAAATTTGATTTAAAAAAAATATTTTTACAAATAACTAGTTGTAAATTTTAATAATATATTAATTAATTAAGTAAAAGACGTTTGATATATTTAAGATACTTCGATATTTTTAAAACGTACATAATTTTTCTAATTAATTTAAAAAACTAATAATAGTTGTAACACAGTGGTAAGAAAAATCAATAATTGAAAATTTGCATATTTTTATTTATATATTTATTACAAGCCATAGGTAAAAATAATATTCATGCAGAAAGTTTTTCTATCAAATATTAAAAACAGAACTAAAAGATCTGCAGCAGTAAATAGTAAGATCTACTCAATGGTCTTTGTTTTAAACAATTCATTCATTCTATATATAAAGATATAAATAACTGGAAATCATGAATATACAATATTTCGAGGAAAATACACGTACAATAATCAAATTAAATTTTCAATATGATTAGTAGTTAAGGCATTAAAAGATACGAAAACCATTGAATGAATAAATAATTTAAAAAGCAATTTAGAAAATTATAAGTAAATGAATAGAGCAAAAATTGATAAATACAATAGAAGAAATAATATTAACAGGAACTTTTCAAATTTGATCAATAACTTATTACAAGATCATTGAAATACAAGGGTATTTATCATTATTTACCTAAGCATTACAGAGTGACAAAACATATCAAATACCAAAAATAAAAATGGTACACAAGATTTAAAATTTTCTTTTGACTATATTATTATTAATATTAAATAAATGAGTTTTTAAAAAATTATTGTTTAACTTTGTGATTTTTTTATATAGTAAGAAGTGGTTATTAGTTAGTTTTTCCAAGGATTAAACCTGGATCTAATTACTATCCTATTTTATCACCACAGTAAAATAACACTATAAATAAATATAAGGAATAGTTGTTGAAAATAATATAATTTCTTATTAAAAAATTATTTTTTTAAAAGTTTATATTTTATTAGAAAATATTGTTAAATATATATTTACCTTATTTTTGTAATTTAAAATTTAAAATAAACTGATGTTCAGAATTTTGTTGATACTTAATTGAAGAAACAAATACGGAATATTTATATTCGTATCAAACATATTAATGAATCTTTTATTTTTTACTTAAGTACTTATGATGAGAATAATTTATCTTTGAATTAGCTTAAAAAATAATAAGGTTAATAAATAAGAAATTATGTATACACTTTAAAGGTTATGAAAAACACAATATACACGCAATAGATTGACATTTATATAATTTGTAAAATCTATTATCCTTTGAGCTATATATAGTTAAATATTTTAAAAGACGCGCAAATAGTTTTGAAATAAATTTTTAGTAAGCATTAAATCATTAATATATATTATATATTTTATATTTTTACTTGCAGCAAAATTCACACTTAATAGAACTAACAAACACTCGTTATTTGAGAATTGTGTATATTTATTTTAATAAAACTTAAATTGTACTATTCTTACTCAAATGTATGATTAATAAATATTTTTCACAATGGAATCCAAGCAAAAAAGTGAACACTTGTTAGGATTAAAAGGTATAAATTAAAAACATCCTTACTAACCTGAAATTAGTTAATTTGCTATGTATAATTACTATTGTAATCCATTACTAATGGATTATTATCATTTTATGTACTAATTATTAGTGATGAGACTAACAAGACCAGCGTTTATAAGTCCTGTAGTTGTAACATGCGATTCTACAGATTTACCTAGTAATACATTAAATATTGAATTAAAAAATGATTGTACTGCTCTTCAAGGAATGGAAACTGTAGCTATTGGTCAATTTATGATTTTACCTCAGAGTTTTGGGTAACAATTAAATATTAATATATTTTTTTTTAACAAAGATGCTAAATATTTTATTTTTCAGTAATATTCATCTAGGAGAAATATTTTCCAGTTATTTATGCATTCACAATGGAAGTAATCAAACAGTGAAAGATCTAATTGTTAAAGTGGGTAAAATATTCTGTATTTATCACATTTTATACATTAAATAATATATTTAATAATTGTCAGGCTGATCTCCAAACAAATACTCAAATTATTCCATTATCTGGTCAGAATTCTCAATTGAAAGAATTAGAACCAAATAATACTATTGATGAAGTGATACATCATGAGGTTAAAGAAATTGGAACTCACATGTAAAATTATAAAACACATAAATCTTATAGAAAATAGATTTTGATTAATTCAAAATTAATACAATTATTAAATTAATAAAATATTCTCAATCCATATTATTTTAAATAAAGTTCTTTCAAGGAAGGTTTTTAATATACAAATAGTTTCTAATTCATCTATTTCCTAGTTATTGCTCTAACATTTATTTAAAACAAGAAAATATAGCCTCATTTTAATTGACTATCTGCATCATTGCTAACATAAGATTGCATATCATAGCATGTTTTCTGAAAATTAAATACAGGTAGTATAAAATTTAAAGAGGGAAGTTTTTTTATAAACACTTTGAGGTTTTGTATCTTTTTTGCAGAAATATAATAAATTATTAACTGTTTATGAAATAATTAACTTGCTTACATACAGCTTGTACTGATTATTTCTTGACTTTTGCAGCTCTGCAGAATCTGTAGATTTTTTATTGAAATAATGAACTGTTTCATTATATTATTTTGGTTAACGTAAATGAAATGTATCAGTACACATTTTTTTAAATACTGATCAATAAATAAAAATTAATCTAATTAATTATAAAACGGATAACTGTAAAATATAATTATGAAACATAATTATTAGAGCTAAAAAATGCTTGTATCTTCAAACGTTCATTTTTAAATTTAGTGACAATTATTTATATCATTTTTATACTAAAACTAATTGAAAACTATTTTCTATAATATGGTATTGAGCTATTAGTCATTAATCATACTTTCAATAAAAAATTTTTCATTTTAGATTAGCTTGTGAAGTAATATATACACCTGTTAATTTAAATGGGCAACCGTTATCTTTTAGAAAATTTTTTAAATTTCAAGTTGTTAAACCTCTAGACGTTAAAACAAAGTTTTATAATGCAGAAAATGATGAACTATATCTTGAGGCCCAAATTCAAAATTTAACAGCTAATCCTATTTGCTTGGAAAAAGTAGCCCTAGAATCTTCACATTTATTTACTGGTAAAATAATTTTTTCAATAGATATCTATAAATTATAAAAAATTATTAAAAATAATTTTTTTTAAGTTTTAACGCTTAGTTTAAATGAAAGAAATGAATCAATATATGGAAAAGTAAATTTATTGGACCCTGGTTACAGTCGTCAATATCTTTATTATTTGAAGCCTCAACCAAGCTTAACTAAAAATCCTAAAATGATGCATAATATTACAAATATTGGGAAATTAGATATTGTTTGGAGAAGTAATTTAGGAGAAAGAGGTCGCCTTCAAACTAGTCAGTTACAAAGGATGGTACATAAATAAATTGTATTTAAATTTTAATATATTAATAATTGTTACAAAAATAGCATTCTTAACAAATTTATTTAGGCACCAGATTATGGAGATCTTAGAGTTAGCACAAAAGATATACCTACTAAAATTTATCTTGAGCAACCTATAAATTTTAAAATTCACATAATAAATACTTCGTAAGTTAATTTTTGTATTAGAAATATAACAAATAAAATATTTAATTATAACATAAAAATTTCTTTATATAGGGAAAGACAAATGGATTTATTATTAAGTTTACAATCAAATACATCTATCAGTTGGAGTGGAATTTCAGATAAAATTATTGGTACACTTAAACCAGGAGAATTTGTTTATATTCCTCTTTGTTTAGTTCCTCTAGAATCTGGTCTTATTGTAAGTATTTTATACTACAACTTATGATGTATAATAAAAATATAATATAATAAAATTTTTATAGGCTGTTTCAGGTTTAAGACTAACAGATACTTTTCTCAAAAGGGTTTATAATTATGATGATCTAGCATTAATTTTTGTTACTCGTACAAATTAAAAATTTTTATTAAGATAAGAAATAAAATATTTATTTATTTAAAGCGTTTTATTTATAATAATAAATAGCCATATTACAAAATCAACTTTATTAATACAACTAATTTGCTATATTTATCCAAAACCTTTATATATAAATAAATAACTGAATACAGTTATTTTTGTCAGCCATTTATAGACAGTAAAATTTTAATTTCACATAATACATTTCTAATGAACAAATTTTTAATTAATTATAGAATTTAAATATTAAGAAATGTTCTAATCTTTAAAAATTTTATACTTTAATTTTTTATGTATAAAAATAAAAAATTTTAAATTAATAGAATACAAAAAAAGTGCTCAAATAAAATAAAAATTTATATTAGCAATGCATTGTCATTTTTTAAGTTTTTCAGTAAATTTTAATCAAAATTAATAATCAATATCAAAAACGTTTATTTACGGCATTTTACTCTATCTGCTTTATTTATTTATTACTGTCTTATAGCAGATAATTATAGTTATAATGTAATGGGAGTAAAAATTATAAAATAATTGTATATTTTAAATATTACTCATTCTCAAATATAAATTAAAAAAAATATTTATTTAACTTCATAATGTAGACTTATTAATGAGATATAATCAAATTTTATTATATTCTGATTTAATTTTTCTATAATTTTATTTTATTTTTAAATTTTATATATTCAATTAGTATAATTGCTTTTGTAAGATTCAATGTATATTTTTAATGATTACAGAAAATATTAAATTTCTTGTTATTATAAGTTATTAATAGTATATATATTTATTTTATCACCTATTTATGGAAAGGTGATAAAATAAATTCATGAGCATTAAATTATTTATGCATATTATATATTTTTACTTACATTTCACATTTAATAAAGCTAAAAAATAATTGTTATTTACAAATTGTGTAGACTTTTTTTTAACAACATAGTTTTATTATTCTTACTAGAATATGTGATTATTAAATATTTTTCACAATGGAATCCAAGCAAAAAAGTAAACACTTGTTAATTTATGCATTGCTAATCGTAAAAATGTCCCACTTCAATTTCTTATAATTTTTGAAAAAATAATAAGGAAATATTAAAAAATAGTACTTTGTTTTTATTGATTAGATATTAAATATAATATTTAAAAATTGAAATTTTATCTAAAAATGTTTATTTCACAATACTTAAAGCTTCATTTTTTTTATTGATTTAATTATTGTATGTAACGTTGAAATTTCAAAATCCTTCAAACAAATAGAAATTAATAACGGTTTATCAATATTCATTTGTTCTGCAATATATCTTGATGCTGCATGAATTTCAGGATCATCTTTTCCAAAAATAACTCTAAAATACAAAATTTTGTATATACAATTCTTAGTAATTAATAATATTAACCTCTAATTTAATACATACTTTGTGTCATATACATTACTATTATATTCATGGATAATAGATTCTTTATAAACAGACACTAGTGATCCAAGTTTTCGATATTGGCTAATTATTAAAAATATACGATTGCTAAAATAAGAAATAAATTTTTTATAGGTTAAGTTCATATAAATTCAAAGAATTGGATAAAAACGATTTATATTAATTGTGATTTTTTATGGGACTAACTTGTAATTATTAATGGAAATATCTGTATAATTATTATTAACAAGGACACTGTAAGATTTATCAAACATACTGTATAATTGATGGCCAATGGTTTTGCTGTTGGTGTGCGCATTTGTGTATGTGTATATATATAAATATATATATATGTGCATTAACTGATCAGCTGCTTCTTTCTTTTTTAATGTATGTGATAAAAGGAATATTTAAAACATATAATATAAAATTAGCACTTTTATAAAAATAAACTGTGTACGCAATCCAATCAAAAGCTGGTGAAACAAATATTTTTAAGAAAAACATGCAAAATGTGGTGTAAGCGAATTCCAAGTATACTTTCATAAGAAATTACCACTTTTCTCAAAATTCATTATAAATATCGCATTCATATACGAGGAAGGGGAATATGCGCGCGAGACTCGTTACTTCTTTGAATAAAATTGTCGTTGCTTCATTTTATATACGACTTGTAACTACTAGCTCATTTCTTGCAATTTTGCAAAAGTTCATGTGCAGATAAACGCTTATCTATATGGGTAAGTGCGAAACTATTGATTTTTCTGAAAGATCGTAAGTGAAATTCGTAGACAACCAATCCAGGTCTCTTTGCGGCAATTTCCGCCACCCCGCAGAGGCGCAAAGCCATTCGCGCGTTCTCTCAAATGCGAACGAAGTAGTGTGCGTGGTCTCCTGTGTTACATGAGTAGTTTCTCTCTCTAGTCTTCACAAGCGCTTGAGCGGCCGTGTGAAAATCGATAAATTGCCTCTACTGATAGACATAGCACAAAACCCTACATGCCAATTGTTTGTACTACTAGTTAAGGATAAAAAAGTTGTTTTTTGCAGTTTTTTGTCCTTCGTGTTTCAATTAACATATTGATAAATCGCAATTTGCATCATTTAATATTTTTTTTAATTCAACGTTTTCCTCATTTAAACGTTAAGCGGTTACAAATCATCTTGTCAAATATATATATCAAAATAAATAAGCATATACAGGGTATCCCATGAGCCCGCGCCGCGAATTTAGAAAATATGCGCGAATTATTATTCGAAGTGATGACCGGAAATGCGCAGAGGGCGCGCGCCGTGGCCTTGCGAAGTAGTGTCACGTAGAATACATACACGCACGCGCTTCAGCAGGCCGCATACATGTATATTGCTTGCAACGTTGAACCATTGATACGAACCGAGAGAGTAGTTGCATTGACTTGAATATAAACATTTTTAATAATATAGAGGGGGGCCCTTTGTTGTACGTATACGCGCAAACACATGTAAGTGTTAAATCAACTACGCTGCCACTCTTGCGTGCATGCACACATGTGCACGCGTCGCAAGCATACGTAATAAACAAGAAGTGTATAAACAAAACTTCGCTACCGTGGCAGGCAAACACTATATCACTGCATTTTCATTCATCTTTCATACTTTATCTTTTTTACATCCTTATATATGCACTGTATACATGTGAGTACGAAATTGTGATAAATCTAACTACGCTTTCTTATATCTTTCGCGCACTTCTTGCTCTCTTTTTCTCTTTTGTTGCTTAAGAAATCTGAGGAACTTTCTTACAAAACCAGACTACAGTTTATTCTGCACACATTTATATGCATATGTGCATTCACGTGTATTTGTGTACATAAGTGTACGTACGCGTTCAGTTTAGTGGTGTTGTCTTTCGAGCGGTACTCAGTGCAGCCGCGGAAAATCGGACGCGCCGCGCGCGATACGCCGAATTGTGTGTTGCATTATTTCTCTCCTTCTATTTCTCTCTCTCTCTCTCTCTCTCTTTCTAAGTTCTCACACTCCTTGTACTTGGATATCGTACGAATAATCTACATCCTGCATCATCGTCATCGTGTAGTAGCGTATTCATTATTAGTTCACAGTCTGAACAATAGCTGCGCGCTTGCATATAATCGAAAAAGAGCGCTTTTCTTTGCGCGCAGCCGGGAAAATTTCGTGTTTATTAGTAGGTGGTGGAGGAGGGAGGGGAAGAGAAGAGTACATCGGGCTTTTTTCGCGCGCGGCGGTAGTAGCGGCTGCGACTGACTCCTATATAGTTGTAAAAGAGTGAAATTACAAAAGGTTTGGAGTGAGCCGAGAAGCGCGTCGACCCTTGAGATTGAAGGGAGAGAGAGAGAGAGAGAGAAATCAAGAAAGAGAAAGAGTGAGAGGGAGACAAGTGCGCCTTAATTCTGTATTTGCAAGGGCAGATCTTCGCTGGCGACAAAATGTCGTGCAACTACGCTGACGGTCTGTCGCCTTACGAAGACAAAGGCGTCTTAGGCCTGGAGGAGGTAAGGATGTACATTCTTATTCTTTGTTTTTTTTATTGGTTGTTTGACTTTTTTGCCGATACAGTGATGTACACTCTGAATTTGCCGTTTCAAAAATATTAAGTTTACCAGTTTTATGATAATTTATATTTTATTTAAATTAAAATATTTATTTTTAAATTATAATATATGTACTGACATGTTACGCTTCAACTTTTAAAATTAAAAGTTGATATTAAATAATTTTTAAACGTGATAGATTATTTATTTTAATTCCTATTATTTACATAAAAGAACTTGGATTTGTAAATATATAAAAATATGTTTAATTTTTGTTTTTATATTTATAAATTTAAAGTTTTAAAAATCTATTATTGATCTTTACTATTTTTTTTCCAATGTTTATTGCAGAAGTATATAAGTAATTTTCTAAATTGTGTCTATTAAAAACTTCCATAATATAAAATATTTTTAAGTAATAATGTGAAATAATATTTCAATTGTAGAAATTTGACACAGATGAAACACTTAGACTTAAATGTGAGTTATTAGCTGATTGGATTAAAGGAGCTCGACATGTAGTTGTTCACACAGGTGCAGGAATCAGCACTGCTGCTGGCATTCCAGATTTTCGGTATTTATACATTTTTTTCTATTGTCTCTTATGTTAATTTTATATGAAATTTTTATTTTAAAGTGGTCCGAATGGAGTATGGACTTTGGAACAAAAGGGTTTGAAACCTTCTTCGAGTGAATCATTTGATGAAGCAATACCTACAAAAACACATATGGCTTTAAAAAAACTAATTGATGCAAGTAAGAAATAATAAATCTTAATATTTTATGTGAATCAATAAAAATTTATGTAGATTTACACTATAGTATTCATATTTAAAATATATATATAAGTATAAGTAAATGCTTAAAAAATATATTTATCTGTGTACTTTTTGTTTAATAAAAACATAATAAATTAAAGTGAATGAAAATACATATTAGAATTTATTAAAGCATAATAATTAATTATTTTCAATTGAAGACAATTAAAGGTAAAAACTAAATAATATTTAGTAGCTTTTTTAATGACAATTTCAAAAATTTATATTTAAAATTGATCAAAATTACACTAATAAAAATATAAATATAATTTTCGATTTTAATTATTATTATTCTGAAATTATTTTGCAAATTTTGTATTGTAAAATGTATTAGTTGTAATTAGATGATTCGATGAATTTAATGCATTAAGTTTATTTTGTTTTTCAGATAAAGTTAAATTTATAATAAGTCAAAATATTGATGGATTACATCTTCGTTCAGGAGTTTCAAGACAATATTTAGCAGAATTACATGGAAATATGTTTGTGGAGCAGTGTGATAAATGTGGAAGGTATATAAACACTTTAATTTTTAATTCTTTTATATTATATTTTAATAATATTTTTAAATGTAATGAAATTTACAGACAGTTTATTCGTAACTTTGCAACGAAAAGTGTTGGAAAAAAATGTTTGGAAACTGTGTGCCGTTCTGAACAAATAGGTGGTAGACCTTGCAGAGGAAAAATGCATGATACAATTTTGGATTGGGAACATAATTTACCAGATAATGATCTTGCATTATCTGATCTTCATTCAAGGTCAGTTTTTTCATGTATGTAGGAATGTGTGTATAAGTTGTTATGTATAACCTTTTAAAAAAATAAAATTTAAAAAAATGATTTTTAAAATGAATAATTTTGATTAGTTATTAGTTAACAATTTATATTTTACTAATTTTGTAAATATAGAAATTGATACGTTTTTTAAATTCAACTCATCACCATTATCATTAAGCACAAGTAGACGTATATGGATTGGTATAATAATAAGTTTTATAATTATACAGTATTTATTTAGATAAAATAAATGATAGTTGAAATATAAAATTACATTAAAATATTTTGTAATTAATATGTTTAATTATTATTTAATAATTACAGTGTTGCCGATTTAAGTGTATGTTTGGGAACAACACTACAAATTATACCAAGTGGAAACTTGCCTCTTTACACAAAGAAATATGGTGGACGTCTAGTTATATGCAATTTGCAACCTACTAAACACGTTAGTTTTATTAAATATCTTACATTATATTTGATATTTTATTTTTTAATTCAATTAATAACTCCACTTATTTTGTAGGATAAAAAAGCAGATTTAATTATTAATGGAAAACTTGATGATGTTATTGAAAGTGTCATGAAAAATTTGGGTCTAGAAATTCCAGAATATGAAAGTTCTTCAGATCCAACTCGAAATACTGATATAAATTCTCGTGAAATGGATTGGACGATACCAACTAGTAGAATCAAAGAAATGAAAATATTGTATAAAAAAGTTTGTACACCAGTCAAACGAAAGCGTAGAGCGACATACATGTATGAACGTGAAATAACAAAATACACGCCCAAGCGTAAAGAGAAGAAACAAGACTTTACAGTTAAAAAAGAAGAAATTGATAATGGTTCTTCTTTAAGCAACTTTAACAACGAAGAAAGCAACGCAAATAAAGAAACAGTAACGAAACTAGAGCCGTCGAATGATGACTCTAATGAGGCTACAACGTGCATAGATGTTCCAGCTGAGGAAAGCAACGTTACGTAGTGAAATACATAAAGAGAAAAAATGATATATGATTATTACATTATATTTCTTAAACGCAACAAATTAGTTTATATGTGCGTAATATGTCGTTGTAATCGTGCACAAAAAATTTTAAGCGTAAAAAGGATGTAAATGTTTATTCGAAAAAGATAATGCGATTAATGATATGCTTTTAATTAAAATGGTATAAAAAAATTATTTTTATCTTTTATTCGCTTTCCAAAGAAGTTAAATTTAACAAATAATAAAATTAATTCTATCAGCTAATGAGATATTGATGTGTTTCTATGGAAACCAAACTGTTATTTCTTTATTTCTTAAGTGACTAACATAGGTGAAAAGATTATTTTATAGTAAATAATTGTAAGCAAAACATGTCAGTAGAAGATTCTAATCATTGTTCCAAATTAACATATCCTATTGTAAAATACAAGACAACAGTCAAGTTGGATTATGATTCAAATGATTTGGCCAAATGGAATTCAGAAACACAAGAAATTTTTGTATCACCTAAAGTTGAAAATAAAAAAATTGGTAACTGTTTAAAAATATTTTTGCATGTACAGTGTATTCTAATAATTTATAATATGATTGTGTCAGGCAAAAGAAGAGAATTATTAATGAAATATTTTAGAATATGTGCTTCTAAAAATGCTTTAGAAGAAATTATAAGTGATCCTCCTTTTACTGAATCATCTTGTTTAACTGAATACTTTGAAAATTTTTGCAACAACGACTTTACTCCTTTAAATAATTCTGAATTTGATAGTCAGGTAAATTATTAACAATTAAAAGAAATTTTTTAATCATAAACTTAATAACTGTTTTTAAACAGAAATTTATGAAAAATGCTTTATATGATGGAAATGTACAAACATATTACAAAGAACAATTTGATAAAGGAAATTTAAAAACTACAACTGAATTTCGAAATAAAAAGCGACCTTTTGTCAAGAGATCTCTTTTCACAACACCACCTGAACTTGCATTGGAGGAACCTGTGGATGGATTTTAAGTCGATTGGCTGATTTTATTTAGAACATTTATTATCAAATGAAATATGATATACAAGGTATATACATATGCACATAGAAACTTAAATGTAACGCACGAGTAATATTTTCAAGATTTTTTTATTCTTGAACAATTTACAATATCTAAACAATAAATCTTCTAATTTTTTAGATATCAAATTTGCTAGTAGCAAAACATTTTCAATATGCTTATTTCAATTTAAAATTAATTTAAAAGTATTCATCCAATAATGATTTTTAACTCTTTAAATATCAGAAGAAAATCGTACAAAACATTGGTTTATCAGTCGTGACACAATAATAATAAATACGAAAAGAATAAATCACGCACGAAGGGAAACAAACTGATGAAACACATCTAAAATGTGTGGATCCAAATCTGGAGTAAAAAGTAATGTTTCTAATGTTGAAGAATACTTCTGAACTTGTTCATGATGCTACAAAGAAAAAAATATATAAAATTTTTTTAAAATATAACAAAGAATTGAAATATTTATTTTTATTTACTGTAAGGAAAACTTGTTGAAGCCTTCCAATGGTCCATTTATACCAATGTGTATTGTAGTCGATCCCATCTGTATCACATTTTACCAAATGTTCAGATAGAATCATTATAAAACGCTATAAAAAAGAAAAAATAATTCATATTTTATGAATTCTCTAATGGATTTTTTTATAAGTAATTTGTGTACCTGAAAAATAATCAAAAACAAATTTTTTTGATCAGCTTGTGCTGCTTCTAATTGCTCCTCCATTCTCTCTACTACATCTTCAGATGGTCTTTCACCTTTATCTTTGTCATCATCATCTGAAGATGAACCCGATCTACTTTCTGCACGTCGCAATTTTTCTCTAGCTTCTGTTAATTCTCTAATTAACTTAATAACGTGTTTATTTTTTTTACGAATTGTTAGGTGTAATATTTCCCAAATATAGAGCCTTTAAAATTATAAAATTATTTAAAAAACTTTACCATTACTACATGTCTTTTTTGATTAAATACTAACTTTGTAAATTCTGAAGCCATTTCTTTTGAGAAAATCCAATTAGCAATAGCACTGCACTCTATAATTGTAGTTTTTAAAAATTTGTCGGTTAATACAACCATCATTTGAAAATGATTTTTCCACAAAGCATACATATTTCTTAAAATGCAAATCTGTGCCTCTTCGGTTTCAGCAAGAACCTTAAACAAATAAAATTGAAAAAAGTATATGATTATTGTAATGTCAAAAATAGAAAACATACTACTTAATAGAAAACTATACTTTGAAAACATAATGAAACTTTCCAATAGCTGAAAAACTATGACTAAAACTTTTTGAACCTAAATTTAATAAAGTTTGTACAAATACATCGATTTTTAAAGGATTAAAGGAATAATTTTCTTCATTTTCTCCTGGTCCTGGTAAAGTATTTAAAACATTTAAAGCTTCTTCTGGAGTACATTTACGTCTAATGGACATAACAAGTTCATGAGCTACTGTTGTACCAGGAAGTGAACCTGAATAAAAAAATTTTATTTAAAGAAAAAAATTAAATGAATAGTTAATAAAAAATATATTTATAACATACTAGCTCCTTCAGAAGAATATTTATATATAGGTTCAGGTACAGCAGGTATTAACTCAGCATATGAATCTGGCATCATATCACGAATTCTATGATAATATGATAATCTGTAAATATAACTAACGTTTAATTTTTTTTTATTTAATTATATTATGAGTGAATTTAAATCATTTCATGTAAAAATATGCAATTAACAATATAACTTCCCTCCAAAATAAATATAGTTATTTTTTAGACTCATAATTACCGTAAAGATTTTAATAAAACTTCTCTTATGAATTTTGGTCTCGGATGTTCAGCATCGCGTAATAGACAGGAATCCCAATCTTCCCAAGACCATCTAAATTGAAAATTGCTTAAATGGTAAGAAAACCACCATACAAAACGATCAAAAGCTGTTGCTGCCATACTATCTATACGACGAAATAATATTTCTGTTGCTTGAGCCAATACCTGTTATAGAAATATAAGGTAAAATTATAAAGTAATATGTAGTTGTATTCAAGTGTATAAATTAATGAAAAACATTGTTAGTTATATGTAAATATTATCTAGTTATTAATTACTTGGGGCATTGTTGACGGTTGTAATTTACAAAGCTCAATAAGAATTGATCCATAGCAAATTTCTAAATGTTTTGGTGTTGGAAGTTTGAATAATTCACCAAACATTACTTCTACTATACAATAATCTAAGGGAATCTTAGTTTTGTATGGAAAATTTAAGAGTTGGGCAGCACTGTAACAAAATTTTACATATAATCCAACTTTAAATTCATGGTGTAATATGTATAAAAGGAAATTAATAATATAAAATAAAATTCATTAAAAGAATGTATGCAAAAAATGTTTTATTTAAAATTTCAAAAAAATATTTTTATTTAGACTATTCAACCAGTTATTCACTTAGATTAAAGCAATTTATTTTAAATTCATTATTAATTATTAGTATTTATGTATAATACAATGAAAGTATCATATTTAAAAAGAAATAAGAACTATATTTAAAATTTTTAAAATAATTACAATAATATTAATAAATCTCTTTAGATAAAGAAAAGTAAAAAAATTTAATTTATAATAGATGTCAATATTCTTATTTTTTTATAATTTAAATAGTATGTGCAAGAAATAAAAATTTTTATATTAAGACTTTCTTAATATTTCTAAATTCTAATTCTATTTAAAAATTTCTAATATATTAGTATTACTACTAACACATAATTTAATACATTATTGTAATAAACTTACCAATCTTTTCTTTCTAGAAAAAATGTATCTATGATTTGCCGTAAATGTTCTTCAATTAAATATCTTTCGATAGCATGACTTCCTGGTAATAGTGGTCCTTCTGCAGGACAATCTGTATAATCAAACATTCGAAAAACAACTGTTGGCAATGGATAAATATACATATCATGATGAGGGGGTGGTATTAACACAGGTAAATTATGTTGAAGTGCTTCACATAATATTGAATCAAAAGCTAAATAAGGTCTAGGAATATGTTTTTCAGCCCAATTATCTTGTCTTAATTTACGCACTTGAGCCCACAGACAATCTAAATATTCTTCTTGTGGATGTGGTGTATCACTAGACCAAACTCTAAGTGCTGGTTGATGTTTTTTGTTACGTTTATTTAAAAAAACCTCAATAGTTACCATAAGATGATCAAGTTCTTGTTCTTTTTTTTCATAAAGTTCTCTTCCGACCCATGGTAATGTTGATAAAACAGCATAAACATACCAATCACGTCTTACTTGCGGTACACTATCTTCATTTGCTGCATCAAGCATACTATCAAACAACTGCATTAACGAACCACATGATAAAACATGACAATTAACTAAATCTGCTAAAAACCTCAAAGAATATCTAGCTACATCCCATTTGCCTGCTTTTAATGCATCTTTAAAATTTTTAACCATGTAGTCAACAAATTCTCCACCAAAATTAAAATTTTTGGCATTAAGTAAACCAACCAAAGTTGTATAAATTGTACATTTTTCTGGCATTTTAATAGCACAATCTGTTAATATTCGTAAAATCTTACTTCTAAACAATCCTAAATCAGCTTCTAAAACAGAAGCTAATCCTTCCAAATTACTTTCCAAAGATGAAGTAGATTTTTCTCCAACACGCAAAATAAGAGATTCAAGACGATCTTCAATTTCTTGATTTTCTGAAACTCGCCTACGTTTTTTATAAACTCTATCTGAAATTGAGTGAAATTAATTTATATTTATTTTATTTATTTAATTAAACAACGAATAATATATATTATAAATATTTTGGTAATTATTTATACTAACCATATCCATCATCATCATCATGTGCTCTTCTTCGACTCATTTTGAAAAAAATTAATAATTAACAATTAATGTGTAAATATTTCTTACTTAATTTTAATTCACTCCCTTATTTCCCTATTGTTTTTTTAAATTTATTTCCACCAATACTTGTTTTTTTCTATCAAAATAAAACATTTGACGATAAAGGTATAGTCATGGCCGTGGTGGCGTCAATATATACGAACTCTCATGTAAACGACAATCAACCTAATTGTTCCGGAAGTGTAATTTGCCCCCAATCTTGTTTTTGTCCTTCGATATTCACTTTTACATGTTTACTCAACTAAATATTTAGATTTTTTTAGATATTAATATGCACGAAATAGTACATTTTAAAAATACTTCTACAATAAAAAAAACATAAATAAAAGAAAGAATACTCTATACACTTGTAAAAATAATAACTGAAAAGTACTAATTATTTAAAACATTTTTAATTTTAAAAGATATACATTAATTTCTTTTGTATTTTAAAAAATTATTAATAATATTTAATATTACTGTTTATAAAAGCACCAAACTTTTTCAATCCATTAGGTGTTCGTATAAACATCAGAAATTATTCACATAAAGTATAAATACTGGTACTCTTCTAATTTATAATTTATTTTTTTAAATTTAATTTAAAATTTAATTTAATTTTTATAAATAAATTATTTATATAATTTATAATTTTTTTTTAAGTTTATAAAAATATTTCTTAAAATTTAGCTACAGTATAAAATATTATTAAATATTCTGTATTTTTTAACAATTAATTTTGACAATTAAACAAATTTTTTGAGGTATAAAGTAGTTGTGTTTCAATTTAAAAGAAATAATGTGAAGATTAAATTTCTTTTTATTATCATACTTGTAATTTTTAGTTTGAGCAAAACTAAGGAATTAATAATTTATTAATTTTTGAAATAAATATTAATTTAAATAGAATCCATTTGTAAAAAATCTTATTTCATTTATAAAAATTTTATTTAAAAAGATTACTTCAATATTACATGTAGATATAAATTTTGAATAATACTGAAAACCTTAATATATACAAAATATTGATTTACTAATTAAAAATTTGCTAATGAACAGAATATTTGCGAATAACTAACGGAGATAAGAACTTTAAGAGCAGCTTATATAAAAACCTATAGCTTTTAATTATTATCTAATATTTTGTGTCTTTTTTAATGGCAAATAAACATATTTTGTAATAAAAAGTTATATAATTCAAATGAAATAATTCGATACGAAGTAAATATAAAAAATACAAACTAAAGACCATTTACATCATGATTCATAATTAACATCAAACAGAAATAATTAACTCCTCGTGAGATTTTCTTTTATACACGTTTTAATTAATGTTAAATTCACAAAGATAGAAAATCAATAGATTCGCTTTTTTAATAATTACACGTGGTATAAAATTGGATTAAACAAAATGTAAAATTAATTATATAACTATTGTAAAAGTAGATTGTTAAGAAAATATGTGCATGAAAGTACTAAGAAATCATTACCAAAATAAATCAATAAAATCATATCAATAGCAACAAAAAATTTTCAATTGCTTGTTTTTCCATACCTCTGAATTGTGATATCACCATAAGTTTTATTTCTACATCATGCCATTATCAGTACACAGTAGATTAATTTTAACACTTTTTTTTAACACTAAATTTTGAACAATCTAGCGAATTCATTATTTATTTTTATACAGTTGATTTTATAATATTAATATTGTTAATATTATTTAATACATTCACATAGATTCTTCATTGATTGAAAAACTATGATAAACGCAGATCAGTTTCAAGAACATTTTTAATTTAAAAACAATTCTAAAATTGATAGTGTCCATTAATAAATAGATTAATTTACAAATTATAGCCTTTAAAACTGACAGTAAAACTTAAATTTCATGCTTACAAGTATTTGTAGTATCTAATTGATAATTAGATTATTATTCATTCCTTTTCATTAACTTTTTGATTTCTTGGAAAGAGCGAAAAAATGAACACTGTACAGATAGACACAACTTCAAGCATTCTTTTCTTCTTACCTACCTAGACTATTTAGTATTAGTAGTATTAGTAGTTTATTGAACAAAATAATACATTGTTATATTACAGTTTTTGAACTATTTTTGCTTGTATCTCAACGATTATTCTTACATTTAACGCTTTGGCAACAATTTCACTAAAATAAATAAAGTTTTACAACGTATAAAATTTTTATACTTGACTTTACATTTTATTTGTTTCACATGATTTTTCATTTAATATTTTATTTAATATTTTATTTAACAATACAACTGTTATAAAACATGAACAATTTTTTCTGATACATTTTTAAATTTAAATATTTTCTCAACATATTCGTTTTAATATATTTGAAGGTATCTTAAATATAGGCCTGGATATTTTACCCACTTTCACTTATATTTTTAGCATTTTAAAAATTATTTATACCCTTTGGTATTCACTTTAATTATCAAATATCAATTTACTATCAATAGTATTTATTTTACTTTAGATTATGTACTCGTTGCCGATAGAATATCCCGAGGGAATTCCCCAGGGACAGTCAACGCTGGGCTATCCCGAGTTGTAAACGAGTATGTGAGGCGGCGCCGAAAAAACTAAAATTAAAATTTTCCGAGGGCTTTTCCGAGGAAATTAGGGCACCAGGCGGGGCGCCAGAAGATCGTTTACATACAATCGGTCTCATTACCTAAATGTAAGGCCTTTAGGTGGTCAGGTACAGCGAAAATTTAATGTAAAAAAACCCAGAAAATATAAATACTAAAAAAGAATCAAAAGGCTTCCTTTCTGATCTAACACTGTCGATGTCCAGTTCGGTCCACCGTATAAATTGGCAATAGCTTATAAATTGGGTGCTGACGAGCAAATCTTCAATTTAAAAAAATAATTATACAGTTTGTATTATTTCAGCCTTTCCTCCAAACCATTCCCACGCGCTTTCGCGACCAACAGTACTTTTTAGTTTTTTTATACATTTCGTTCGTCTCTCTTTGCTCTTTTTTCTCCAAAATCATTTCTATTTTTATTATTATACCCATATAAATTCATCTCCTATTATCTTGTTTTCTAAGTAAAACCAATTTTTCCCTTTCTTTCGTAACTCTTTGCATTTACTCTTGATTTTTCTTCTCAAATATCTCTCATTAAATGTTTCATCATTGTTTATAAAATATTTTGTATCGTTGAATTCAGCTTTTTTCTTCGTTATTTTTTTCTTTTCGTCCTCATTGCCCAGTTCAGCTCTCTACCAATTATGCTCTTCTTTATCCCCCGAAGACATTTTTTGAAACTTCGGATTAACCCCCACTTTTCATTACATTGTCTAATTTATTTCCTGATTTATTTTGTCACGTATTTTTTCATATATTTCCTCATATATTTTCTTTATTTTCTTGTTTCTGTCCTTTTGTTCTTTCACATAATCACGAATAACACCTTTTATAGCACGTAGAATCTTTTAGAATTATTCTTCTTTTGTTTCTTGCATTTCTCCAATCTCTTTGTCCATCCTTGTCGTTGATTTCTTAATGTGTTTCTTTTCAAGTATTTTTTTATTACTATTCTATGGTGCAATTTTCTTTCTATACCCTCTTATAGATTTTTTATTGTTTATCAGGTAATCATCCATTTTTTTTATTTTCTTGTACTTTGACTCATTTTGCCTTTTTAAAATTATTTATTGTACCTTTTTTAACAATTTTATTATTATATTATATTACTCGCTTGCGCAGAACTTTTTCCCTTTTTTTGATATGTGGCTACCTAACCGAACTTTTATACCTTTTATTATTCACTGTTTTTTCATTTACAGAATTTTACTTTTGCTCCCCTTCATTCCTCTGACTAATAATTTAACACTTTATCTTTTTTTAATTAATTTTTTCGATTTTATTGTTTTCTCTATTTTTCACTATTTAAAATTTTTCTTTAACTGTTTGCCCATGTCATATATCTTTCTCGAACTTACCTAGCAGGCCCTTTTCCATTCATTTATAAAAGCGTTGTATATTCAAATTTTTTCATGTCGTCCGCAGACTTTATTATTTGAATAAATCTGCCTCTAAGCTTTTTATGTGTAGCGAGATTTGAGAAGTTATGTACAAGATTATTTATATTTCTTCATCTTCTATATATATTCTCTCTTCCTTTTTCATTATTAAATCAGATAAGTATCATCATATTGTTTTCTATATGAAGGTATTAGTCAATACGTGCATTATGGCATAAATTCGATACTATCAGGTATGATTGCTTTTTAAGATTTTGTCACCTTTTAGCATTAGCATTCCTCTTATTACTATCAATGAAAGAATAGCATAAGTGAACTTTTAATCCGATCACCAAGTTGACTAAATTTGGTAACAATAATAGTAATTTCAAACTCATTCAAAATAGCACACCAACGCCATATCCAACAGCTAGATACTTGAAAGTGACAACCTGTTCAACTTTGAGGTTCCGAAACTCTGAAATGCTTCATCATCATTTTGTTAAAAATTCAGTGTCAACCTAAATTATTACATATTTAAATGATATTATCTACACTAAATTCATCGATAATATGATATTTGTTTTATTAGAATTTAAACATAAATATTATCAGTTAATATTAACAATATGTATTCACAAAAACGGGAAAAGCAAAGGATAAGGCTCTTTTTATTTCTTTACAGGAAAGTTTAAATCTTTTTGTCATAAAATCATTTTCAAAGAAATATTAAATGAATACTTTATTTATAAATTAATATCATCACTCTTTAGATATGTAATATATAAGATAAGATAGCTATAAGAAATAATATTATATTATATTATTTTCACTTCAACTAATTTATTTAAATCTATTCGATAGTTGAAGCAGAACGATAGAAAATTATTTAAATTATAATTTATATATTTTTTATTTCAAATCACGTATACAAGTATCAAATTGAAAATTAAAATATAAATATTAATTGTTAATAAAAGTTCAAAATTTTAAAACTTCTTTAAAATTTGTAATATTTTAAAATTTAACAAAAATATTTCTGTGCAATATCTATAGAAATTAAACTTAGGTTTATATGAGATATTTGCTGAAAAATTATACGCTTGTTGGTTATGTATTAATTAAAAAGTGATAAATCTTAATAAATTATTGGTGGTTAAGTGTGAATTCTTTCCGAACAGAGAAGATTAGATACTATAGATTTTATATACAAATATCACGTAAAGAATACATTCTTAATATAATACAAGTGATGGATAAGAAACCTGTTATTTGTTGTGTGCAAAAAATAAAGCAGTAGCTTTGTAAAATTAATTTTAATTCATAATTTACATTCATTATCATCTGTGATATTAGCATAGTTTAGTAATAATATTAAAGTTTGAAATACAGTTAGGTCAAAGAGTTGATTCTAAATAGACATATTTTTTTGGTTTAAGTGTCTGTTTAGGAAATATAAATTTCTTTTAGAAAACCATGTAATTAAGATTTAAGATTAGATTAATAAAAACCATAGGTACATTAAATTATTTTTGAATACAAATAATTAAATTTTTTATAATTTTAGTGAAATAAAGCTAATAAAGTTAAATCCATGGTCAAACGATTTTCTAGAATAATGCAAAATAAAAATATTCAAAAATACAATTATAATATTCAAATAATATTGTAAAATTTATTTAGTAAAAGAACGAACAGTTTACATATTTTTATAGAAAATATAATATACATAACATTACTTAAAAAGATTAATATTATTGAAAAATAGGAGTCCGGTCTTAGACCTCAAGAGAGACACGGCAAAAAAGTAAGGTTAATTTAATTATTCAAAAAACATATTCAAGCGAAAAAAAGTATATAAAGTGTCAATAATTAAATATAGAAGGTTACCTATTAAAGTAATAAGATAAATAGCAATAAAACTTAAATACAAGTAAAAACTAAAGGAAAAAAAGCAGACCTAATAGGTTAAGTGCACGTGGAAAAATTGTGATAGTGATTACCTCGCAGCAAGATAGATGGTGCTGACTACAATAAAAGAAAGAAAAGAAACAGAGAGAAGTAAGCATAAACACGGTGCCACCAAAGGTTTCAGTACGGCCGGATAAATAGGAGTAAAACGATAACAAAATGACAGATGTAAATAGAAAAGAGAGAGAGGTATAAACCGACAATATGAGATAAGAACAATATATCAATAGAACAACAGATCAATAAGAACAACAAGCTCTCAAAAAAAGAAGATTTTGGAGCTTTCGAAGCATTACCTGAAAAAGTAAGCAATATGACAAATCAAATGATGGAAACAAATAATGAAATGATAAAGGAACTTGATAAAAAATTTCAAGCTACATTAAGAGAAATAAAAGAGGAAATGGAGGAAAAATTAAAAATTGAAACCGACAAAAATGAAAAAATGCTCAAAGAATTGGAAAGAAAAATAGAAAAAAATTAGAGCCAGCTATAGATAAAAGAAGAGGTAGAAGAGAACTAAAAAAATAAAGAAAAAAATATTTACATCACAAAAGATTCCACTTTTAAGGAATAAAAAACTAGAAGAATAGTTGAAAAAAATGTAATGAACTAAGTCAAAATGAAGAGAAATGGTGGTATAAAGATAATAAAGTTATAAGTGACAAAAAAGTGTTAATTTCCAGCAAAAAAAGGGAAAAGTGGTTTCAAAAATAAAAAAAAAAGATAAAAAGACATTAACAAAAATAATATTAGTATAATGTTTTGGAATATTGCGGGTATAAATAAATTAGAAGAAAAAAGATGGGAGTACTTACAGAACACTGATATATTAAGAATTTCTGAAATGTGCACAGAAGATAAATTTAAAGGAACTTTAGAAAAAAGATTAAGAAGTTATAATTTATTAATAAATAATGCAAATAAGGAAAAAAAGCAAAAAGAAGAGCAAAAGTAGGTCTCTGTTTGCTATTAGAAAAATGAAGAAAATTCAAACAATATATTGGGAAAATAAGAACTCTGAATTCTCATGTGCTACAATAAAAATTAATACGAAAATAATAAAAGTCGGATTAACATATATGAAAGAAAAGAGAATTGAGAATTTAAAAGTTATTGAAGAATGGTTAAAGAATAAAAAAGATAGTGCAATTATATTAGGAGGCGATTTTAATGCATGAACTGGAGATCAAGGGGGAGAAATAAACGAAATGGGTATACAAGAGAGAGTTTTCTAGGATAAATATATAAACAAGGAACTAAAATAATAGAATGGCTCAATGAAAATGAAGTATACATTATCAACGGAAGAAATGGGGGGGGGGCAAAAGCATTTACATATAACGGACCGTGAGGCTCATCGGTTATCGATTACATCATAACGTATGACGTTATGTCAATAATGTTTATACTTTCAAAACATTGAAGATAGAATAGAATTCCATCACCAGCCTCTCTTAATAAGACTATCTGAAGATATAGAAGAATCTCAACCAATGGAAAGAAAGGCATGCGTAACAGATTGGACGGAAAAATCTATAATTGAACACAAAAAAAATTATAACAAGGTAAATAAATAAAAAATTGGAGGGAACTTAAAATAAAGATGCTGAAAAGTATTAAAAAGACGAAAAAGAAATAAGATATAATAACAAAGATTCATGTTGGGACGAAGAAACCTGAGAAAGTAAACAAAAGGTAAAAAAAAAAAATAAAAAAATGGAAAAGTTCTAACAAAGAAATAGATAGGACAAATTTTAGAATAAAAAGACAAAAATATAGGAAATTGATAAATATGAAGAAAAGAAAAGAAATTGAGAGTGTAATAGAATAAGCAGTAAAAAACAAAACAGGACATACATTCTGGAAACTAATAATAAAGGGAGGGGAAAAAAGAAAAAATTTATAATAACATAAGTACGGATGAATGGGAAAAACATTTAAAAAAACTTTATGATGAAATGAGAAAGAACCTTTAAAACAAACTGAAAAAGACTAAAACGTACAATTAGGAGTGCCAGAAAATGTAATAGATAACATAATAGAGACAGAAATTTATAACATTATTACGAAATGAAAAGAAAATCCAGATGAAGATGAAATCACAAACAAAATTTTGATATATGGCGGAGAACCAGTGATAAATAGAATGACAAATGTAATGAATGATATTATGAAACAGCAAAAAATTCCAGATGAATGAAAGAACGCTATAGTAATTCCCATTTACAAAAAAGGAGACAAAAAATCGCCTAGTAACTGTAGAGGGATATCGTTACTAGATACAGGCTATAAAATTTTAGCAGAAGTATTAAAAAACAGAATAGAAAACTAACTAGAACAAAAAGCAAAATTCGATAAAACGCAAATGAATTTAAGAAAAAGGAAAAGTACGACAGAAGCAATATATATGCTAAGAGCTGCTATAGACGCGCAAATAAAAAAGGAAAAAGGAAAAATTTTTTTGTTTCACAGACATGAAAGCAGCATTAAATAATATAAAAAAGAAGCCATTTAAAAAACCATGGAAGATACGAAGATAGTAAATCATTTAATAAACATAGAAAAGAATTTTACAGTGACTCAAGAATGAACGTAAAAGTGGATAATATAATAATCACAGAAATAACTACAAAGAAAGGAGTAAAACAAGGCTATCCTTTGAGCCCGTTATTATTCAAAATCACCATGGCTGATACAGAAAACTGGCTGAAAAAATCCAGGTCATCGGGAATAAAAATAGGAATTAAAAAAATCATATCGATCTCTTACTCTGATGACATCGTAATAATTGCGAAATGTGAAATAGAACTAAAATAATTACTAAGGCTATTTAGAAGAAATTTAGAAGAAAAAGGCATAGATATGAATGCTAAAAAAACAAAAATAATGAGAATTGGAAATCCCATAGGGAAAAAAAAATTATCAAATGGAAGGACAATACTATAGAATTAGTAAAAAAACATAATATTAATAAAAAAACAACTTAAAATGAAGTATACACAACTACCTAGGATATATATTTAATCACAACAATGAAGATGATTAGCACATAAAATACAAAAAAAAAGCAAACGCAAAAATGGCAAAATTAGGAGAGAATCACCCCGGAATTCCTTACTAATGTTTGACAACAAAGAACATAAGCTGGGTATCAAAGCAACTAAGAGAGCAATTAATTTTGAAAGAAAAATAATTGAAAATATCGACAACAAGCTAATGAAAGAATGCCTGAAAGCTGTCTCGAAAGACAGAAATAGTTTTGAGTACAATAAAACAAAAGATGGACAAAAAAAAACATCAGATGAAAAAAGAATAGAATTTTGAAACAACATTGGACGGTCGGATATGAATTAGAAAATAAAAACTCTAAACGAAGATAACATATGTAAGGAAGCCGAAATTATTCCTCAGGTACAACAGCAGTAAAAAAAATAATAAAACTGGAAAATTTGGATTATTCTAAAGAAAATAAAAATCATCATCTTAGGGGAACTTAGAGATAGAAAAAGCGTTTACGAAAAAAACATGCTGAGAAAACAAAAATAGGGATGAAAACCCTAGTTAGGTTTCGAATGGGTAACGAAGCCAGAAATAACTTATATTGGCTAAAAGAAGAAGAAAAAAAATTGTAGATTATGCCATAAAAGCAAAGAAACGTCCAAGCACATATTAGAAGAATATGAAATCAACGGATGCAAAGAATATCTATGGCAAAAAATTTTAAAAAGAGAAAATCAGGATATAGACAAACTCAAAAATATTCTAAAAGAACGAAAAAAAGAGGAAGAAAAAAAATTAATATCCATTCAAAAGGAATAAAAAAAGAAGAAAGAATTATTAATAGTCAAGAATAAACAACAAGAGAGAGAAAAGGATAGTAAAGTCTTACCATATTACCGTTAAAATTAACTTGAATAAATATAATATAAATATAGTATTAGTAAAAAAATGTTAATTAAATAAAATATTGTAAAATATTGTAAAAAAAGTTTACACTAAAAATATGTTAACATAACATTTAAATATTGTTTAATAATAAACTATTTATCATTGAAAAATAGCAATATGATTTTACAAATTGTATAATACCAATTTGATCTTTTATATATATTTATCTGATATCATCTAATACAACCTATACTATATTGTAAATATCGCATTTGCTTTTTTAAATTGTTTCAATGTTAAATTTAAATTAAAAAATGTAATAAGAATTTAAAAGTAAATATAAATCATGGGAAAATACTGTTACGCTCAGCGCGAGTGGAATCGCGTTTTCAAGAAAGAAAAGAAGAAAATTAAAAGCTTGCTTATCTTAATATTTATTTATTTAAAACTTGTCATCGGCACTTTGTGTTGACACTTAAAGACGAGGAAACAGAAGAAAGTTTCGAGACGTACTCCCATATTTACGGAGCTAGACGAAATATCCCTGAAGAGAATTCTCGCTGGGTTTTTATCTCTGTTTCTCCGGTTTCTTCTCTTCTTACGTTTTTCTTTTACAATTATCATAATTTATTCTTCTAAGAAATGTTCGTTTATATACGTAAAATACGTTGTTTTTCGTAATTCATCTTAACGGTACCAGTTACCATCCTAACGTCCCTGATTTTCAGAAAGGCAAATGGTGCGGCCAGCGTTTTCGGTCCGACCGTTACCGAACAGATTCAAGTCGACAATACAAATATATAATGCGCGTTATATCATATGTACCTGTAGTTTAAAAAGGTGATTGTTAATATTAGCATAATTTAAAAAATTCACATAATTAAAGAATGGACAATGATATAAAAAAAATATGATATTTAATAATAAATAATACCAATATAAGTGATTATGAAACATTAGGCTTGTGCACTAACGTATAGAAGAAAGCAAAAGCTTTCACTAATTCAAAAATTTCATTTAGACGTTACTGTACAAAATTGTATATTAGGATTTTTTATTGTGACTACTGCAATCAAATTAGTAAATTGCAGAAGTTCAATCAGGAATTATTTTTACTTTATTATTGTTGAAATTAGATCGTAATACGATTGTTTATAAATTTTTTTTCAATTTTAATTTAGTGATATTTGTATAGCTTATATATAATTACTTATTTATGTATCATTTTTCTAATTGTTTGCAATTATCAATTAACCTATAAATAATATATATTCCAATTGGTTATTTGTTACGAAACTTGTATTAATGTTTGTAAATAGAATACAATACACTGTTATATAATTAGTAATTTTTTAGTTTTTAAAAATTTAAATATATTATGTCTATGTAATTGTAAAGGAAATGCAAATATTACAAATAATTATTTTTTTCTATCAGTATCACTAATTGTCATGGAGTTACCATTAAAGTACCAAATAAAAAATGTAACTAATTTTAAATATTAACTTATAAACATTGCTTAATTCAATACATACTATTTATTTTTACTAATAGTTTAAAGATTTTCTTCGTCTTTATAACCAAATCTCAGATATGTGTTTTACACGCTGTACGAATAGTTTCAACTCAAGAGAAATAGAATTAGATGAGGTACATATTACTTTTTTTTATATAAATTTACCTGTTAAATTACATACTCATTATTTTACTTCAGGGTAATTGTATTGATACTTGTACTCAGAAATTTATTCATATTAATCATAAAGTAATGGAAATATATATGGAAGTACAACCTGTACTCGTGCAAAGAAGAATAGAAGAAATGAATATTTCTCAATCTACAAAAGTTGAAAAATAAGTATAATATGTAAAATGTGAATAAATAATGTACAAATATTTATTCAAATTTTAAGTTAAAATAAAAACACAATATTTTAATAATTATTTTTATTAACATTCAACCTGCTTACACAACTATAACGAATCTTATAAAAATAGCTGTTATTAAACTGAATCTAAACCATGAAAACGATTGAGAGTCCAGTCATTGTTTACATGAACATGAAATTCACCAAAAGTTGGTTCAATAAACTTATCCACCATTGTTCTAAAAACTGGTTCTCCAAAATATGTACCTACTTTCCATTCAGGTACATTTTTCATCAATTCCCTTTCAATATCTCGATTCTTACGTACTTGCTTTAAGAACCTAAATACATATATATATATATATATATATTAACCAGAGTAATAAAAAAGAATATTGTTCCAATTTTAAATTAATTTTAATATAAATATACTACTCACATTCTGTCTCTTTCAGCAGTTATCATTGGTAAAAGCGCAAAACGAATATTAGCCTCTTCTAATCTTTCATTATCATAGCGTTTATAAGGTATGATAAAGTACAGTACTGGAGAATGCGAAGTTACCAATAATCGCACAAGCAACAAAAATTCCAATAGGCATTGTACCTGAAAAAGTTATTTATTTAAAACTCAAATAAAAAAAAGTAAATAATTATCTTTAATTCTTCTAACTTCGAAAAATTGTTTTTAATTTTATACGGTTCCATTGAATGGGATTATAACCACCAGAAGGTGGCATATCTTGTGGTCCGCATTTAGATGCTGATACCATCGTTATTTTTTTTATATTTTTATATTTTAATTAATTATGAAAACAATTTATAAATAACCTATCTGATTCAAAATCTAGAAATATATATTATATAGATTATTGGTCATAGAATAACAAAATAAAGCACGGATTATATAATTTGTATATAGATTTTAGTTTGCAGTAGCTTAGCAAATTTGAAATGAATTCGGATTCTGCGTAGGTAAACTTTATATCATTGTTTATAAACTATGCGCGAATTTTAACGTAAGTAGGTACAGAGACCATTCTTGGCAACTAAAAATAGATAGTAACGAAATTATTTGCTTTACATCGAAATTTTACTTGATAAATATATACTAAAATAATATAAATTATTTATTAAAATATTTATAGAATATAGATTGAATTTCCATACAGTTATATGACTACATTGTTTCTAAAAATGTTTAAACTGTAATTTATCTTAACAGATTATATGATATTAGATTTATTTTTAAGTAATCAATAAATTAAAAGTTAGTTTTATTATTTATGAAATTAAATAATTTATTTTTCAGTTGAACAACTACAGCATATCTTTTTCGTGCAGGAAGTTGTGTGTAAGTATTCTTTCATATATAGCTTGATAAGTGGATGTACATATTTGTGAGATTAAAAAGAAACCGAGAAAGATTAATAAACAATAAGCGTACTTAGAATACGTGAAAAATAAATATATATAGTAAGTGCCAAGAAATCTAAGAAACAACTGAAAAGCAAGAGATAATAAACATAAATTCTTCAATTAATTCTAGTTATACTGTGATTTTATACATAAATTAAGTTATAAATATATAAATAAATTTTTAGATTATTATTGTTTAATAACAAAGCAAACTAAGTTGAAATAATGATTAAGACAATTGAAAATAAGAAAAAAGAAGAGAAAAAAACAGAGAAACTTTTTCACGGAATATTTTCTTTCATTAAAAATAAATTAATTTTATTTAAGGGATATATAGGTATAAAAAAATAACTATTGATTAAATCAAAGTAAACTATTAACACGCAAAATGTTTTATTACTATTATAAAAAAATAAATACAAATTTTGCAACTTTTTAAAGTTTTTAAGTCATAACCATAAATAACTAAGTTGGAAACGGTCGAAGGGACGTGGAGTAGCTAAATATAAAACTAAAAGCAACAAATTATTATGGAAAAATTGTAAAGCGTTAATCAAGAAATATTCATAAATGCATATAAAAAAAATATTTAAAGTAAATACCTCTGATATGATATATGTTAACGAATAGAAGTGAGCTGGCAAGCTGAACTCAAAAAGGATTGCAAGTAATAAAATTATCCCAATAAAATCAGGTATTTATTAAGCATTCCATGCTTAATTAAAATCTCGTATGCTGGAAAACGTCGATTACGAGCTCATGGATTCAGGGATCTGTGATAGGCGCGGAGAAAAATATCTTTTCAACTAAATAGAATTTTGTGGAACCAAAGCAGATTTCCACTTATTTCCTTTAATAGAATTTCAAAACTTTTTTTCACCTATTTGCCACGTGGTGAAAACGCTTTTTATACCGAAGACATTGGCAAAAATTATTGGAAATTATCAGAACTATGACTTGAATAATAGAAAAATTCAAACGTGTATTGTTACAGTACATAAGTGAAAATGTTACGCTTGCTAATTCATAAGCAAAAAATGTGAAGCCACAGTTTATACTTAAAAGGGGATTTGTTCGTTCCGATATCTTGTGCTAGTATTAAAAATAGTTTATAACAAATTGTAAAGCGAAATATGAAAATCTAAACAGGTGTTTGAGAATGACTCATTTTTTATATCTTTGGCGCCACCTGGTTATCGATTATCAATTATTGATTATTGATAAGGAGAATTTACTACGTAGCGATAAAAAAGGCGTTGCTCAACTCGGGCCGTCGATTGCGCATCAATAACTAATTGGCGCGGTCGACCACCCGCGAAGCATTCTCAACAACTTCGCGTCACTTATTTCAATTGATCATCAATTATCTCATATGATAATGAGTACGACACGCGGTATGATTGACTCATCGATCGCCTATCACTGATTACGCATTAGATCGATCATAATGGCGTGCTCGTGCTTGTTACTCATTGATGACCAACTTCATTTGGATAATTTATTTAAGAGCTAATTGTTGTTACTCATTTTGTTACATTTGAATTGCTGTTTCTGTTATTAGTTATTTTTTAAACTCATCACTTATTGCTACATCAGCATAAATTTTCTCTAACCAAAAACTCGTACATCAACATTTTTTAAACAATCACCACTATTTAAACAGAAATAGCAAAATTCACACACATACATACACTTACTCATTCAACTTCATGCTCGTACGGAGACTTTCTCACTTATATACATAGTACAAAATCATCATACTTGCGATAAATACATTGTGTACTTACTCCTTCAACTAGATTTATACATACGAAACCTACATACGTAGCATAAGCTCATCAAAATTTACGTGCGTTATCATAAGTTTGTTATAATCATATATTAAGTGCGTTGTTAGTTAGTGCATTGTAATATTATATTGTTACCCTAAGTTCATAGTGTTAATTTGCGTTTTAACATTATGTTATCATTGCGTAGTAAATAAGTTTTCGGTTTAAGTACGTAGAATCTAAGATAGATTTCTAAGTGCGATAGTTTTTAAGTGTTAAGTTCTTATCATTGTTAAAAATTATAATTTGAATCATTCACGCTGACTTGTGTGTATTTTTTTTATCAAAATCTTCACCACTAGATTACTTATTTGCATAGTACTCAAACAAAATGAAATAAAGATATTTTGTAAAAAATAGTAAAAAAGCGTGGTCAAAGAGAGGGAAGGAAAACAGCAATTTATATAAACATGATCAAGCAGAAGGACACAGTGCGATTTTCGAAAAGTTTTTTGCAGAGATTACGTGGACTTGACGTTTTCAGTTTCTGACTCAAATCAATTTTGAATTAAAAGTTATTTTTTTTTTAGTCTAATTTTCGAACTAATTTTTTTGATATTTCTATGTGTTGACTTTTTTGCTTAAACTACATAGAGGTGGAAGGAAATACAAAGAAACATTAAAATCATGATTTAAAAAAATATTCTTGTTTACGTTCTAAATCGAATCCCGAGACGCATTATTAACAGAGAAAGTCATTGTAACTGATCGCGTCGTGTAGTATCAAAAAGGGTGAAGGGATCATGTAGCACAGACTGGTTTCATTTTGTAGCTCAATTTAATTTAAAATTTATAATTTTAAGAAATACGGTGATATAGATTGTTCTGTCACGATGTACGTATCGAGCAGAAAAGCCCTCCGATCGCCTCAAGCTACTGTATTTAAACTTTCATTTTCCTTGCACTTCACAGACATAAATTTTCTCACGCGTTTAACTAAATTAAACCAAATATTACTAATATAAACTAAGTGTCGCGCACGTGTAATTCAATATAAGTACAATACGCACTTTTACAAATAATACTAAACCAATATGATATGCACTTATTACAATAAAACTCAACTAAATCTGATATATGCTCATACAAGTTAAATTAAACTAAGTTCGATACATATTTTTATAAATTAATCTAAATTAAACACTACGCGCATATATTATTTTCTAGTTTTTGATCCTGAAAAAACCTCCGATGCGTTTATGGAGGAAAAAGATCCTTACACGTCCATGATGTTCAGAACGTGATCGCCCGCGAACATTATAGATGTTCAACTCCTATTTGTGGGCTGCTGTGACACGTCCATGACATTCGTTCTTTGACTCTATGGCATAACAGGCAGTGTTCGATTCCGTAGATCCAATTTTCTTATGCAAAGCGAGGGTGGTGGTTGTAAACATGAGATGAACTGGAGGGCTCTCTGAGACTGTTAGTTAGATGTAAATCCGGGAAACACATGTAACCGAGAGTCTGCTCTAGGTTCGTCGTGAAGGGCAATCGTGTTTTTCTCCCTTTTAATTCACGGATTAATTCACGACGTCCGAAACTTGTAGGTCGTGAGTTAATTTTAAATGTGCGCACGCGGATTGGCATGTTGCGGGGTGACCGGGCAGTTCGTATAACAATGTACTCTGTTAAGAGAGAGAGAGAGAGAGAGAGAGAGAGAGACAGGGATAGAAAGTTGAGTGAATGTGAATGCGTGAGAGTGAGAGAATGAGAGAGAAAGAATGAGAGCTAGGCAGAGAGAGAGAGAGAGAGAGAGAGAGAGAGAGCGTCCAACGAGTGAGCATATGAAATCGAGAGATAAAGAGTAAGAGCCAGGCAGAGAGAGCGCCTAGCGAGCGAGTGTGCTAGAGTAAGAGAAAGGGAGTAAGAGTGGAAAGTAGGTAGTAGGAGGGGGAATTCGGTAGCCCTGTTTACAATCGTGCACCGTGCGTATGCCCCATGGCATGGGTTCGCCTCATCGTACCGGTGTTAACTGCATGGTATCATATTTGTTTTGTCCAAATATTTCAAATTAGAGAATATCTTCGACATTATACATACTTTTCGATCTAGAATATACATTCAGTTAAAAAAAACAGGAAGAAGATTTATAAAAAAATGATAGTGAAAAGAGCAAATCTGATAATAGGTAAAGCAAGAAGTATTTCTGTAAACCTATTCAAGGAAGATTTTAAAGACAAAATGAAAATATTTGACGCATTAGCAGAGTGTATTATTATATGGGATGGAAATATGGTGAAAAGAGAATGAAGAAATTAAAAAAATTTTAAAATAAATTTATAAAATAGAGTTTAGGTTTAGACATTGTTATCGCGAAAACGCGTGGGAATAGTCATTAATTATTTTTCATAGTTGGAGATTTACTCGTCAACACTGCACTTACAAGCTATTGCCGATTTGCACGGATGGACTGAAATGGACGTCGTCGATGTCAGATTAGAAGTGTTCCCTTTTGATTTTCACTCAGTATTTATATTTTTCCGCTTTAGAGATATAGATGGAGAGTTGAAGAGTCGAGATAGTGGAAGTTAAAAAATTGATATAAGAAAATAATTCGACTTTGAATAGAGAGAGATAAGGATACAGTGCTTAAAAATGTGGAGATTAAGGTAAAAAAAGTAGTAAAAGTGATATTAGACTAAAGATTAGAATAAAGATTAAATTGTGATGTTATTATATACCTGATCGACGCAAGCGCTGAGTGCAAGTCTCAGGAAAGAGAGAATAGATAGAGCTACATAAAGCTAGAACTTGTGACATAAAGGTTGTTCTAAAATGAGCAAAAACGCTGACATAAGAAAAGTGTTGAGAAGTGATAAGGTAAAGTCAGCACAGCCCAATGATAACACACCAGAAAAGTCAAAGGCGAATGATAAGCAGAATTTAGAAAATATGTGTAAAAATCTATTCGATATCATGAGAAAAGAATAGGAAAGTCGTATAGAGGAGTTAATAAAAGAAACAGTGAATGAGATTGAGGAGAAGAGCTATGAGGCAGTAATTGAAGCAAGGACAGAATACATGTAAAAAAATGTGTTTGAATCAACTACATAAAAAATAAATAAAGAGTGAAAAAGTTTAAAGAATAAAGTAGAAGAATACATAAAGTTTGAGAAGGAGATAACGGAACTAAGGGACAATTCAAAAAAAGAGATTGATAAAATGAAGGAGAAAGTAAAACGGCAACGAAGAAAAAAGGAGCAAATATAGAAATAAGGTAAATAGTATAGAATCAGAAATTGAAAAGATAAAAACGACAGAAAAAGCAAAAGAAGAAAGAGAAATGAAGAAAAACAAAGAGGGAGATGGGAAAACAAAAAGATTAGAAAATAAGCAAATAAAAAAAATAGAATGGGTATTAGAAGAAAAGGAAAGAGAGAGAAGAAAAAATAATATTGTTATAGCAGGTTTAAAAAAAAGAATGATCTACAAAGAAGATAGAATTAATGAATGGATCAATAAAAAACTAGGGATTATTAATATAAAAGTGCAAAAAGTGTGGAATATAGGAAAATAGGACAGAGGATGGTGGGGGGGTAGCGTTAGCAGCAGAAGAAAAAGAAAAATAATTATGTAGAAGAAAGCATTGTTAAAAAAACGTCTATTTACATAAATAATTATGAAACTTTTAGAGAAAGAGAGATGCGAAATAAAATCAAAGAAAAATGTAGCGAGTTAACAGAAATGGGAAAAAAATATTTCTATATTGGTAATAAAATAAAGGGCGATGAAGAACATTGGAGTTTCAGTGAGATAAAAAAAGCAATGGTTTCAGAGGGAACTATATACAGAAAGAAGTGGTCAGGTATGAAAGTTTAAAGAGTAAGGAAAAAAAAGAATCAAAGAAGATAAGCCTAGGCTGTTGGAACGTTGCGGGTTTAAATAATATAGACAAAAAAGGATGGTAATAAATACAAACCTGGGACATGATAGGATTAATAGAAACATTGGTAGAAGAAAAAAATGTAAATATATAAAGGAGAAACTAAAATACGACGATTACGAAATAATTTATGCATCAAAAGAATTTTAAAAAAGAAGAGCAAGGGGTGAAATTATATTTGCGACAAAAAAATAATCGATGCATAAAAGTAATAGAAAAAACTAAAGAAAATGATGAAATAATATTTGCTGAAATAAGAATGTAAGAAAAAATAATAAATAAAACCATTCTATACATGGGCAGGAAAAGAAAGGAGAATTTTGAAATACTAGAAATTATTGATGAAATAAAAACTAATAAAGGAATAAGACAAGGTTGCCCTCTAAGTCCGACACTGTTTAACATAGCCACGTCAAACTTAGAGGAATACCTCAGAAAATCCAGAGCAACAGGAATATAAATAGGTAAAATAAGGACAAGTTATATAATATATGTGTATTACATAGCGCTCCTAGGTAAGAGTCGTGTTAAACTAAGAGAATTATTAAAATTATTAAAAGAGTTTTTCATAAAGAAAGAGTTAGAAATAAATACCAAAAAAAAACAAAAATAATGAAGTTTTAAAAATATAAAAACACAAGAAACAGATCAACCTTCAAGTGGAATAATGAAAAAATAGAAACGGTGAAACTGACAAGGCCCGAGCTCTCCGGCGTTCGGGGAGGCTTGGCATCAATGCACGTGAGGTAGAGGAAATATTCCTCTGACCCGGATCCCTTCCGCGAGGAAGAGACTGGCACTCACCCGGGGGTAAATGCGGCGTTCGAAGCTCGCTAGAGTTCGCCCCGATAAGGGCGGTTTGCGCAAAGTTCCCCCTGACAAGGGCGGATTGGTGACATAAACGCGGTTGTTCCTTTCGGAGAAAGCGATTGCAGCGGGGAGGCTCTTCGAGGTGCTGCTGCTTCTGGCTTCCGGCCGGATCTGCCCTTCTGCCGAGGAAGTTCGGCTTTTTATTTCCGGAGGAAGGGAAGCCGAGTGCAATTGATTGGCTTGTTTGATACTCGAACAGCCAATCGGTTTATCAAGCGCGGCCACTCCAATCCGGGCACCCTCGCCTCCCCTCGATCGTCCAACCCGTGTTAAGATTGTCGATCATTCGTCGTTTACTGATGCCAGAAACCGGGTTCAGACCGAATTATCCTGTTTATGGCCGGATAATCCAGGCCAAGGGTGTCTGGCACCAGCCAGACACTTGCACGCATCCTTGCACGTCGTGGCCTGCCCAGATTACGGCTGGACCTTTTCCAATTGAGCCGTGTCGGCGCGCGTGAATCCCCCCCTTTTTCGACTTCTCGTGTTTACCACTCCGCCCTATAATTTTATTAATAAATTTACTTTTATAATACAATATTTACATCTTAATTAGTGTAAATAAGTGCGGCTCTGCCTACTGTGGCTTGGCGCTGCTGTCATTGAGAGTGAGCGGCGCGGTGTCTCTCCTCCTTCCCCAGTTTCCCTGCTGGGGGTTGGACGGGCAATCTCTGTGTCAATGGTCGCCGGCGCAGTCGAAGCATGGGGTTCTTGGTCCTTGGGCCGCGTGCTGAACGGTGCCTCCCGACTTGTTCGGGGGGGGGGGGTTCTGTTCAGTTAGTATCGGCCTTGATTCTCTTGGGAGTGGGGGCAGCTGGTTGTGCCTCTCCCCAGAAACCTCGGCGCCGATCCTCTCAAGCTCCTCGGCCACGGTGGTGAGCTGGTCGATGTCGGCGATGTCCTTGCCGACCAGGTGAGCCTTGATGACCGAACGGAGGGTGGCCGTGATTTTCCGCACCAGGGATTTCCCGGAGAGTTCGAGCATGAGTCTTCGGGCAAGGTGGTGTTTCTCCCCGATGGACGGAGCGACCGACTCGTGCTCCTTCTGCCTCCTCGAGTAGGTCATCCAGAAGGTCCTCGCTGTTGTACTTGGCGTTCAATGCTCGGCCAAATTCCTCATACGAGTACTGGAAATCGAAAGAGGCCCACCATTGGGCGGCCGCTCCTTACAGCCGTCGGCTGACCAGGTTGGCCTTGAGAAGCGTCGCAGTTCCTCCGCTGGGACTCCCCGAAGATCTGGTGTCAAGATCGCTCAATCCTTAAGCGCCCGCCGGACGTCGGTGTCCAAGAGCGGGTTCATAGTCGCTGTCGTTCTCGTCGTCGGCGGGGCGTCCTCCGGGTCGTTGTCCTGGACGGTGAGGCGCACCAGGTCATTGGACCCCCAGTACAGGTGGACGTTGATGTCGTTTGTGTCCCCCGGCGGTGAACGAAGAGTCGGATGGGGGCGGCGTACAGGACCTCGTGGACGTGAACAACGATTTGTCTGTCGTCGGGGTATCGGTGGACGCGATTGAATACCCTATTGCCTTGAACTGCGCAATAAAGGGTCTAATATGTACCATATCCTTCAGCACAGCACGAGTGTAATACTGCAACTACCATCGAATTCTTACCACAATTTTACAGATGTTTATTTTATAGAATTATTAATGGTGGTAGCAATTCACGCCTTTGCCTTTTTTCCGGATAATCCTGTTTGATGGCGGATTATCCTTTTCGCACATCCATTCGAGCTGGAGGCAGTTGTACACGTGCTATCCGCGTTGCCCGCGAATGCCCGTGCCAACCTACTTCCATGTGATCATACGCTGCCCAAGCAGTTGTGGGTCTTTCTGTTACTCACATATATAATTGCAGAAATACTTTACAAAATAGAACGTAACGTCTTTTTCCTGCAACTTATCCGACGTAATTTTTTTTATTTTTATATTTATTTTTTCAAAAGTAATAAAACATTGTTTGAGAGAATGATTCGTTCGAAATTGATGAATTTCCATATGGTTATAAATCATAATTTGCAAAAAGGGAAATTTTTCCGATATCTGAATAATAACTTTCGTCTACTAAGCTTTTCTTTACCATTCTCGTACTATATAGGGTGCTCGTTCTCTTTCTTTTATTACACGTTTTCTCAAATTTCACGACTTGCAGTCTATCGGTGGGTGCTACTTAATAAGAAATCTGAATCTATTGAGTGATATTGCTACGACCCAAATTCAGTAGAATTCTAAATTTTTCACCGTTTACTGTGATCTTGCATACACGGATATACATCGAAATATCGGATCTCGTGAGCGATGACGCCATAATCTAGGTCAACCCGCGATATTTCGTGATACGCAGTATCATCTGTACGCAGAAGACTAGACGGTCTTGTAAGTTCTCAAAAAACAAGCATGCGACAATGTCGAGGGATAGGATCCAGTGAAATAAAATGTGTTTGAGCGAAGTCTGTGATTCAGATATCTCAGAACTCTGTAGAAAAGATGTCGGAATCTATGTGTTGTGCTTTGGCGTAAGCTATTCCGCAGTACACAGATACGACGCCGCACGCACGAACAAGTGTGTGTGTGAACGCTCGGCGTCGCTTGGACGGCGTCATAACAGTAGTTTTGCGTTTTGTATTAATACATACATGACGCCGATTTTGACAGCTCTGCTGTTTATATACGACCTCTATAACTTATAGTGCAATAAACGACTTTAACAATAATAAAATAGTAATAAAAACTAAATCATCATAGTAGTGTGTTTATTCGTGCATTCTCTATACATAAATTCATATGAAAACCTCTGCTACCATCCATGAATTCCAATAAAAGGATATATTGTGGTATTTACATAGGCAGGTGGCGGTCCAAAGCTCGCCAGTAGGGAGAACAGTAAGAGATATGGGAGAAAACATCTTCTATTCCGATAGTAAAGAAATGGTCGGAAATCAGGAAAATGAATTACGTTTCCGCCACAATATTGCAGTTACAGAGCCTTTTTCACCTGTTTAGCCGCAGGAGAATTTTTGTCTGGGTTATTGCCGAAACTTTTAGTCAGTTATGGATTGCTTTTCGAGCAGAAGTTGAAACAAATAAGACAAACATTATCTTGGTGTAAAAATTTGTACAAAACAAATTGTAATTCATAGTTTAAATTTATTGAAAATAAGAGGATTGCGCAGAAAGAGAAAAGGGACAAAAAAGAAAAGACTTATATAAGCGTGAGTGCATAGAGTATTGTAAAAGTCTTATTCGAACATTCTTGTTCTAGCATTAGTGTTTCTATAATAAATAAAATAATAAATAAAGTAAATTTAAATAATCCACGTTTTTTAATTTGTCCAATTTTTATTTCCAACCCACATTGTTGAAAATACAAATATTTTTTTAAGATTATTTTGTTGTTTAATTTTTGAAATAAAATTATAGATATTGAAATAAAACTCCGGAGTATTTTGCGATATAATTATTTATTTAATATAAATTAAAAATACAGTTGTATTATACGTAAAATCTTCAAGTATAAGGTTACAATTGACGTAAAGAACTAAACTTGTTGTCCGCTGACGACAATATATAAGCGTTTCTTACATATGCTTAAATTATACAAGCTTACAATAAACATTCACTTAAACAACAAATAGTGTTTATGCGTGCCATTTTACACATAAATACCATTGAACTCTGACTGCATTTGAGTCAATTGTCATCGTGCGAAAGGTTCAGGTATAGATCGTATTTATGGGCGTACCGTAAGGTTATTGAGGCAATTTTTTTTAATTTATTGATTTGTTGGATTATTTTAATATTTTTTAACTTACGTAGACTTCTTAGATTTTATTTTTCAGGTATAAAATTATAATTGTTAACACTTTTTATAAAGAAGAGCGAAAACCCCTTACTAGGGAAGATCTGTATTTATAAATATCCTTAAATGTCAATCCTTTAATAGAACGTTTATTTAGTATTTCCATTACTTCATCTTTAATATTTTGTTGAGTAGTACCTTCAACCTATAAAAATTATTTTCTTAATAAATTTTTTATATTCTAAGAATTAAAAAATTATATCTACATTAAAAAAACAATTATTACAATATTAATTGTATAAAATTAGTGAAATTATCTATTTTATAATTATAATCATTGAATTATAAATTATTTTCATTGTAAATTTTTTAGTATTAGTAATAACTGCTTAAAATAGTTTTTATAATATTTGATTATATATAATATATAATGGTCAATGTAGGTCGTTAAAATTAGAATTTTTTATTATAATGCTTATATCTTACATCAATATATTGGCAATCTGCAGCAGCATAATGACAGGATATCGCTTTTCTTGTTTGGGTAGAATTATTTATCCACGAACCATGAATTAGTAATGGATGAAAGAATACTGTATCACCAGGTTCCATTTCTACATCAGTCCATACTATTGATTTTGGTAGATTCTGTAGAAATAATTTAAAAATTATATGCTATATGAAAAAAAATAAAATACAATTAATACTAATATTTGAGACAGTATACTAAGTAATAATATTAGTGCTTGTTGTTACCGATCGCGTCGCGTAGATGCTCCTTTGGTGAAGGGAATGAGAAAATTTTTTTTTTTTTTAATAATAACACCTTTTTTTTGACTCCAAATACTTTTATTATAAAATACACGATAGGTATCGGAGCGAGGATCGAGACAGACAGTTCCTGCCTTTCCGCCCGTCGCCGTATTTAAAACTTTCCCATTGCCGGACGGCCGCCGCCGTCCGTTACAGCTTGCAACATTTCTTCCTTAATCCGCAATTTTCGGTTAGTTAATAATACTCGCACGCCCGCCGCTAATCGTATTTACCATGGGCAATACTCATTGATCCTCGCCCTTTCGCTCAAGCACGTACATTTTACAACTTAATTTTACTCTAAACACTATAAATTTTTTCGGTATTTAACCTACGCGCAGATATTCAGTCGCGCCCGGGCTTGACATTCTTACGCGTCCTCGTATCGAAACGGCCCCGCTCGTTACATATGTGTTCGTCGCGCCGGGCCTGGAAAAAAAACCCCGCGGAGTCGGCAGGGGAAAAAAGGCCTTTACATTTCTCTCGTATCGAGCGGGATTATACGAGCGGTTCCTGGTTCCCGTGGCTATCTCCCGATTCTCTCTCCATTGGGACCGAAACACGTTCGTGGCGGCCGAATTTTCCTGCGGGAGGCCACCGATGCCCACGACGTCCAGGCTCACCCCGCCACCGAACGCCTTTCGACGTCCAACTTCCTACCCTTTGCAGGGGCCTTCGAACACCCACGGCATCCAGCCTCTTACGCCACGGCACGCCTAGCGGTGGTCGGTCCCTTACCTACCCGTCGGTCCGACTTCGGAGGGTCGCCCGAACGGGCGTGATACTTTCAAATATAATTTACGAGTTTATCGGCCTTTAAATTGTTTCGCTAAAATTATTTTTAACGAAACAATTCCAAATAATCGTGCGCATCGACTACACTTTCCACCTCCCGTGAATCCGTGATTAACAACAAGTTTATATTTAATTGTATTAATATAAGTTTATTTAGAAATCATGAAATGTATCGGTGCCGCCATCTGTTGAAGTCATTGATACTTTAGTTATCAGGTAAATAATCAACACGTTATTTACTTCATAAACAATTATTTATTAATGCCGTTTGTACAATTCGTATTGACGCGCGCCAGGGCAACCGGGCGGGGCCGCGGCCGTGCCGAATGTGCGGCGCGTCGCCGCGACCGACCACCGGGAGGCCATAAACGGGTATGGGTAAACGAAAACCTGGCCGACAATCGGAAATCAGGGTCGGGCGGTTTACGACCTTGTCGCCCGATGGCTGATAGGGGTGGTAAACGCGTCTAGGCGACGGGCGCCGGTGAGGCCCCGGATTATGACGATGCGGCAGACGACCGCGGGCAAGGCCCAAGCCGCGCGTTTAGACGCGTTCGACGTGCAGGCTCGAACGCGCCGGACGAGTGTCGCCAGGTACGCTCGGCTTCCCGCTCGGGAAAGCATATATAAAGCGGAAGGCCCTGGCCGAAGGGAGGAGGAAATCCGAGACCTTTGTGAGAACCGGAGGAAATCTACGCGACGGAAACCCACTCCGCCTACGCCGTGGACTCCTCCGCTTCCTGCACACCAACCCGCCCTTCTCAGGGCGAATACCGACGTTGCGCGCACCCAGAGGTTCACGCCGAATTCACGGGGTCTCCGAAGTTGCCAACGACTTCGGTACCGCAACAAACCGCCCTTCTCAGGGCGAACATCCAGCTCCGCGAGCGCCTCTCCGGGCGCCCCGCGACCGGCGACATCAACGAGTCCAGCACGAGGCCTCCCGAGCACCTCGCACACCTGCACCGACAAGTGTGCCGCACCTGCCGACAAGTACGCCGCACCTGTCCGACAAGTGCCCCGCACTTGGCCGACCTGCTCGCTGCGCCGACCGGACCAACGCGTCGCCTCCAGCCGACGACGACGACATCGGCTCCGGCCTTCATCCACACCAGCCCCTCCAGCCACCGGGCGACTCAGGAGAGGCCCGGAAGAAGCGCCAGCGAACGCTTCACCCTCCTACCAGCCGGAGGAGAGCCGGGGCGAGGGAATATTTCCCCCCTCGGCGCTTTGACGCGGAACCTGCTCCCCGAACTCGCGGGGCGAGGCCTCCGTCAGTATATTATATTATATGTATAATATACGAGAGCTGAACGCGAGTGCAATCGAGTCGCTTGCACGATTCTAACTGACTCGGCCCTCGGCAAAAGGGCCGCAGGCTCCTTTGTGTTATTTTCTACAAAACGCAAAACACTACGCGTACTTATATCTAATTCTTATTTCTAACGTTTAAATAATAATGTCTTTGTATATCTTATGCATGCCGAATTGTCGGCGCGCAGCAACATCGATCCGGCCCGCCACTTACAAGTAAAAGTAAATATACTACAGTATACACCACAATACTATCAATCAATTATCTACAGGTGTGATTGATTGCACTGTCAATTCGATTGATGACTCGCTTCAATTGAATTGATAAGCCAATCAGTATGCTAATTAACGACCTGTCGACCAATCTTAGCTTTGCCCGCCAACGAAGGAAAATTCACGCGAATAATCACTTGATCATGCGTATTTTCCTTCGTTTTCAGTATCTATTTTGGCATAGAATCATTCGTACGTGCAAATTTTAAGAAAAATTATAATTACCATATATAACATATGTAATAAATCAATTAAAAACGTATACTATATCAAGGACTCAGTGATTTACAACCACTGACTCACAATTTCATTGATTGTAATCTTACAAACCAAAATCTACTCAAAACACACACACACTCACATTTATTAAAGTTATAGTTATAATTAATATAATTAAAATTATTAATATTTGTTCATCATTTAGTTATTAAATAAATAAGTGTTTAGTATTATTGTGCAAAATGCATTAAAATTCAATTTCATCCATTCGTCGTTCTCGACTTCACTTCCAATATAATTATAACTTACAAAAATAAGATCTATCTAGTAACAAAGTTGTTATCATATTTCATTCGTGTATTTTTCACTCAATTTATTTTTCACGATATTGCACTTACTGATGCTTGACCTCCTTGACAAGGGACTTGGATTTTTTAACAAGAGAAAACTATATAATTATATATAAAGTAGTTTAATCGAATACATGACAAAAGTCAATAAAAGTGAATACCCCATTCTTCTATCATACGATTTTCTCTTTCTGTGGCATATTTTCAGTGCTAGAGATTTTTTAGAATTTTTTTAATAAATTATTGAAGACTTTTACAGCTTATTATAATATATGAGAATAATATAATACAAAAATGAATGTGAGTATGCGAAGATAAGAACCAATATATCGATTGAAAGAGTTTGTGTACTGAGAAATGGAACTTCCTCGTAGAATAAGTATAATACTGTAAAGAATGTATGTATTGAATATAGAATTTTAGATAACTGCTCCGCAACCTCCCGAGTAAGTATAAGCAGGCTGAGGTGAGGCGCCGTAATGAGCGAACTTAGAACCGCATCTGTGATAGGCGCTACGTTTAACCGCCTCCTATGATAGATAGAATGTAATCGCTTTTACTCGTGCTCAGCACACAGAAGGTTTTTATATCTAAGGTATTCACGAGATAATCCATAATTAGGCTTTATGCCATGGACGGAGACCAGGATTAACGGTACGCGTCAATATTTTGTTAATAAAAATTATAAAGGTTTCGAAAGTTTAAGCGGAAAATGGCTGCATCTCTAAATAAAACTAATTCGCTTGTAAAAGAGAAAGGAAGGAGGAAATCCGAAATTGTTTTAAAGAGTGATCCAAAGGTCGCAAAGGCTTTCTTTTTCGTACCGGAGCAGGAGATAGCCATTCGTTGTGTACATACACTTTCTTCTGTCTAATATCACCTCTTGAGATAATATAGTAAACATACGGTAGTCAGGGATAAATATTCAGTCTAATTCACGATACTTTTCAAATTCATTTCCATACCTATCCTTCTCATACTTACCTTCACACAATTGCGAACAGTATGCAAAAAAGAAAAGTAATTGTTTTCTTCCTGATTCTAGTCTAGTACTTGACTACTTTTATATAACTATGTTAACTATGCATACAGAAGTCTGTTGTTACTAATGTCAATTCTATTAACTTTTTATAATTACAGGATGGGTTAGTTACTAGCTTATTTATTGTTTTTCTTTGGAGAAATATGTCACAGATACCATATCAATTTTTCATATATTCCTCCTACTTTCCTATTTTTCTTGACTATAACTAGTATAAACTGATTATAAAACTCAAATACACTTCAGTATTCTAAAAACTAATTTACGCGTATCCGTGTGTATATTTTCTCTGATAATGTAACATGAATTTCGTTTCCATTTAAAATTTAAAATTACTATTAAAAAGCATATATAAATAATTAAAATTTAAGTAGGATTTATAACATATAATTACACATAATATTAACATATAATATTATAATTATTAATATTATTGTTTTAAATAAATAAATGGATGATATAATAATTTTAAATTATTTTAAGAAAATTCTACTCTATGTATCTGGGGTACTAACTCTAAACCATTAAACCAACCATTATACTACGTTGTAATTATGTAATTTTTAATCTTCATAAAGTAATTTTCATTGTTAGCTACGAAAGCAATGATAGAAATCCGTATGTATCCGCACACATGTGAAAGGTTTGAAGTGAGTCAGCGTAATGAATTCAAAGAGAGCCACAAGTAAACGTCCCGAACTGAGTAAGCATACTGAAGGATTTAGAAATACAGAATTATCTGGACACGCGAAAAACGTTAGGCATGGCAAGAGGTAAATTATATGTTCTAATTAGAAATAAAGTATAGCATGTATAGATTACAACGGAAATAGTAACCAAATTTTCTTAAAAGGGTTTGCTGAGTCGTGCACGAGCAGGTAAGCAAAGAAACTTTTCTCGCTCTTTGCTTATCTCTTCCTTTTTCTTTATCTCAATCTTTTTTTTTCGTTTATATTAATCACTCTCTTCCTATTTGTACTTTCTACTTCTTTTCTACCCGTATTTTATTCCCATGTTTGTGAAGAACGCGTACTCCAAGTTATTCCGCATTCCGCAGAGTGTTCACCGATCATCAGAAGGAGTGCAAACACATGAAACGAAAGCTGACTCACGGAGCTTGTCGCAATGACCCAGGTACATGGAGATTCTAAGACGAACGCAGATCCTACTGAAAATCTCAGAATACTCTCAGCCATCTATACGTTAGAGCCTAATCAATACCGTGACTTTTACATGTGGCAACGTCGCCGAAATGGAGTTTGGCGGGGGTACCGTTAAGATCTAGGCCTGCCGAGGCTGGGTCACTGGAGGAACCTGTAAGCAGGTGCATACGGTACCCAATTCTTTGTAATATGGTAAAAACGCAGCTGATAGATTAAAAAAAGTGTTCTAGCATCATTGCAGCTGTAAATAAAGCAATTATATAATACCTTGGTTACTACGTATGCATTCGTTTATGACTGAGTGGCCAAGACGACCATCATAAAAAACCCGAGCTATTCTTGGTAACGGATGAACCGAGAACCTCTTCCTCGGAGTAACTATCTTCGAATAACACAGAATTATGATTAGACTGTTATGGAATAAGGTTAGATGATAAGTTACATACGCTGAGGATTAAGATTACGCGAAAACAAGGATGGGCGCATGGTTAGACACCCGGCGAGATGGAGCCTGGTGATCTATTTATTACTACCAGGTCAACTACAGTTCTGAAAAAGATGAACGACGATGTTGAGAGAAGGAAAACAGAAGAAGTAAGGAGTGAAAACAGAAAAGTATAAAACCTGGCGCAAAAAAACTTTGGTGAATCTTTTGGCTTGCTCCGTTACAAAAAAATTGTACACGTGAATTATCTTCCCTTTTCCTTAATTTTAAAATTTTTGTGAAGATAGAGTTAGGATTTAAATTTTTGTATATAAATAAAAAGAAAATTAAACTAATCGAAATTAAACTCTTGGTTATTATGGCACGCTTCTTCTCTTGTCATATAGGACAACATTCAGTCTGTTCATGTTAATTGATTTATGCACTTCGATACTCATTTCTGAAATATTCATACTCATCTAAAGAACACTCAAATAATTGTAAAAAAAACCACTCAAAACACAGCGTATTGTTACATAAGTTTAGTACATCACCATCTAAGAATAGTACATCATCATTTACTCTAAGAAATACACACTTATTAATAATAAACGTAAATCAATTCTTAGCTTAAAACACGCATACAGACACGCTCACACTCATATAAAGCAGTTCATTTACTTTATTTCAATCGTTACAAGTGAGTAGTATCATTTAGTTTTAGACAAATACCTAACTTTTATTTTATAAATTTATAATTATATTCTTTACCATTGTTGATATGTATGCCCTAGTGTTATATTATAAGTGTAAAATATAAGTATATATTTTTTGTTAACTCTCTTGTGTATGTTTTCTTTTCTGTATAATACTGCCTAATTTTCACTCACCCTTGCTCACCCTTTTACCAAGGGGCTTTCAAAAAGTATATATAATAACTTTATTATTATTATGTTTATTATATCTATAAATAAATCAAACAATATTTTTTGTAACTTTTAATTATTATTTTGATTTTAAAAACACAATTATAAACATAATTGGGCACAAGTATATAATCTTTTTGTGATATTTATTTTTCTATCTAAAAAAAACTTTTTTTTAATAAATACAATCTTATTATAGTATAGCTAACATATTTATCTTTAATATTTATATATTAAAAGTTTTAATTTATTATTTACCTGAACTCCATGATACAGCTTATTTACTATATGACTAGGATAAGCGTGAGACAGTAAATCATAACGATGTGACCCTGGAAAAATATGAAGACATCCGTTTTGTTTAGTACATCTTTCAATAGCTGTCCATGCAGCGACTATTTTATTGGCAGGTCGAAAAGGAAAGTAATATAGATCTTGATGAGGTGGATGTCTATAAAATAAAAATCATTAATACTTTAAAAATTAATATAAATTGTACACATTTTATACAACATCAACACATACGTTCTTTTATGTAAAACAACATTTACAAGTTTCTTTCTGCAATTTGAAAACAATAATAGTTGTATATAACGTTAAATATTTCTGATCTATTTTATATTTATTTTATTTTTCATTTTACTATAGTTTTTTTTATAAATAACCATGATATGTATTCCAACTAGAGCCAAGATTATTTTAAAATAGTTTTAATATAATTAAATTATATAGGATATAAATAATATAGGAAAAAAATTATTATAGGGATATATAATATAGGAAAAAAATTATTATAGGATATAAATAATATACGAAAAAAATGATTATAGGATATAAATAATATAGGATATTTTCCATACCTTATGAAAAAATTATTATTATAACTATGAAACTAGATATTAAGCAAGCAGAAATAATAAAATAATTTTCAGTTTATTGTAATAGTAACTATTGGCAATGAAATATTCCGTTAACTTCTCGCATGCGTATCATCACGTGGGGATGGCTAGGAGTAGATCAGCGTCAGCTATAAAAAGTTCCATCGCCTGTTTAGACGGGCGTCAAAAAGCCCGAAGGATTTCCAGGGAAAATTAGGCGCGCCAGAGGTGTTAGGCGTATAACGGCCCGATTGTTTTGGGGCAATAATCGAATCCATTTTGCACAAGCCGATAAATTGTTTTATTACCTCTATTCGGGTAAATTGTATTATATCTATTGGCGTGATTAACATTATAAACGGGAAACAATAAAACAAAAAAGCTTTAAATACACAATACAACACGCTCCGGCAGCCTTTTCGTTCTTGACAGTCGGAAAGCAATTTTCGTATTGTTGTTTCTTAGATTAATTATTGTAATCTAAGAAAAGAAATCTTAGTGCTGAAAAATGAATGCACTTAAATGCAATATTACAAAATTGTTTTCCTTCAAGGATTTTTCTCGATTTCTTCTTTTCCTCTGATATGCGAACAATAGTAATGAATGTAAAAGAAGTTGACGTGTGCCGATTCAACAGATCGATCGGTATACCTTAACTTATAAAATTGCTTAGGCGCATTCGTTGGAATCAGCGTTTCACGAACACTTTTCACACCGAGCAAGCATCCGAGTGTAACTAAATATATTTTGGTAAGCCTTTCCTATTACCACCGGGCGAAGGGGGAACTGTGCTTGGTACCTTTGGCATCTTGGCAGTGATTCTAAGCAAATGTCAACCGTTATAAGTTTAAAAGCCGTCAAATTACAAGAGAGGTTTGGATCTACGAAATTCAGTCCAAACAAAAAAAGAGGAGCAAACATACTTTTTACAAGAATGAGCCATAGAAGAGAGGCGTCATTGACGATGTCGATGCTGATTCGCCGCAACGTTTCGGCCCAAAGTAGTATTGCCTATCTTTTCTTCACCCTTTTTCTCACTATCTCTCGAATGGAAGTACGAGTAGCTGAACATATCCAGCTTTATGTTTATTGAGTACTCTTATAGTTTAATTATGAATTTGAAACCTGCTACTTGGTACCAGATACATTTCTATTTCATAAGTTGACAAATGAGATATTCTCATTACCATAACTGATTACTGATTCCTCAATCTTATACTTGTCTCTACAATCTCAATTTCTCATTACTTCTCAAATGATCAAATTCGAATAAATAAAAGAATTAAGTTTTGTAAAATTGTAATTATTAATTATTATCTAAAAATTTATAAGTTGGAGCAAATCGTTAAAATACAACCACAACGTCTGCACTCTCCTTACAACATTTCAATAAGAACATTTAGCTTATATCTATAAATGTATACTCTGATAACAATGGTGCATTGCTTAACTTAATTCAGAGATTCTAATAACTCATGATAATTGTTGAGATATAAAAATAATTTAGTAGAAATTTTTTCATATTTATATTGTATTTTTTTTACTAAATGTTATACAATTTAATTCAAATTTTTAGTATAAAATAAATATAAAATTATGGTTATTTAAATATTCTTAAATAAATTAATTTTTATAGATGTTTGACATACACCCGTGTTGTCGATGTAATCAGATCAAGAAGTATCGAGAAACGTCAAATAAAACAAATGGTATTTCTAGAGAAAACCTTAATATTATATAGAAATATACATAAATAAATATTTAGACTAAAATAAATTGCGAAATTTAACTATTAAATATAATTTACATAATTTATATAAATATAATATAATTTGGCTATTTCAAAGCATAAGGGTTACGGGAAGCGTGCAATAACGTCGGAGGCGTTTCGGAAAAATAGGAAAGCTGCGTAAAAAGATTTTCGTGCAGACCTACCTTATGAAACTGTCTCACATTTCGGCATTGAGCAAAGCAGCCTTCCATCTCTACCCTACCTTTTTTGCTTTATCTTTCCTACGCGAACCAGACTACAGTCACTGACCTAGTAACTGACAGCTTCTTTCCTTCCACCAATAATGATCTCTCTATTACTTTTTCTTTCTCTTTCTCTCTCTTACTCTCTCCTTCTCTCTAAATTTTCTACACTGCGTCCCAGTAACTCTCTTTAAACTCCCTTTCTCTTTTGCTCTTTATATGTAGGTATCTACATACATCTGAACTTCATGCATGGAGTTCCAGGTACCCAGACCGTGCCCATGATAGGGAATCTTGACAAAGATACCATAGAATATCTATACGTGAACGAGACTGCTAAGGTTTCAAGCGCGAAAATGCAGCCACATGGTTGAAATCAGGGTACTGCAGTAAACAACACGGATCGATTAGTTAAACTGTAGCGATAGCAAACCGATCAAGCACCGTTTATCCCAGATAAGGTGTCTGGGTATTCGGCCGGCTGAAGAGTGTACGTTACAAGAAATATATCAGAGAATATGAGAAAGAGAGAAATTTACGGTATGGGTATGAATTTATATAGATTAAAATATAACCGCTTTTCCCTCTGTCATAAGAGATAAAAGGTTTTTTACGCCAGGGAACAGTGTTAGGTGAAATAATGGTTTAGCAAATAAATTAGAAATGTAGATGACTTTTTCCTTATCTAATAGCATGCAGAAGATTATTTATACCTTAGTCTTAAAATTAAATAAATACAAAAACTAAACATGGATAATGCGATAGCCCACCAAATCTAAAACGCAATACATTACATTCAATGAAATATTATTAATTATCGAGTATGGCTATAAGTTTGTAACAGAGATAATCGAAATAAGCGCAAAATGAAAATTAGAAAATTATAAACACGAAAATAGAAATAGAAAAAGGATAGTTTAAATACGTGTAAGTCGAAATGAAATAACAACATAATGTGATAGCCCGCGAGTTTTCAAATTAAATATAAAAACAATGAATAAGCTATACATTTTTACTAGTAAGATGATGGTTTAATACTTTAAATATAAATACGAAAGAAAATAAAAGGGTAAATAATAACTGTTTTCTTTTAAGCAGAATTTTTGAAAAAAATAGAGGGGCAACAAAAAAGCTTATAAAAAATCTAACATGGGCTTACCGAGTAAGATTTTTTAGTTTAATTTCAGCAAGTTAACAAACGGGAATAATTTACAGTTTTAGTCTAATTACTACGTCAGTATTTATTGACAAAGTTATTTTATGCTGTAAATAAAGTTTAATATAAAATCATAGAAGAGTCTACCAATTATATAACACCTGCACCACTTGCACGATTACAAGACTTAAAACCCGATTAGATTTAATCAGATAGTTATACCTTTATCCAACTGCGCATTTAACACATAAAACACTTGAAATTTTTTATAAGACATTCATACGTTTTTTAATATTAGCAAAATACGAATATGCCATTTTTCATTCATATCGTCAAAGGAAGAGGGATTGTTGAACCTCCTACGTCACATTCAAACTGAGCAATGATTTAGAGTTCTTATCTCGCTTATGTTCATATAGTTGGATCCACGATACTTAGGCAGTTAGAGGTTGACTATTAAAGGGAAAATGAAAAATAATCACCGTTTGTTTTCTATTTAGCGATGTAATAGCAATACGGAACGAGAGATGAGATGAATAATGTCGACAGATAGTACTGAGAATCGCGAAGTGAGGTTGACGTTGAATGAGGTTGGTTCACTCGATGACTTCCTGTTGTTCTCTTCAAACTTAAAGAAGCAAGCCCTTGATGGAGCAAGTGTATCCTCCGAACAGTTACACCGAAACAAATAAAAATAAATACTGTATATTTGTATATAATAAATAAGTATTGTGTAAGTGAAAGTGACTGTGTCGTTTATTAATTATTCTACCAGAAACAAGTACAATACCAATTTTGCATAATATACGTCACAGCAAAAATGTTCGAACGTGTTCAGACGAATTAACACAGTGACGTGCGCTGGGCCGATTGGGCAAGTCTGGCCAAGCCAGGTTGGCACCATATTTTGTTCAATCTGACCACCTTGCCATAAAAACTGATCGATACGGCCTAAAATCCGGGCCGGGCGGTTTATGGCACGTTATCTGCCGAATGACTGTTGCCATTTAACGCGTCCGGACGATCGGGACCAGTAAAGGCCCGAATTATATCGGCCACACAGACAGCTGCGGGGAAAGCCTTGGGTGCATGTCTCACGTGTTCGAGCCGCAGGCTCGAACACATCGATCGAGTAGCGCCAGGTACGCTCGGCTTCTCGCCCAATGGAAGGTATAAAGACCGGGCACTCTTTGCGAAAGGGCAGAGAATATTTCTCGATCGGAAGGGAACTACGTGCGTCAAACGCTTCCCGATGCCTGCCCCTCCCTATATCGGAACAAGCACTCGTCGTAGTCTTTTTTTCTTGCACCCCAATCCACCCTTCTGAGGGCGATCTTTGAACGTCGTGTGCACCTGACGCATAGCTGCACCGCACTGGCATGCAAACCCGGAGCTATCATCGGCTTTGATGTCGCGCTAATCCGCCCTTCTCAGGGAGAACCTTGGACGCCGCGTACGCCCCACCCGGAGCGTACCGTACTTGCCTACCAACTCGGAGCCACGTCGACTCAGGCGTCGCAGAGTAAGTCTTTCAAACGCCGTGCGCACCAGCCCAGCAAGTGCACTGCTCTGGTCACCGATTTGAAGCCGACACCGGCTTCGAAACTGCACCAATCCGCCCTTCTCAGGGCAACCCTGGAAGGCCGCACTCGTCTCCAGGCGAGCTGTTTCCCTTCCCAACCGGAGGGGACCCGGGCTAAGAGAATATTTCTCTCACCCGCGGTTTGACGCCGAGCCCATCCCGAACGCCTAGGAGCTAGGGCCCCATCAACAGTTACAGTTAAATTTTCATGAATAACTACAAATATTTAAAAATATTGATACAAGGTTTAAATTAAAAAACACAATTTTAAAACAATAAATATTATAAACAAACTATTTTAAATAATTTTTACCTTGAAGTTCCACTTCCAACATCAGGTGGTTTAGCGATAAGCATACTATGTACTGCTATAATATTTGGTCCTGTGAAACATTCTACAAAATCTAAAAGTTCTTTATTCTTAAAGTATTCACAAAAAACTTCGTCAAATAATATATCTTGAATTTTATTTACTGAATTTTTATCCACTATATCTTTCATTATAATAGCTGGTCCTTTTGAAATTTTTCCACGAAGTATAGTCTTCAAATCTAGGTATTATAATTAATTATACATTTTATAGTCTTTGAAAATATAAATTCAAAATCAGTTTAAGATTTGATACAAAATTCATTCTATTATAAAGTTTACAATTCAAAAATAAAAAAAAATTTTTTAAACAAAATGCTTTCTGGTATTAATGAATATATAATTATTAAATACTTATCAAAACTTTGAAATTTTTATTATTTGGATAATTAAATCAAAATTAAAGATGTTCTAAACATATATATTATAAAAGTAAATTAAAATTTTCAAATACAAAATTAATATAAATAGTTTTTTAATAATATTTTCATAATTTGAATAAAATTATCATTTTTTTAGATTTATAGTGATAAATATTATAATCATCAAGTAGTTTAAAATATATTGAATAAAATATAAAATGTAATTCCAATTGATTATAATTTAATTCATATAATTACTTAAATACAAATATACATAACGTTAGATTTCATTAATTTAAATACTAATAATAAATTTAAATAAATGAAAAATAATAACATAAATAATATAACGAATAAAATAAAAAACACAAATTTAATAAATTTATTATAAATATTCTATAGTACCTTTTATTACACTTATTAAGTATATTTAAGGGAATAAGTTGAGGTATGATTAAAAAACCATTAGTTTCATAAAAAATCCGTTGAGCTGGAGATAATCTATCATTATGATTTGTTAGCATCAGTCTTTCCATTGTATTAGAAGTTTTTAATAAATCTAAAAACAAATAAAATCTATAATTATAAAAAAATTTCTTGAAGTATTTCCTTATTATTAATTATATTAATTTAAATCAAATCAATAATTAATATTTAAATTATATAACTTTTGAATTAAAACAAATATTAACACTATTCTTAATGAAAATAATTTTGATTATTGTTGAGAAATTTCACTTTAAATTTATCCGCTGTGGTCAAGGAAGACTAAGGGCTTATAGTGGTAACTTGTTTTATAACGCAAAAATAAAAACTAATGAATAAATTTATATTTATAAACTTAATTTACAATGAATAGGTCAAAAACTGATAAATAACGCATATAACTTAAATAAAGTTACACAATAACGCGCTTAATATAATATGATTTTAGCCTACAAACGCGCTATGTACAATTATATATTCACTTATGAACTAACAAATTGAATTTAACGCAACTTAAAAGTAATTGCACTTATTATAGTTATAAATTAAGTGTCAGTGATTATAAGTGAAAATAATGTGTGCATCAAAAATTGTAATAAAAATTTTTTGATGTACTTGTGCTCTGTGTATTGTTGATATATTATTATATTATGATTATTAACAATTTTTATGAGTTGAGTTGAACTGGACAATTTATTTTATTCTATTAAAACTTTGCACGCGTGAGTAATGAATAAAGAAGTGCTAATATGAACAGGCTTATGCAGATATGAGCAGACTAAAACTTAGCCTTAATCAATGATAGGTGATCAATGAGCCAATCATGCGATGCCTCATACTCATTGTCAAATGAAATGAGTAATTGCCGTTTGAATCAGCAGTGTAAAGTTGACTAAGTGCTCCGCGGAGGATCGATCGGTTGGTTATCGACGCGCTCGAGTTGAATTGCGTACTCTTTTTCGCTACGTGATGAGAAGTTCTTATCGACAATCACTAATTGATTAACGATAACCACAGATGGCGTCAGAGGTTGAAAATCACGAATTCGCGAATAATTATTTTAATGTGCTATTTCTTATAGAGAGGTTAATGTAGGAGAATGTAACATTTGTGTTGCAGATATTGCTCTAAGCAAATACTCTATTCTTACGTTGCAAATTGGTGTTAAATTTAATCATGGGCAATTCTCATTCTATATTTAGAAATCATTTCAATTATTTAAAATTTTGTTCTAAAGTTAGTTTTGTAAAGTCAGTTCTAGGCTCCAGATAAAAGTGCATTGTTTCAAAGTACTAGATTTATTCTTCATACGCGGAATCATGTCAGATTCCGATACTTATATAGTTGATCAAATTCATTCTGATCATATCCCGGTAATGTTTTTAAATCACAGATATTGTAATAAAAACTTTTACTTTCTCTATATTTCCGTAGTCCTAGGTTGTTACAAAGTATTTTCTCTCCCGTGAAAGACGAAAAAATCCCATATCTCTGTAATGATCAAGGAGAAAAACTTTCTTAATAAAAAGTAGCATAACATTATATCCCTTACTTCTGTACATTACTCAATGTTACTCAGTGCAATTACTCACTTTTATATTATACAAGGTAAGTTAAGCGCTGCTTTAATGGAATACAATCATATCTTTTAATAAATTTCTTGAGGAAATTGAAAAGTATCTTAAGCATGTTTGAAAATCATTATTTGCACTCTATAGAATCTAAAACCTCACCCTATTGATACAAATACGATTTTACTTCTTTAAGTATCTTTTAAAGATTTACTCCCTACAAACACATTATATCATATCCCTTATGATCTCGATCCAACACTGTCCTCTATCAATATGCATTAATACTCTAGTGACATTAATCTCTTTATAGTTTGTACAATAATATGTGTATATATATATTTTTGCATTTAAATAAATTGACAAGTGGGCCCTCCTGGAGCCGATATCAAGGAGTTAGTGGATAGGTGCGTGGGTCAAATAAAGGTGGACGTTTGTCTTATGCTGCTAATTGGTGGTACGATACCGTGGTGTGGTGCGAGGCGATGGGTTTCGTTTTTGGAGGCGCGACATGACTACACCTAGGACATACGTTCTGATATTTGTTTCCGCGTGCGAGCTGATGTTCAGTCCCGGGCGGGAGCTGATGTTCTACTCCGAGCGTGAGCCGATGTTCTACTCCAACCGCGAGCCGATGTTCTACTTCGACCGCAAGCCGATGTTTTGCTCCGAGGGCTAGTTGATGTTCGCTTTTATACTTTTTGACATTCTATTATGCTATTGAATATTCGTAAAGTCTCAAGGCCGTATATGATGATGTTTTGTTTAACGTTTGCCAGCCCGTCTTCTGCGGGTAATGTACGACAAAATAAAAGTATAAAAGTATTTTTTACAATAAAAATGACAATAATAAAGCTTTATAATGTGAATTAAAAGTTTTTAAATCGTTTTAAAAAAAAATTTTTAATTTAGATATTGATGCTTTTTCTAATTTGATATACGTTATATTGAAGAAACTATGAAATAGCTGTTATATCAGTTATTGGCGAAGTATAATTTTATATGAAACTACGAATATTAAATTTCTAATTTTTTAATGAAAAATATTTTGTTCTGTTAATTGTTGTTTCAGTATTACAACCACAAAATAAAATTTATATGCTGCTGTATATTTAAAAAATTATTTATTTTATTGTAATTTATAGTTAATATTCAAGGTAATTGTTGACGACAGAATGCCCCGGCAGACAGTCGGTGTCGAATCAGTCCGGGTCGTAAATGACAATGTCTGGCGGACCCAGGGGAACACATAATCGAAAATCCGTTTTGCACGTGTTGCAGGCCTTAATTACGTGACCTAACAAAATAAACAAAATTGTAAACATTGTTAAGGGCAAAGGTGAAAGTATAAATTCAGAGTGCCAGGCGATAAACCAGTTTTTTCTCAATTATCCGTCGACACGCGAATATCAGATTTCCCATCCCCGTGTTCCAGTCATGTGAAAATTTTCGTTAGGATAATTGAGTGCGAGTACTGCAAAAATAAACTTAGATATTTTTATTTAAAAATCAGTGTTTCAATAAACTTCCTCGTAACCTACTCCCACTCTCGCGATCAACAGTAATATTTAATCAACAGTAATATTTAATCAACGGTAAATTCAAATTTCTTATACCTTTAAATTGTAAAGAATAATTATTTATAAATATAATATGAAATTTATTATATACTACAATTGTTAATTTAGTTTTAATTTTAATATTTTAAATAAATGAACTATTCTTTAAAATTATTTTTATGGTATAAATGACATCTTATATTTTATACATCATTTTCCGATAAAAATATACATACCTATCCATGAAACACATTGTTGTATTCTTTGAAATATATGTATACGTGTGCTGCTGCTGGTACAGTATCTCTTGCATTTAAGATTACCATAATTTGTATGCATTTAAAAAATTTTCTATAAAAATCATCACCATAGCCTATACTTGTATATTAATGATGATTAATGATTAATAAGTTCGTTACAACCAAACGAAGCAACAACAGAACCATCACGATCAATCATCGATCTACAAGCATTTTATTAATTACTTTGTTTTTCATATGACTATCAATAACTATGGAACCAGGAAACTAAGGGTTTGGAAATTAGACTGAATTTATCTCTTTTATTAAAAAACTGATTGTGTATTTGGCACTTATATTCTTAGCATAGGGATATAAGAGGTGTTCCCGCTCGCTGTTTTCGCACGACGATTGAAAAGTGGTTACACGAATTCGAATGGAAATCGAATAAAATATTACTCTATAGTCTATGTTATACTAATGTAATTCTTTGTACCTTTTTCACTATCTTTTTTAAAAACTAGCATAATAATTGTACTTTTCCATTCTTCCAGCATTTTTTCTCTATTCGTAAACCCATTCACGATTTTCGTTATACATATTAAAATGTCTTTATTTTCATTTGTAATTGTATCTTTTCCCGCATTTTTTCCTGCATTTTATTTTGATCACTATCCTAATTCATCTTCCATTTCAACCTTATCTATCATTTCTTCTTCCTTCTCAGAGTCAAATTTTCAACAGAGTAATTTTTCTTTCATTCTTCTCATCTTCTGCGTTTCTTTTGATTATATATGTATATATATATATATATATATATATGTAAATATATTTTATATAAATGTTTCCACCATTCTTCCCTTGTAATTTTTCTACCTATTTTTCATTTTCCTTTCCTCCACTATTTACCGTTTATCAAAATATTTTTCCTGTTTTATCTTTTTTTGATTCCTCTATTTCTTCTTCATACGATGTATATATTTCTGTCCTCTACTCTATTTTTATCCTTCCATTTATAAGACGTTGATCATTTTTGTCTTATATAGCTTGTTTTTTTTTCCATCGTGTTTCTTTTTTTGCCATTTTTTAATTATTTATATTTCGATTGCATTTTTTCTTATCCTTTGTTTCTATTACATTTCACTATATATCTTCTATTGTACTTGCTGTTCATACATATTTTAATTTTCTCAAATCTTCTTTTTTTAATTTATTTAATACTACTTAAATTATTAGTTAAGGGTCAGGTTCTGTTCTTGAAGTCGTATGCGTGAGCAGCGTGGCGGTCGCACTAAAGCCTTGAAGATGCAGTAGCAACTTAATAATCGGAACTTGTTACAGTCAGTCATTGAGAAATTGCTAGAATTTTTATCGGTCGATTTATCATTTACGTGTATCATAAGAATCCGGGCGCCTTCAAGCTTAAAAAGCTGGACGATATTTGTTGTTAATTGGTTAAAAGAAATCGCCAAATTGACGAAAATGACAGATCGGCACTGGATCCATATGACTGAGAACCTGACAGACGAGGCGATATGGATAAAACCCTTCCAAAACAATTTCATCTGATTTAAAGATTCGGATTTTCTATTACTATTGCAAAGCCAATGATTTTGAAAAAGCAAGTAAATGTCGAAACGCCAAATCAACGACTTTGAACAATTAGAAAAAAATAAAGATGAGAATGGATAAGGTTACTAAGGTGGGCAAAAATGCAGAATGTCGCGAAGCAGGCTCGAAGATTAGTGGGAAAATGATCGGACCGACAAAATTTATTAATTAAATAGGCGTGGGAGGACGTGAAATTTTGGGTGCGTGAGGCGTAAATCGATTCATTTAACGTAAAATTATATGAATCATGGAAAATCCGTAAGAAACGAAAATCTCGTAAAGAAATTCGATGTCTTTCTCGACGAATTGGGAATTATGCGAGCGAACAAGCGTCCGCCCGAGATGCGTAAAGCTGAATTTAAAAATTTCCCAATCGTGTTCGACGGAAAATACGCATTCATAAAAGCATTATTAAAAGAATATCACTATAGATATTCTCACAGGAACACTATAATAAATAAGATACAATAGGAGTACCATATTGTAGGATTGCGACGAGCATTAAAATCTTTAGCGAATAAATGTATCGACTGCCAATAGCACGTGGAAAACGAGTGAAACAAAACCGGGCGCGTCGCCATACGGTCCAATAGCTTGCCGAAAACGACCGTTTAGCTACTATGATGTAGATTACTTTGTACCCTTGATAGTAAAGATAGATGGGTACCAGGAAAAGAAGTAGAGACATTCTTCACCTGCTTGACGACCCGAGCGGTGCATATCGAGGTGACGAGCACTTTGAACGCTGGATCGGCCATCATACCATTATAGCGACGGTTATATGCTGAGATAGGCCCTTAAAAATGTACAAAGATAAAGGGATTGAGTGGTACTAAGATAAAGGAGATTGAGTGGTACTTCAATCCGCTAATCCATTGCACGCAGGAAGAGCTTGGGAATAAGTACTATGTAGCGTCAAAATGGCATTAAAGGTTATTTTAGATATAGTGGTGTCGGAAAAAGTTATGTACATCACACTGGTGGAAATCGAACATATAATTAATTCGCACCCCTTAACGCATGGATCAGTCGACTCAAGAAGCAAAGAAGCACTGACTCTCAATCATTTTCTCATGCGTTCATCGTTGGATAACATCAAGTTAGGAAAATGCAAAGTAAATAATACCTGTATGCCTCGCCAGATATCTACAAATGCTTTTTGATGTAATGCAATGGGTCTATAAATACCTTGAAAGTCTGACATAGTGGTAACAGTAACGCAGCGAGTTCGCCGAATCTCAGGAACCTTGTTTAAATCATTGACTTTCAAGCACCCCTCAATATATGGTCAAAAGGTATGCTCACTAAAGTATTTTGAAGGAAATACCAGTAAGGGTGGTCAAGCTAAAGATCAAGAAGTATTAATGCACAGTAAAAAAGCTGATTAAGCTTTTGAAAAGTGAAGGATAATAATCTAAAATTTGCACAGGATTAAAAATATTACAAAAAATATATACAACAATGTTCCCTATTCTCTTCCTTTAATCACGTTGCTGTAATTAACAACGACGTAGCATTGTATTATATTTCCTTTTCTATCCCTCTTGCTCCTTTTCGCTCTCATTTATACTTTTATTCTGGTTAACTCTATTTCTTTGTCTCTCTTTCACTTTCCATTTCATCTGTCAATATCACGTTTTGTCACTGATTTCGTAGCTCTACTGAGGCCGTACGGCTCTCTCTAATGGGCGCTGAAGGGATTTGATAGATGGATCACTGATACACCGAACCTTAGTGCACGGGCGGTTTGACACCTCCGGCATATGGGCGTCATAATGAGACCAAACCCAAGAAGTCAAGTGCTTAAAGTCAAGTTTGGAGCAGGTTACACGATGAAAATATAGGCATTTTATAAGAAAAAGTGATTATATAAAAAAGAACGTTTTTTATATTATTTAAGTTTCAAGATTAAATATTAAATATGCAGATCTTTCTCACAGAAATTTAGCGCTACCGATGTGAATACCTTCTAAAAAACAACGTGTGCATTCAAAAAAACAGAACCCGTCATAAGTCTGAAATTGAAACAATTTCGCAAACGGAAGAATGTTGTTGACAAGACAGGTTCATAGTTGCGACTTAGTAAATAGAAAGAGTAATGTAAATATAGAAGTTTTTTTTAAGAGTCTAACGTAAAAATTTCGGGGAATTCGAAAGCGTCTTAAATGGCGTCATGCGCGCGTCAAACAGGCGAATATCAATTTGAATAACTTGCATTCGATATACATATTGTAAGTATGTATTTTTAATCATTCTCATATGCTCTTAATTAAGTGAATAAGGCATAATACTGATGTAGGTTTTTCTACTCTCTATCTCTAGCTCCCTATCCCCATGCTTTTCTCTCTGAATTAAACGCTTATACCTTTCCCCTCTCTTTTTTTGCATTCTACTTTCTCCCTAGCTTTTTATTGAACTTATACACTCTCTCTCACTCTCTCTCACTTTCTCTTCTCTCTCTTTCTTTGTGGCTGTCTCTCGTTACGTTATCTAATGTTACGGAAATTTAGCATGTAAAAGACCTTTTCCTCTGTTGTGACACACAGGGGTTTTTTAGGCCAGGATAAAGTGAATTTAAACTAAGTTTAAAATAGCCTTGTTGCATTTGGCACAAAATATTGTCAATCGCCGTTCTACAGTTAGCAAAAAAACTTCAACCAATGGTCGGATTCTTCTAAGCGTTAATAGAAAAGAAGAAGAGAGGCACTGGTAGAGAAGCGAATAAGAGCTCGAGCGTGGAGATTGAAGACTACTGTCTATCTCAGGTTTACAATGTAGGACAATATTAACGTTGTTGCCACAGTGTCACAAATAATTAATTATATAACAACAACAAATCAGTTTCTTTTACTTAACCGACTTTTTTAAACTTCTTTCATGCTATTTGAAAATAATATGTTGCAAAAATAAAATTAAAGTTGTTTAGAACTAATGTTTTAATTCAAAGTTAAAGAATAGTTCTTTAGCAATATAAATCTTAAATGTAAACATTTTTATTTATATTGAAAGAAATATTTATTATTTAAAAAAAAATTGTAAATGAAATTATTAATTTTCTGCAGACGTAAGATGTTGAAATTAACCTTTTAATTATGTAAAAATTTTGATAAATTTTTTTATTGGTTATTTTTTATTCTATTATTAACAAAAAATTATTGTTCAACTATATATAAAAATTTATTAAAATGATATGTATATTCTTGGATTAAGGATCTCATAATAAAAAATAGTAAAAAAAAATAAAAATACTATATTATTCCGTCATTTTATGTGAATTTTGTTTTTAACTCAACGTCAATTTGATACACCTAGAAAAAGTTTTTATGTTCAAAATTAAAAAATGAATACAACATTTTGACAATTACAAAAGAAAGTTTTTATATGAACTTTAATATCAATATCAAATAATTTATGTACACATTCATTCAATAATTATATTGGCATAGTCTTTCACTTCTAATATATTTTAGAACAAATGAAGATTTCCTTCGTATTTAATAGATTAATTATTAATATATGTATGTATATATATATATAATAGATCAATAGAATAGTAAGTTTAAAAACAGTCACTATAATATAATTATTAAATAAATATGATACATTGAATAAATCTAACATATTACTTTGGTATTTCTATTAATTTTTAATATTTTAAACGTAAATTCAAATAGAGAATTTATATTATGACCTACTGTACATTTTCATATTTTTATTTATAATGTGCATTAAAATATGTTTGTGTAATATTTATATAATATTATATTAATTCAAATTATTATTCTCATTATGTTAAATAATAATATATAATTAGAATTCATTTTTTATACTATAAAAAACTTCATTATTTGTTTAATTTTATTTATAATATCACAATAAGAACTTCGTAGGTAATAAGTAAAATGTATAGATTATTGAAAATTGTACTTTAATAGTAAATCTTTATTTTGAAAATAATCTTAATGAATCTAATATTAAATCATAAAATACAAAGTTCGTTTTACTGTATAAAACGATGATTTGAAAAATTGTACAAGTATGCAGATATTTCAAATGAGCTTTGTCTAATACCCTAATTAATTCTGTAACTGATTACAATAATAATTTTAAATTCTATTCAAATTTAATTTCTATAATTACAATATTTTAAGTAAATAAAACAAATTATAATTTATAATTTTTCTATGATTCTTATTTTCATAATATATATACACATTTTTAAATATATATTGTCGACAAATTACTTTATTTCTTACGATTATAAAGTAGTACATGTAGAAACCTGTACTCCACATTTGGTAATATTGTGGTAATCGTATATCGATGTTATCATAAAGAGTATTACCGACGTACGCGAAAGACTAAAAATGAAAGTACAGTGATATTCATATACTGTCAATAGAAGGACATTGCTTTTTGTCCTTTTGTACGTATTGTGATTGATTTTCCGAACTACTTTTTATTTCTATACTATTTCGTATATATTCTAAACTATTGAATCAGATTCTTTGTAGTGATATTACGTAACATAACCTATCCAGTCACTATTTAGAAGAGCAAAAAGAGAATAATTTACCCCAACACTTATTCAATTAATCAAATCAAAATTACAATGTTGGTGCTGATTTCAAAATAACCAAGTAAGAAAACTAAAGTCAAAATCGCGTCACGTAGGAGGATGGTATTGTCGACGTCAAGCCGACTAGATTTAAAAACAAGTTTGGGCCGTGAGGCAAGTGAGACTAGTTATTTTGCATTACGAACTTCTAAATTGAGTTCACTGAGTTCCGATGAACACGGATCCTCACACTATATTGGAGAGATCTCCATTGAGAATAGTAATACGAGTATTTGTCCACGACTATATTATAAGTGAGTTTTGTTAAGGTTAATAGAGACTTGACTAAGATGGCGATGACATCAATTTAAATAAAAATAAAAGTTAAAATCATACCGTTAAAAGTTAAGAGTCAATAAATTTGAACAATAATATAAGTAGAAAAGAATTAGAATTATATGATTTATTTAATAAAGATAGCAGATATTAAAACATAACATTTTTAGTTACAATATATCATATAAATTTAAAAAATGAAATTTTGTCTAGTTTAAAATAATATTTTATAAGCTCTATAAAGAGATTATTATGAATTACAAAATTGAAATAATTAAAACAAAAAATTAATTAACTACTTAATAAAAAAAAAATAACTCTCAAATTAGTTAAATTTATTATACATGTAATCTGTAAATTAATAATAAAATTTGTTTTTATTCTAATAATAATTATAACTTTTATTTTTTATGAATTAACGTTTGAACAGTTTGATAATGATTTCTATTTGTAATAAATAAGTTAAAATTGAAAGTATTATATATTTCCTTTAAGTGCAATATTTTTAAATTTATGAAATATTCTTTATAATAAATAAGTTTAATGTAATTAAATAAATACAAAATTAATACAATAAATTAAATTGTAATACACGAGTAACTAATACTTGTATAAATATAATTTCTAGGATAATAATTGAATTATTATTCTTTAAATAATTTTAAATCCATCAAAATTAAAGTGAATAAGCATGTTTTTAATTTGGTAAATATAATATCAAAATCTAAAAGATATTATAATTAATAAAAGCGATTACAATAAATTAATTAAAATTACAATAAAATAAACCAGTAATTATAAAACAAACTTTTTTTTTTGAAATTTATAAAATATGTATATCATAATTTATTCTCAGTAATATTAAATACAAATTAATATTAATTGATTTTTTAATAATTGTTTTACAATCCATAATTTTTTTTGAAAAATAAAATAAAAAAAAAATATTTTTCAACAAATTATAACATTTAACTAAATTTAAAATTCTTTTTTTTCTTTTGATTTTTATTTCAGGGATATGAGAATTTGTATTTTGTTTTATTAATTATTTTTTATTATTATTCGATTAAAATATTAAAATATTACTAATTATTTTCTAATATTATATTTATATAACTGTATCTTTTATTATTATTATTACTTATTATTATATTATTATTACTTATTATTTATGAAAAAGTACATTTTAATGTACATTTTTTCTTTGTAACTGAACTTTATTGCAGTTAGCAATTATAACTATATAGTTTTATATACCGTTAATCTATATTTTTTTCTATATTTTTTCGTTCAGCTCTCAAAATCCTCCTTTCTATATTTTTCTCTTATCTTAGTTCTAATTTCACCCTTCCATTGAATCTTGTATAATATGCGTATATCCTTCCTTTTCCATAACATCGTTAGTAAATATACCTATCATTTGAAGTATTTATGATTAATTTAACACGATTTTTGTATTATCGTTATAAATTTTAATTATATTTATTATCTTATATTTCTTATCTGTAAAATGTTTTTCTTTAACTCTTATGAATGTTCTGAAGAACACCTCACTTTGTTCGTTTGAATTTCATTTTTAAAAAGATATTTTACATTGTATTGTCATCCAAACTGAAATTTATTTTAAATAAGGTCTTCTATGAATTGTAAATTAAACAAGAAATTCTATGCAAAAAGATAAATATCTCACGCACCGTAATGACGCCTGTTTATTATAAAGTATTGATCTACTGAAACGTATGTATCTTTGAATTATCCTGTTTGATTAACAAATTATTTTAACATTTATCGTTTATTCAATCATTTGCTATAAATATATAAATTTTTTTACAACATATAATACTCTTATCTGATCCATATTAACAAATTTTCTCTTGTATTTAATTATATTTAAACATTTTTTACAACCTATTGATTTTATTATTTTGCACTCTTCATGAAAAATTAGGCTAGGTCAGTATTTTTACATACTTTCACTCATTTTTTTAATACATTTTTTTTTAATATAATTTATATTTTAGTATATTTGAATGAATCTTAAATTATCTACCTGTAATATATAATATATAATATTAAATATACATAGTAGATATAATATCTGCATAAGATACTCCAACGTTATTTATCTATATTTTTTTGTTATAAGAAAAAACGCAATAGGGTAAATTTTTCAATACTTATTCAATTATTATTTTTTCGCAACATATTTGTTTTAATATAGTTTTTCGCATCTTCCGTGTTACTCCTGGATCTATTTTATTCATTTTCACTTGTATTTCAACACTTTTTTTAATTAATTTCTTTATTTTAATTAATTATATCCCTTTCGTCTACGATTTAATCTTTAAATAACAATTTACCTTCAATACTATTACGTTTTTACTCTTGATGTATTTCACGTTGTATTATTTACCTTTTATGTATATTTTTCACATCTATTTTATAATCTAATTATTTTGTAAATGAAATTAAAATAATAAAATATATAATTAAATAATAAAATAAAAATGACGCGAAGCTTAACGAAATTATATGAGAAATCAATAGATAATACTTACTTTAGTCAGACAAATTAATTTTTTGAATATTTAATTTTTAATATTTTGTATCGATATTGCTTCTTTTATATTACTTAAAATCTGAAAAAATGCATGTGAATAAATTAATAAATATTGCAAAAAATGTGAATCTATTAATAAAATCTGAATAATAATTAATGAATATATTATAAAATATTATAATAAAATAAAAATACGTTAACTTTTCTATTAAATTATTTATAGGTTTGAAAATTTAGAGAATATTGTTTGGTAGATTCATTTTCGAGTGAATCTTCGATGTTTTTCTGATTATTTCGCCATTATTTTTTGGTTTATTTTATCTTGATGCTGTATGGCCATGAAAACACCTTCATTTGTTCTTTTTTTTGTGGATAGATGTTTAAGAATCTTCACATCCTAAGAGAATGCTCGTTTTATACGATATCCAAATTCTAGTATTTCATTTTCTGTTCTGTGAATGAGACTACAAATTTTAAGAGGAATCTGCCTATAATAATAGAGTATTTCATATTACTTAAAGTGTATGATTATTCGATAAAACAAGAAACACATCTACTTGCAGATGAGTGACGTCAACGAAAGGAACAGGATTCTAACGAATTGGCTGTCCCAATTTTCAAGAGAGTGGATAAAAAGAGTGCTGGTAATTATAGAGGTATTTTGCTAATGTACTAGGAATGCATGATTTATTCCGAGTTGTTAAAGAATAGGAGTAGAAGATCATTTAAAAAAAAAGAGAAACGATACCCATTTTGGATTTAAAATAAAGAGAGGATCGATCGCGGTAATTTACGTATTGACAGCAATTAATAAGCTACTAGGAAGTGAGAATGGAGAAGTGTGGGTGTTTTTCGCCGACTTGAAGGTAACCTTTCAACGTATTGACAGAAATGAAATATGAAGGTATGTGGGGTAGTCAGGGGTAAATAAATATCTGATTGTTAGCACAAAGAAAATATATAGAGACAAACACGAATATCAATTATAAATGAAATTATTAGGATATTAAACCTAACAGAGATATCAGACAGTGTAAGTGTCCAGAATGTCAGAAGTGAGGATAGAGAAAGATAAGATCGCTAACGTATGTGAACGTGTGGTAATCATTGTAAAAAGTGAGATAGAGATGAGAGAGCTGCTGCGTTTATTCAGGAACTTTATAAAAAGATGAGTAAGAATTGAATGTGGACAAATGAAAAAAATGAGATTTAAAAAAGTGGGAATAATTAGAATAAATTTTAAATGGAATAAAGTTATTTTGAAGATAGTTTAGCAATGTACATATGTAGAATACAACTTAAAAAAAAAAAATAATAAGGACGAGAAACACATTCGACTCATAGCTACATGGACAAATTTGGTGTTAAGGAAAATATGAGGTAATTCCTAGAGATGGTTCAAGGAAGACTTCAAGATGAAAATGAAGTTGTGAGAAGAACTGGTACACACACAAATATATACTGAACTATATTAAGTCATATTCTGCAGTTGGAAAACATATAAAGAATTAAAGAAGACATAACAAAATATACAATTTGAGCTTAATACATTAAACAATAAGAAGAGAGATCATTAAAAAATGTACGAAAAGTAGCACACTGTAAGATCGGGAATTAAAAAGCAATGCTAGGCGAGGTAGTAGGAAAAGAGAGACATATCGAAACATAAGACAGGGTTCAGTGGGTTTTAGAAGGAGAAGATAAAATTAGGTGGAAAAATATGAGAAGAAGTAGAGGAGATATCGAAATCGACAGCAGCAACAAAAAAAGAATAAATGGATTAGAGAGATCAAGATTTGCTATTGAATTTTGGAATATCGTGTATATTAAAAGGGGGCAGGAAAAAGAAAAAGAAGGGCATCAACATTTTAGCGAAATTTAGAATGGAAAGCGATTTCAGTAGCAACAAAAGATGACTTAAAGAGGAAAAACGATTGTGCAGATTATGTAATGTAGAACTAGAGATAATGAAACATATTTTGAATAAGTAGAATATTATGGGTGACAAATGTTATAAGTAAGAAGATAAATGCAGATACGTGAGATATACTGGATCAGAGAGAGTTGAGTAAAGAAGAGAAAGAGAAGTAACGGAATAAGTCTAGGTATAGGAGAAAAAAGAAAAAGTATGAGGCGAAAGAACGTTTATTAACTGAAGAAAAAATTAATATAAAAAGGCCAAAAGTTATTTAGAGAGGCAATTGATTAGAACTAAGGTAAAACAAAGTATGAGATAAAACAAGTGTATATACATCGTAAAGAATATTAAGTATTTATTAACAAGTCAATTTCAAAATGTGATATAGAACTAATGTAAATATACTAGAATAAATATCATGTATTTAGAAGTTAAACGCAAATTATGAAATAGAACAATGTACGAGTATTGTAAGGAAAATTGCGTTTAGCATTGAGGCAAATACAAATTATAAAATAGATCTAATGTAAGTATATTATATTGAAGATTAAGTTTGTGGAATTGAGTAAAATTCGAAGTATTAAATAGAACTAATGTATGTGTATTATAATGTAAATCAAGTGTAATGTAACAATTCACATATTGTTCAATAAAGAAAGTAAACTAAACTCAACTACTAGAATAACTATGCAGTTTCTTGATGCTTGTTTTTTGCAATTGGAACGTATTGAACTAAAGAAAGAAGTTAAGTGAGTTACGTTACAACAGTTTGGCAGTGGTGATCGAATGATGAGAAATGAAAAACTTATAATTTTCTAGGAAGTAGAGGAAGTCTAAGACAAATATATCATTTTCTCCTTTTAGTTATAGTATGAATTTATCATTGTTTAGATTAATGCCAATCGTGATAAGACAACAGATATCCAAGAAGCGTACAGACACTTTACCAAGGAGCCTATTTCATACGCACTATAATTCTGATAAATGGAGGTGTATGAATTACTTGAAGATATGCGCTAATGTCAACTAATGGAAGGATAGTTATTATCTACCTAGAAGTAAAGGGTGGTTATAAAACGTTGAAATTTAGGCTGATGAATAATATTTTACCACTCTATTTAAGTGAGTTGACTCTAAATAATTTTCTTTATATTAAACCAATTCTATCGCTAGAAATATGCACAATTGTTTTTCAGTAGAATAAATTTCAGTTAATGTTTATATTCGATGTTATTATAATGTTTCACAAGGGACATTTATATGATAAAGGCACTATATGGTAACAGATTACGTACAGGCCCTCGGCTAACTTAATAATCCTATTTCACTTTGTCAATTAATTAATCACTTCATCAATTAATACCAAAAAAAAACAAAACTTCATAACAGATTTTCTAAAAAGATGATGATATTTTTAATTTTGAGCTGGAATGATTTCTACAACAATTGCACGATATGCATTATGGATGATAGTAATATGACCATTTTATTTATTTAATTCATTTAATTATTTGGATAAATTTGTACTAGAAAAATATTATAGTATATATCAATGAAACATCTACAGAATGTTTTTTTCTAACATGATTTTACAAATCAGACCAAAATCTTATAAACATATTTGCAACTATTTCAATTGAATAAAGTCACATTTGATTATTAATATTTAATTATATAAAAAAATCCTGTAGATACCACTTCACAAGACATCATAATACATCAATTAAGGAATAGCTAGCTTTGGTAATCTAATCCTATAAAATTGATAATAGGTAAGAAACTGGTAATAAAATTACCAATATGAAAAGTTAAATTCTTTCAGAGTATTTATTCCCTGTCTTCTAACCATATTCAAGTTGTTTTGGTTAATAAAAAAAACACTGTAGTTGTTCAGTTATAAATCTGAAGTATACTCAGATAGATGTCAATATACATCGAAAGAAGGAACTTGATTTTTTCTGGTTGTAGTGTATAGGTGTCCTCAACAAGGAATGCTTATGTTACAAGTCGTTTTTATCGGTGCAAACAATGCAGTTTAGCTGTTTTAAAATCTTCTTCTAAAAGATGCATTTTGCAGATAAATATTTGTAATGAGAAATTTTTCATTGGTTCTCAATGATTCATTTTGATTATGACAAATAAATCTTGTTTGCTGAAGATAATAGTATTGGTAAGCATCTAGACATATTTTAAAAAGATAAAACTTCTTTCAGATTGCAGCAGAGAACCTTTCCCTTCCTTTTTATTTAAAATTTTTACGAAGTCATAATCGTGTATGGTGTCGTTTTTTTACTATATTTCTATTTGATTCTGCTTGAATAGATTTACTTATGTTTCTAAATTAAGTATGTATATGAAGAAAGAAAGAGAAAGAGAGATCGAGAGAGAGGATTTCAACGTTTTCTTTAACTTTACCATACTAATCGAGTATAAATGTTGATGGAAAGTTTTCTTTTAGACTTCATGTGCGATAAGAATTTGAAGAGACTAGCATGGATAGATAAATATATCTCATACATTTGAGAATATTTTTAGATTTTTGTAATAAAGTATACTATGCTTCGGTGAATATCGTTCCACGGCATATTCTCCCTACAAATACTAGATTAGACTTGGTGTACATTGTCTGATTTGGCGATTTATGTGCAGCATCACATAGTTACAAATAACGATAAAATATAAAAAAACTGATAATCAAGTATGTAGAAAAAAGACTTATATGACTAATTTCACGTAAAAAATGACGTTCTAAAAAATTCTTAAACAAATTTTTTATCTAATTCTTATAAGAAAATAATAGTAATGGATGTTCAACGTCATTAATTTATTAATGATGAACATTCACATAATATCAAGAATTTTTCTGTCTTATTTTTTTTTGTAAAATGAGTTTGTAATTGAATCGATGTCGTCTAAAACCAGAATAAATTATTTTGTATAATTTTATTGACATTTCACAGTGAAAATAATTATGTTAAAAAATAAAAAATAAAATAATAAATTTAATTATTTATTTTATTAATTATATTATTTCATAAACTCTATTTATTTATATTATAAAAAATTTCATTTAATATTATTTTTAATTATGATAAACCACATAAAAATTGATAGTATTTACAGTAATTTTCAGTATTTTCATGTATAATTAATATTCCCAATTTTCTTTCCTCGATGCAGCTGATTAGTTACTTTCCTTTTCTTTTTTCTGTCTCATCCCTCGAAGTCTTATGCACTTCTTCTTCATTTGCTTATTCTCATTTTTTTTCCATTATTGCGTTAAAGTTTTTTTTGAAAATCGTGACTATTCTGCTTCTTTGTACACGAAATTTTTAAAATTGAAATCTTTCCTTCTTATGTCCTGCATATACATTACTTAAAAAATACATATTTTTTGTCAAATATCAAAAATTACCTTATATATTCTTTGATTTTTATTTTATGCCCCTTATTGATATACCACTTGATATTTCTTTTTTATGGCAAAAAGTGTTCCCTTTTTAAGTATTTTCATTTTATTTTCACTCCATGTTTTACTTTTTAAAATCCTGTATCTTTTTAGTTTTCATTCTATTTCGTTAAGTTTCTTTATTCAGTTAAAGTTTAAGTTATTATGTATAATACTTTGTGACTTAGTATACATTTCTGACCTTGCTCATGATTTTCATTTAATTAAGTCACGTTTCAGAATGCCATTCTTTTTTTCTTCCTTTGTGTATAACTTCGTAACTTCTACTCATTTTGTTCCTTTTTCTTTTTCTGTCTATTATCTTGACAAGCGTGAACTTGTTCGTTGTTGAACTTTGACCGAAGTTCGTGTTACCAAGGTGGGTGGTTATGTGAACAAAGGGGGAGGATGGATGGATTCAATTCCGAACCTATGTTATTTGAATTCTATAATTCCCCACCAGAGCGTGCTGAACACTTTCGGACTAATGGAGAGAGGTCCGACGCGATAACGAGTTTGGGAACGCGGTGGACCCGCATACGGACGATATACTAATAATACTTTTCTATTATTCACACTTTTCTGTTTACCTTCGTTTATTCATGTTTTATATTTCGCTTTGACTTCATTTTCGTCATCTCTGACGTTTAAGTTATGTTCGAAATAATTTTTTAATTCCTTCACAGAACAGTAAAAATTCGTCTTCAATTACAATTTTATTAAATTATATTCTTGCTTCTCTTCCATCTTCTACTATTTATATAAAAAAAATTGTATTTTTCTTCTATTATTCCTTTGTATAAAGGTCAAATAAATTTCTATATATAGTTTTATTTATATTTTACTTGTTTAGTTTATACTTATTTTATCTACCTGTTCTTGTTTCTCGCATTGTTCTTTACAAATCTCGTTATATTCGTCCTTATCCTTCACGTATATTTTACTTTCTGACTCTAATATTTTTTTTAGTATCTACTTTATTTTTTTCATCTATACATATTTTTTCTCTGCTTATTTTATATTATATTTTTATTGAATCACAGTTTTTACTGTATTTTTTTCTTTCTAATCCACTATTCATTTTAGCATCATTTCTTCACTTTCTTATTTTTTCTCTATTTATTTTGATGTTATTAAGTGTTATGTTAAATATTATTACCTCCTTCCTCTTTTTACTTTGCTTCTTTTCTGTATTTTTTTACTATTTCTAATTCATCTTTGTTGTTTTTCCTCACTTGCATTATCAGTTTACTGTTCTCTTCATTAAGATATTTTATTTTTTATTTCTCTCCTCTATTTTTTTTACCCTCCTCTTCAACTCAGCGAAATTGATTATGGTCCCTTTTCTCAGTACCTTAAAACATTAATCAATAAATATTTTCTTCCATTTGCTGATTTCAGTTTCTTTACAACTTTTTTTATTTTTCCATTTTTATTCTTTCAGTCGAGAAATTTAACCTCTTTTTTCTTCTTTGTTTATTATGTAATGGATACCTTTATTTTTACTCATTTTTTACTTAAATAAAGACATACACGCACACATATAATTAAGAGTACACATATATTTTTCTTTTAAATTCAAACTTTTAAGACTGCGTGTATTTTGTGCTTTGTATTGATACTTTGCACCTCTTCATCTTCTATTTATATTCTAGGGTTATCATTCGTTTGACTTTGTTTTCACCAAAATTTTTCTCTCCCTATTTACCACTCCACTTAACCTCGCTGGTTTCTCTCTTATTTTACTTTATATCTTTATGCTTTTTTCTACCTAATTGTTTTTCCCTTTCTTTTTGTCACTTTACTCTATATTTTTTATTTTCTCTTATTTTATTATTTAACATTATTCTTTAGTCACTCCAATATTTTCAATTTATACACACTGATACCACCTGTTATGCATTCCCTTCAAGCTCTACACAGCACCTCTTTTCAAATTTTAATAAAAAATATCGTTTTTAATAAATGCATGATATTTTTATACAAAAATTTTATTGTAATAATCTTTGTTAATAAATATCTTATTTAGACTAACAAAACATTTTATTATCCTTGTTTATTAAAATTTATTATGCACTACAAGTGAAAATCATTTTTAAATGTTAAAAAAGACACATTTTCTTTTTAAATCGTGTACTGCATTTTATTTATAAATCTAATAATGTGTACTATATGATATATATTTATTTTCAATAAAGATTTTTCTTGAAAAACAAATGATTGTATTTATGGTTTATTCTCTAGCTATTAAGTAATCCAATTTATTATTACACTAATGTATAGATTTTTTATTTTAATTTCTAAATTAAAAAAAAGTTATCTAATTATAAATATGAAAATAAATTTTACAAATGTTTTTAAATAAAGTTTAAGTAAATTTGAAATTATCGAATAAACACAAATCAGGACGTAAGAAGCTATCTATTCCTTTCAATTTTTTAAAATACACACTTCTTTCTTATTGCTTTCTTTACATACGCGAAGTGTTTAAATAACTGAGTAGATACTAGTTAAATTAATTGTATAAGATACGTATTTTTTATTTTATAACTTGTGAGTTGGACGAGATACTAAGTCTGACTTGTCTTTTCTATCAATAATGACTAGTATCCATCTTTATGTTTGGCCACTTTAGTCGTATTATATTCAACAAAAGTCTTTTTGCGCTTATCCAAATACCTATATATTTATACATTTTATTTATACAATTTGGATAAATAAAGAATTTAACCTTTTACTAAGATAGATGAGTCAAATTAAATTTCTCCCAAGACTTTATATTACTTAAAGACTTTGTATTACAAGACTGTTTATTACTTTTATAACTATTTTTTATTTAAATTATTTGTAATTCTTTTAAAGCTAGAGATTTATAAGCTAAATCAGTTAATTTACTTTAAGAAAATCGAATGAACTAATAATCAAACACTATTACAAAGTGAATAAATAGTGCTTAATAGACTAGATTAATTTTATGAAAAGGCGCAGATAATTATTCATCCTAATACACCTGTAAAGAGAATATATGTAGTAATTTAAAGACAGTTTAAAAAAGTACCTGGTAATCGTTTTTATGTAGAAAAGGGTCTGCAATATTAACGGAACTAGGATACATCATATAAAAATATTTTAATCTTTTTTGCATTTATTATCTTATTTTAATTTTCTTAATCTTATCTAAAGAATACTTGTCAACTTTTTAAATATAAGTGCATTTTTTAATAAATGCTGTACTAATTTTTTTTCTATATTTTGAAGACTACAAGAAAAAATGAGATTATTTTATAATTTCTATGCACTTCTTATAGAATTTTTGTCTTTTTCACGATTTTATGTTACTCTTTTTAAATAGTTTTAATTTATCTTTATCATTATCATAAATTTGTAGATATAATATTTTTTATATTCGTGTTTTCTTCTTCTTCTCTATTATAATTATATAAATATTATTTTTTTTATTAATCATTATAAAATAATCATTTCTAAAAAATTTTTTTTTATATAATTATTAAAGAAATATCTATTTTCATTGGAATTATTAAGTTTATTATTAAGGAATTAGATAAATTAAAATTTATTTTTTTAAATATTTTTAATTTTCAATTTAATTTAAGCTATAAATTTATCATTAATTGTTGACTTTAGTACATTTTCTGTGTTATAAAACAATTTTATTATGTTTAATATTAATTATATAATTAAGGCAATTATTATAAATCATAATTTAGTATTACAAGATTTTTTAATATTTATAAATGTTATGATAAAATAATGTGTTCTTTTTTAAATTATAACTAATTATTATTATTATTATTATTATTATTATTATTATTATTGTTATTGTGATTTTTTATAATTCCATCTATATTATTGCAGTTAGTGGTACAATTTTTGCTATAAAAGTTTTATGATTTAACTATATTCGGTTCCATTATCTGTATATATAAATGTACACTTTTATATATACATCAGTTAATAAGTAACTACCTTTTAGCAATTATTAACTAAGTTTTAATCATAAATTACTTATAGATTTGTGGTTATTTTTAAAAAATCATCTAATATTTTGAAATTAAAAAAAAAGGGTACACGTTTCAAATTTAAATATTAAAATATATTTATTTCAGGTCATGTACAAGAAAAAAACGTATAATAGGTGGTATAGGGTTGGTCGGTGCTTTACTAACAATAATATTAATTATGAACTTATTCAATGTCAACGGATACGATCAAATGTCAGATAACTTAATACCTTCAGATCCAGAGCAGCAACCACCTCCATCATGGAGTAAACTAAGAATTTTCATGCATGGTGCTGTCTGTGCAGATGGAACACCATGTGCATTTATTGGAAAGTAAGTGTAATTCTATTTCTTTTTTATTTATACAAAAAATTCTAAATTATCTTCAATATAACTTTTAATATCATTTGATCATCTCGCATAAACTAAATTTTTAAGAAAAATATAAAAAATGATGAATATTTTAATAATTAAATTGTTTGTGATACTTTTTATAATTGTTAAATTGTACAAATTTTCTTTAACTGTTTTCTGTGGATTTGTTATTATTATAATATTTCTTAATTAAAAAATTGCGTAAAATTTGATGATGTTTAAACTGTAATAATTAACTGCAATGATTACTGGTATTGCAAATTAATGAAGTTGGAATATTGTGATTTATTACTCTTGAAAAATTACACTGTTGATCCATTAATATTCAGACTCTCTATTTTTAATATGTACTGTATTGGGCATAGAAGTTAGTATAAAGTATGTGAGAAATAAGTCACATGAAAAGAGTATATAGAAGTAAAATGCAAGAACAGAGATGTTGGAAAAATATTAAAGAACAAATAGCTTTTCATAGAAAAACGCCATAATTATTTATATATAGAGGGAAAAAGTAAGGCAAATAAAAGAAGGATACAAAGAAAGAATAAGGTTTAATAAAATAGTTGTGGAAAATAAAGTCTTAGTATGAAGCGAAATATATAGAAATTGGGTTTGCAGAATGAATAAAAAGAAAAGAGGGTAAAAATAGGCAGGAAAGTTTTACATGAAGAATAGATGAAATAAAAAAGGTTCGAAGATTTATAGAAAGGAAAAAAATGACAATAGTGTTTTGAAATTGAGCTGATTTAGAGAAAACGGATACTACAGGATGAAATTTTATTGTACTTTTCATTGTATTTCCTTATAGAATTCTTCTCATTTCCTTAAATCTTTTCTTACCAATATGTTCTCTCAGCGAAAAATTTCTTTGCATGTTTCTATTATTTCTTTATGTGAAGTTTTTGATTTTTTCTAAGTTTAATTTACTGTATTAAGAGAGTGATTTAATTTTCCTTATTCATTGTAATTTTCATTTATTCTAAATAATCTTCTATATCTTTTTTGTTATTTCTCATTTTTTTTTTATTTTTACATGGCACTATATTTTTTAAGTCAATTACTAGAATAGTTTTTTCATATTACATTAAAAAGAAATACAAAATATTTACACCAAAGCTATTGATGCTAAATCGGAATGTCTTATTATTTTATTTTTTTATTAATATTGTTACTTGCGACTAGTAGGTGCGGGAATTTGAAAGGTTTATGAAAAAATCTGTGATATCTTTAATATTATTTATTAAAAACAAAAGAAAAAAATTTATACACGCTACCACATTTATAACAAATTTATAAATAGTTAAAGAAAAGAGAACTGTGGGATGCGTGATACTTATCGACAGAAGTGAAAGACAAAAAGTTCTTTTGAGTCTTATGCTCAGTCCTTTTATCAATGATCTGGCGTTTCTTTTTCTCGTTTCTTTTTACAAGTTTTATTATTTTGTTTTGCTGATTTCGTGACAATTTGCTTATTTCCGCGATTATCCCCTTATTGTGCTTACCCGGGAAGGTTCGCCCACTTGCCTCGGGGAAACCCTTAGAAATAGCCCTGGAAAAGTCACGAGAAAGACTGCCCAAGATCGCTCGCACATATCCAACAAGCGCAGTGATCGTGGGTCTCATTCCGTCGTGAACAAGCATAATTATTATAATTCTGCACTAAAATTTTCGAATTATTTTTATGATATACTAAAATAAAGAGTTTTTTTTAATAATAATCATCTTTTATGGTTTATATTAATATTTACATATAATTATTTAAATAAACTTTAATTAACTGTTAACATAATTTAATGTAAAATATTTTTTATTAATTATTAAACATTATTAAAGAATTAATTATTAATTATTTATATTTAACAAATGTTCTCGGAATGCTCTATCAAATTTACTATATAAAATCATATAAATTTCTGTTAGCGATAGTCAAATGAAAAATAAACTGATTAATGAAATTTAGATCGATGCTTGATCGTAATGGTTCTGCTGTTGACGCAGCACTTGCTTCGCTTATTTGCAACGGACTTATTAACATGCAAAGTATGGGGTTTGGTGGTGGTTTTTTAATGACGATTTTTGAAAGGCATACAAATTATGCTGTAATATTAAATGCAAGGGATACTGCACCAGCAGCAGCACACACACATATGTTTCAAGGAATGCAGCAATATGCTTCACGGATAGGTAAGTACTTACATTTGTAAGATTTCACATATATCATGATGATTTAAAAGAATATCTTATTTATTTAGAATATTATTTAACATAAAAAATAATAAATATTTAAATAATTATTTCATATATTAAGATTAATAAATATATTAATTTATAATCTATAGTATTTATCAAAAATAAAAAAATAAAATAATATATATTTGTTATGTATTTTAAAAAATTTTTTAGACATTTGAAATGAGTTTGTTCTCATTAATAAATTAAATCCGGTTTAGTTTATACTATTTTTATAAATTTTTATGCGTTTGTGAATTTGTATATTAGATATTAATTAAGAATTTGTGTATATATTTTACCCATTAATTCTATTGAACGTATTATTATAATAGGTGGACTAGCCATACTGGTACCTGGTGAGTTAGCTGGTTATTGGGAGGCACACCAAAGATTCGGAAAATTACCGTGGATAGAACTTTTTCAACCTAGTATCGAACTTTGTGAAAAAGGTTACAATTTGACGAAAGTACAATACGATGGACTTAATTATAATGCCTCCAAAATCTATCAAGACTCAATGTTAAGGTAATTCTAATTTGTAGTAAAAGAACAGATTATTTAAATTTTCTTAAGTAATATTTTATAAGTAAATAATATTATGGTGTCCGTTAAAAATATATTAAAGTCTTTATATATTTAGACATTTGTAATGTATGTATATTCATATATATGATTATATTTAGTTAGTTTGTTAGTTTTTCATTTAACTTTTCTACTCCATTTGTAGTTTTTCTAGTAATAGTAAAATGTAAAATAATTTCACTTGCTAATATTGTAATATTGATGTGAATCAGTTTCATATTATTTTAAAGTATCGATCATTATAATACTTAATAAGATTTGTTAATATTAAAATATTACTAGAAATATTAATATGAGAATATTTAATTTTTCTTGTGAAAATATTTTTAACTTTCAATGCATCATAAATCTTATTTTTTAGAGAGATTTTTGTGAATCCTACAACCGGTCAATTTTATAAGCCAGGGTCAATTATACGACCAAAAATTTTATGTCAAACTATGAGAGTAGTTGCAGAAAAAAATGCCACTGAATTTTATAACGGAACTTTAGGAAAACTATTAGTAGAAGATATTCAAGAACGCGGCAGTATTATTACAATGAAAGATTTAAACGATTACAGGTATTATTATTATTATTAGTTCACTTAAATGTTTTCAATATTTTATATTTTATAAATATAATATTAAATTTTTAATTTTACTGAAATAAATTATATTCAATATAAAGATTAAATATATTACTATTTTAGGGTAAAATGGCAAAAACCGGTAACAACAGAATTCAATGATGGAACTAAACTATATACAACAGGTGTTCCTGGAAGTGGGGGTTTATTAGCTTTTATGCTAAACGTTTTTAATGACTTTAAATTTATACCAAAAGATCTTTCTGATACAAATTCCATCGATTAAAAAAAGTACACAGACTATAGAAACATTTAAATATGCGCACGCACTTAGGAAACACATTTAGGAGATATCGATTTACCTAAAGTAAGTTTTTATTTTATCTACGTAAATCTTTATATAAATCTCGAAAACAAGTATATATATATATATATATTATATATATTTATTTATTTATATGTGAATAATTATATATTTAGTGGAACTTTTTTAATAGTATATTATTGTGTAATAATTATATTAAATTAATAAAAAGAAATATATTAGGAGTTTAAAATAATTTCATACGTGAATTATACGGACTCAAAAAAATAAAAAGTATTTTTGGTTTATAAACTACGAATTTTATTTAAGATAAAACATTACCCATATCACTTTAGATATATTAGAAAAATCGTGTGAAAACTAACTCTTTATTAGATTCATGGATTTTATTTTACCGTTTTTGAATTTCGTGAGACCGACTCGCACATCGACATGTTGTCGTTTTTTTATTGTTATTTTGTTTGCTAACTCCTGTTTAAATTTAGGCCACTAAATCGCGCATGTCACAACATGCCTGGATTATTGATATCTATGTTTGATATATATTTTAAAGATATGTTTGAAATAATCCTTACAATAGTAATTTCATCTATAATTATTAAAAATATATATTTGTACACGTATAGGTACAAAACTTCATATTAATTTTAATTAAATGATCTACTTTCAAAATAAATATAAAGTGTTATTTAAAAAAATATTATTATTATTTTAATAATATTTTATAATAGAATTTATTATTTTTAACGCATATAGTACTCACTTTTAATTCGATTCTATTTTTCTTCTGAATATTAAAAAAAATACTTTTACGTGCAAAAATTCTGCTATCAATCTTTATATAATAAATCATATGTTTTGTAGATTTCCGTTATTCTTTCGGATTATCGTTCATATTGTTCATAAATCGATTTCATAAGTCATGAGTCCCTGACATGTGTACAGCAATTTATCTAATACTTAATCGATGTAAAAAATTCCAAAAAATTATTAATACCTATGTTCTATTAGTAATTTATTGTTTACTTTATTTTTTTAAATACTGCGCTAGAATTTTGCGTAGTATTGTAACTTTAACTTTAAAAATAGTATTAATTAAATTTATTAAAATATTTATTTTTAGTTGTTTAATAAATTAACATCAAAACAATACGCTCGTTCAATAAGAATTATGATAAGTGATAATAGAACATGGTATGATCCTACTCATTATGGAGCACAAAATTCCGGAAATATTGAAGATCATGGCACAGCACAAATATCAGTTATTGATCAAAACGGGAATGCAGTCTCTGTTACTAGTTCTATAAATATATAGTAAGCTGTTTAAAATTCAGAAATATTACAAATAAACACTGAATAGATGTTAGGTGTAAGGAATAATATTAATTATAAATTTTTATAATTTAAAATTAAAAAATGTTTATATTAGTTTTGGAAGTGGTGTTATGAGCAAGAGAACAGGAATTTTACTAAATAGTGGAATGGATGACTTTGGTTTACCAGGTATAATAAATTATTTTGGCATACCGTCAAATCAAAATAATTATATTGCTCCTGGAAAACGACCATTATCGTCAATGAGTCCAACCATACTAACATATAACAATGGAGATGTCAAAATGATAATAGGAGCTGCAGGGGGAACTAAAATAACTACATCGATTGCTTATGTAAGATTATCTTTATTCATTTACATATAAACAGAAAAAGGTAAAAACTTTACACCTGTCATAATTATTATTACTTAAACTTTTAATTGAAATAATATAAATATTTCTATTATTAAATTATTAATTTGAATAATTTTGGTCACAAAATATTTACAAAAATTAAAAAATAACATAATAATTAATTAAAACTTTTTAACTTTCTTTTTTAAACTTTAGATTTATATTAATATTTTTAAAAAGCTAAAATTTGCATTTGTAATTATAAAAATGAAAATAATGTATAATTACTTTTGTGACTATTCGATATAAATTTATTTTGAAAAACTGTTCAATTAGAAATTTTTTTATTATATACCATTGGTTAAATAAAAAAAAAATGTTTATGTTGATAATTTTTATTAGTAAGTTAATAAGTAAAAATTTTGATGCTTTTTAAATAAGGAAAATAGTATTAAAACATTTAGTATTTAGAAAAATCATTTTATGTTTCTGTATAAATGTATTTGGTTTTTCTTATTTAAAAACTCGTTTAACTGCTAATATAATACAATATTAATTTTATTATAACTTAATAAAATTAAAATATTAAAAGAATTTACTTTAATTTCAAAGTTTTTTTTAATAGAATTAGATATATATATATATATATATATAATTTATTTAAAGTATTCCTAAAATATTTTAAATACACGTTAATATCAGAATAAATATTTCATATAAAGTATGACAGATGCTTTTATAAGAAATTCTTAAAACCAGAGTATAAATTTGTGTAAACCTTATTTTTATAAATTTAAATATACAAAAATGATTTTCCTTAAAATAAAGTCTGTTCATTCTATTAGATACGTTATTTTTATTGTAACTTAATTCATGGTAATAAGTAATTTTTTTTTAAATCTATATAATGAAATAAATTTATAATTATTATTGTATCATGAAAACATTATTATTAATTTAAAAAAATTTCGGATTTAAATAAAAATTAGCTTGTTTCATTGTAATGTTTAAAATATTATATAGTACGTTATCTGAGAAGATATAAGGGAAGACCCGGTGTGTAGTATACGTCGAACAATGGCACGAAAAACATGGGGAAAAATTCGTTAGAAAATCAGAATTAAAAAAGTGAAATTAGAAAAAAGACAGAGAAGTTATATTGATTGTATCAAGATATAGAAAAATGTATAAAATTATTTACAATAAACTTAGAGCGAATTTAGAGGGGAAACTAAAAGTGAATTTAGCAGGAAAAAATGAAAAAGTATTAGAAAAAGACAGATTTTTCACCGGAAATAATGGTAGGTAAGGGAAAACAAAGTTGGGTACTTACTCCTCTAAAGATACAGAAAAAGGAAAACTATATTATTTGGGCAGAAAAGAAGATGAACTAGAGGACGAACGTTACTTTTGCTTACCTTAAGGAAGTGTTGAATCAATTTACACATAATATATTTGACTTTTAATAGTAAATAGAATACTATAGTATTTTTAAATCTGTAGTTGTCATATTATTAAAAAATCTATCATTGAAACCTTCAACTTACGATATTTGTTACTATAATTTGTCAATTAAAAAAATATGTGCAGCTACATTCTACACTATTACACTTGCATAATACAATAGAGAAAGATGATAGAAAAGAACATAGCGAGCACAATACTGAATAAACAATTTTCATTTAATTAATACATGTAATTATTACTAATATTTTCATATTTTCAGTTATATTTTATATTGACAAACATAATTACCATGTATATTACTGCATTATTTTCTTGTGTTTTGTAATAACTAACATTTTTTTATTTTAAAGTCGAATATATATTTAGAATTTATAAATATAAAAAATATCTATATATATATATATATATGTATATATATAAAAGTATTAAATAAAAATTTATAAACTCAAATAAATTTAAGTTTTGATCACATTAGGTAATGGCAAGACACTTATGGATGGGCAATACTATTAAACAAGCCGTTGATGCACCACGAATACATCACCAACTGATCCCCATGGAAGTTTTTTACGAGTATGGTATGCCAAAATCAATTATTGATGGATTGAAAAATCTTGGCCATAAAACATTGCGATACAGGGATCGCGGAAGCGTTGTATGCGTAATTGTCAAATATAATGACACCATATATGCTAATGCCGATTATCGCAAAGGAGGCGATGTTTTTGGGATTGATGAAAAACCATTGATTAGCTCAAATACACTTATTTAATTTTATTGTATTAATTTATTGCATTTATAATAAATAATAGTTTTGCTTTTAGTTTTAAAAACTATTTTGTAAAAAACTATGCGTAAATTATTTTTTGAGATAATTATCTTTTAATGCTATGTACCATCAGTTAGAAGTAAAAAATATGCTTATTTTTATATTTATTTTTATTTAATGGAATAGTCATAAAAGATAAGAAATATTTCTATGAAAATATTTGTAAATATAGATTGTATGCTATAATGAACTTAACTTTAAGTACAATTTGGTTAGATTATTTAAAGAAGTATGGAAACTTATACTCTTTTAAACTTTATTCATAATTTTCCAAAAGATATTAAACAAGAGAAATTAATGTATAAAAATTAAAATTATGACTTAATTGTATATAGGTGTTATGTTAGTACTAATATTTGACTTTATATATATAAACAATATATTATGATACATACAAGTCGTTTCATACTTAATATATGAGTTCAAAAAAAAGATTTTCAAACATTTCTGTTCGTTCTTATACTACACAAGGTATTAAAATGCTACTCTGAATCACTAATCGATCAAAAAATAAATATTCTCAAAATATAAATTTTTATACTTCTTATTTACCCTTAACATAAGGTTGTTATTTTATTATTGTCGTTTAAAAAACGTTTTTTATCCTTTATTTTTCTTAAATTTTTACTCTAGACATTTTAATTTATTTATGATTTATAATTTGTTTCCTTGGTTTCCTTTCCATCTACAATTTATCTTCTTTCTTTCTCCTATTTTTCTAATGATTTTTGTCTTTTCTATATTTAGTCTTCCTATAATTTTTTGAAATTGTCAGTAATTAATCGTTTAATTCTCTCTTGTTTGTTATTATCTTTATTCCTATTATTTGCATTATTAGTGGAATATTTATAAATTTGTTGTCTTTATTTATGAACTTCTTTATTTTTTAATCTCTTTTTTAAATTTGCCAGCAGTGTATCAAACAACGTTGAGCTCATTAAACATCTTTGAAAAATTCCCCTTTCTATTAATATTTAACTACTTATTTCATTGTCTATTTTTCCTTTTTTATGAAATTGATTTAATACTTTTTTATTATGCATCTTTTAGGTTTACATAACATAGAAAAATGGCTTTCTTTTCTTTCTTTAACTTTTCATTTTATGAGTTTTTTTATTTCTTTCTCTTGAAAGTTTCCTTCCTGTTATGAAATGATTTATAATTTTTCTCATTCTTCTTATTTTATTCTTTCATATTCTTGTAGACTTTTTTTATTTTTATGTAATTTATTATATCTTGTAGTTTTTCATGTTCTACTTCTACTATTTCATTCTACTTTAAAAGATAAAAGAGCAACTGTCTCGTTCCTTTTTTTAAGCCGTCTTATTATTTAACGTTCTCTTCTTTACACATTCTTCAACACACTGTTATCTCTTTTTCTCACTTTCTCATACTATCTGTAATTATTCTTTTTCTCTCGTCTCTGCACTTTTACGCTGCATTGTTCGTTTCTTTTCTCTCACGCTCATATATTAAGATATCGATGGCACTCTAATTATGTCTAACTTTCAACTTCTGAAACATTTTATACCTGAGAGCATGCGAAGATACAACCTATTTCACTAAATTAGCTGTAGTAAGTATGTAAGCTTACATTGTGATATACGAGATTATACGTAAAATATATTTTATTAATAAATATATTGAAAAATTAATAAAAAAAAAATATTTAAATTTCAAACATAAAACAAAATAATGAATCTCCTTTTATTTTTACATTAAAATTTAGTAAAATAAATGTCATGGAGACGTGTTATAAATAAGTTTTCTTCCTCTGGGTCAAATATGAGCGCTAATTGATACGAAATTGAAGTAGTGTTAAGTTAAACTGGTCTAATTATTATTCGGATCAACGTTCTCTTCTGGACCGACTAGGGGACCAGTTTCACGATACAATATTGGTATTATTCAGATGCTTTTGAATATTACAAATATGGTAACATATGAGGATCGTTTGTAAAGTTGACATAGCCTTAATTAATCTGATACACCATTGTAAATAATTGTATTGCAATATTTTTCTCTCACACTGATTATTCACTTACCTTCTCACAATAGTGGTCAGTATCGTTATTATAAATATATGAAAACATCTAGTTTATTTTTTCAACGTTTTTGAATCATGTAACTAATTAGAGCTGGAAAATCTCTCAGAGTCCCTCAGGATGAATGGTGTAAACGTACATAAAAGATTTCTTTTTTATGCTGTTTAAAAATTGCAAAACCATAAATAATAATTAAAATCAAAACTATTTTGACTCACTATTAATTATTGTATACAATGTAAATAGGGTAATTAGTATAAATGTGAAAAAGAAAATTGTAAAAAAGTTTTGAGTTCATTATATTGAAATATTTAAAAAATTATTTTTTTTTAGTTCTTTCAAATTTAAATTTCTTCTTAATTTTTTGTGATTGGCTCTTATCTACCACTTTTTATTAATTCAGTTTAAAATCCTTCTTATTTTTCATACTTACTAAATACTATTTATGTTACTCTCTATATTAGACCTAATTTTTCTTAAAACTATACTTAAAATTACAAAAATTTTTTATTTAATATTATTTTTAATTATAATTAAATAAATACATGTACCATATATAAATCAATAAAACTAATAGTTATCTATATTCCATATAAATTTATACAAAATACAAGTTTTCTTATTATTACATTCAATATCTTATGTATCAATGACAAAATAAAGTAGGAGGTTAAAAAAAATTAAAACAAAAATTTTATTCGCTTAATTGGATTATAAGAGATAAAAATTAGTTTTATATAATGTATATATGAGGTCAATTAGCATTGCAATTTTAAAAACTTATAAAAATATATTATTTATGCTATAAATATAGTAATCTGCAATCATAATTGCTAAATCAAATAATTCTATTTTCTTAAATTTAATGAGTATTATTTTGCTAAAAGAAAAATTAGTAATATTAAATTTTTTATGTTACATATATTTAATTTTTGTTACGCAAATCTATTTTATATACATTTTATTAAAAATATAATTTTAAAAGACATGCACCGATACTATAAGAAATTTATTCTATTAAATGATCTTATTGACTGATTGACTGGAGTTTGAATTAGTTACAACTGAAAAATACTAAAGTTTAAAGTCAATATTCTCTTATCAACAGTAGATTAATAACGTCGTTAAAAATACTTTTATTTATTTACTATTCATTATTCATATTCAATTTTTACATTGTAATATTATATATTTATACTGTAAATTATATTTTTAAATTTAATTCTAATATTTAATTCTAATAAGATTACAAATAACATTAATTTCATAAAATGTATTTGCTTTTTAAATTATAAAATAAATATGTAATAAATTTTTCTGAACAAGGTAAAAAGAATAAATCAAACATTTAATGATAATTGCATATATTTTTTAAAAGTTGCTTATTTATACAGTAAATATTTATTGATAAATAATAAATAAATATATAAACATATAAAATATGTTTAGTAACGTACGTACATATGTTATAACATATATATAACACTATAGAAGATACAGTATAAAATACGTTAGATATTTATCATTACTTTTTTTCTTCCATTCTACAATATTATAATATATTTTTAATAATATATTTTTTCGTTACCAATTAATATATTTACTAAAAAAATTTACACATATTAATCTTAGTTCATACAAGAATTTTTTATAACTCAATATTCTCAACCTCAATAATTTTAACAGCGTATACGTACGTATTGCACTAGGATATCACTACGCATGCGTATATAGATCTTTCTAGTTTATTCACCGGTATTCAATGTAATTTCTAAGATAAAAAATTAGTATGATCAATTATAAAATATTATATCAAATATAAAATTTAATAAAGAGTCTATCTCTTGTAAATAAAATATTTTTTTTCTTTGAACGAACTTATTTGTGCAAAATGGTATACTAAACTGGTGGGGAGGAAATTGCGCTTTAAATATAAGAGTGTCAGTACAAATAAAGAAAATTACTGATGCGCATGCGCATTTAAATGATTATAAAAGAAGTGTAGTGACTCGTCGAAAAACAGTGTTGTATTAATTTGATTGCAAACTGGATACGTGCTAAGTTTTCTTTCTTAATAAAACACCTATTTTTTATTCAATTATTAACAGATACTATTAAATTTAGTCGATCCATATAATATTAATAAATATTAAGGTAAATATGCAAAAATATCTAACTATTAGTATTTCAATAGTCTAAAAAAAGAAATTTAAAGGAGGCTACGCAGTTGAATATGTCTGAAGATCATTTTGATGCCTATGAACACTTTAATTATGATTATGACAAACATATATTTACTGGGCATAGTGGAAAGCAACGTAGTAAGCGAGAGGCCGTCATGCATACGAATCACTTTGATCCATCCGGTCATTCTCGAAAATTATTAACTAAATTAATGAACACTGAGCATAATAAGAGACAGGCAGTCAAAAGTAAATCATAAGGCACTAAGAAAATACGTAGGTAAGTTATTTTCACGTCTATTTTATTATTATTAGTATATGTGTGATTCAGCATTACCATAAAATAGAGAGAAAAAAAATGGATCTTATTTCTTAATTTATTAAATTTGTTTCATTGTTTCTTATATCACAGATTTACATGTGAGGTGGTATAAAGATGGCGCTTAATGTATTTACAATAAATTTACAAATTGCTTCTTATTAATATGCAAATTACACTGAGTAGATATGATTGTGTATTGATAAGAGATTATAAGAAAATACTTTTATTTTTTATAATTGCAATTATTCAAGTGAATAGATGTACCTTCTTTATATTTTTTATTATCCTTAACATCAAATAATTATTTAGTAAATATTTTCAGTTTACTTTAATACAGTGATTGATAAATATTATCAAAAAATAAATAAAAATTGTTTATTTTCTTTATTTTACTTATTGTATAAGATATAAGTTAACTATTATAAATTTTATTAAAATTTTTTAAATAATTTAGAAAAAAGACAGAAATTAAAAATTTTTAATTATAACATAAATAATTAATCAGAAATTATTGTAAGTCTATAATACATTGTCATATTATTAAAATATATTTATACAAGATTATATTTAAGAATTTGTAAATTAAATCTTAATTTATATTTAGAAAATGTTTGTTATTTTTATTTATATTAATATATTTTTATTTGTTACAGATTTTTTGAATTACTCCTTGCTGTGTAATACATTTTATTAAATTATTATTCATTATAAGATATAAACACAAGAAATTTTATCAAGTATGCAAAAAAATATTTATAATTTGATATTGCATATCAGTTGCCTATATTGATAAATGCATTTAAATATTAATATTTTCTATTTAAACAATTATATTTCAAATAATTATAGTATATAGCTGTCAAGTTAGAGTTTTTGTCTTGTTTTACATTGTTTATATATTTAGATATTCAATTATTATTATGCTATTAATACATTTGGATTTCAAATTGATATGCCTTTGTAAATCAAGAATAAAATTTGCATTAATATAAGATTTTATTTAATTACTAAATTATTATTGAAATATAATAAAGTAAAGATTATTTTTTATCAAATTTTATAGTTGATATAGAGATATTAAATAATAAATTATCTTTCCATCATTTGATTTTTATTATATGCAGATTTTAAGAATGTAGAATATTTTAGAATAAGTTGGAGATAAACTTATATTGAGTAGTAAGTTTCAAATGTCGAGACTAACAGTTTAAAAAAATAATGAGTTTTGATGTTTTCTATTGCTTTACAATAGAACTATTTTCTGTAAGATTTTGAATAAAAAATTATTGGATGAAAAATAATAAGATAAGTTCTGAATCCAGAAGTTAAACACTACTGATAGTTATTTTAAACTTACAAATTTTTAAATAAAATTGATTATTTAATTCCATAAATTTATAGTTATATTGAGTTGAATATTTGTTGATTTAACTCATTAAACTACTTAGCTTTGAATTAAAATTGCACTGTAGAGGAAAAATAACGTTTGATTTATTGGAACAAACTCAGCTACTATTTAATATTTAATTCATTCAATAATTTTTTATTTATTTTTATTAATAATTTTTCTTTATATACTATTTTAGTAATATATAATAAAGCATTTTAAAAAAATTAAGAAAATAACTCTTTTATTTCAGTCTTAAACTTTTTATTATAGTACATGCACTTGATAAAGCTAAAGTATTTAAATGTGCATATTTATAAAATTAAAATCAATACTATATTAATAGTTGTCTCATATTTGATATAGCATCAATGTTTTTGTTTTATGATTAAATTTTTTTTTAAATTTATTATTATAAATTTGATATACTTTTACATTACATGATTTGTTAAAAAAAAAAATATAAACTTCTATTTAAAATAAATTTAAATAAAAAAATACAAAGTATTCAAAAAGTTATTATATTAATGAAAAGAAAATATATTATAATCATGTATTAGTTTTGATTTTTATATAAGTAAAAGATAAACATTAAAAAATTATTGAATTGTATGATTTCCTAGCTTTAAGTATGATTCTTTAAAATAAATTTAATAGAATTATATTATAAAATATATTATTAGTTTGTTAATTTATAAGATTGGATGTAAAAAATGTAGTATATGCAATACATATTTTATACTCACATATTTGACAATAATTTGAGAATTTGGTACCAATATACAAAAAAAATATCTGAAAAAATAGTAATAAGATGAAGTAATAAAAGTTTGAAATAATAAAATCAATTTTTATCATGATATAGTATATAATTAATTTTAAATAGTATGTATACAGAAATTAGGTAATATAGTAATAAATGATTAGTATATATAGTAATTAGAATGGTTAAATAATATGTATAATTAATATTAAATAGATGAAAATGAAACAAACACTTTACTAATACATTTTACATTTCATAAAAATTTTGTTAAAAATTTGTGAAATGAATATAAAAATTTATAATATATATTATGTACATTAATCATTCTACAATATTTGAAATAATAGAACTATAAATTATAAAGAAAATATATAACAAATACAGAAGAGCTAGCTACATATTGCTTTTGTAAAAAATCTGTTATTTATATTTATGTGATATAGAAAATATAAATAATATAATTTATAGTAAAATATATTAAAATGAAAGATAATTATAAACTACAAATATTTATTAAATAAATTTAAGATAATTTAAATTCTTCCAAATTATATCTTGTCTAAGAATTCCAGTCAAAATGAATTCTATTGAGTGTATTGTTATTGAAATTGGAGCTTTGATATTAATTTATTAGCTCTTTGTATATCATCTTTTTAGTTATTATAATAGTATTTTCAGACCACTTTCTTGGAGCTCTAAGTAAACATTTTCCTCCACTAAAGAATTATCATTTCTAAAAAAATAATTTTTTAATTTTATTATATAATATATATGATTAAGAAGCATAGTAAAATTTTGATATTACCAAATAATTACTGAATATTATAAATTAAAAAATGTATAAGTTAAAAATTATTTACATGAATCAACTATTTTTTAAATAAATGCTACAATTGAAATAGTCAAATTATACTTTAACTGATGTTAAATTAATTCATTTAACTTGCCTTTCAATTCAGATATTGGAGGCTGTATAATATGCGGTGTTAAAATAATAGTGTACCCTTCAAATAATTTTTTATTTTTAGTTTTTTTCAAACTTTCTGTTAGTTTGAATTTAAACTCAGTTTCAGTATTTCGATCTTGTAAAATATAATTTTCCCAATTTAAGAAATGATGAGCTTTGATACTATCATCAAGCCAATTAAGTGATACTATAGGAATACCACGTGCTACTGAACAAAGAAATTTGAATGTTCTTCGTATTTTATCAGTGACCAAGATTGTACATTTGGCAGGATCTTCAGTAACAGTACCACCTAAAGTAAGTAATTTAAAATTAAATAACTATGAAATATTTAAATAGAATGATTTTTCTAGAAAAATTTATTGATAGAATTATATAATTAAATTATAAAAATTGCCGTACAATAATATAAATACTACATACAATATAAATAATACAAAAATAATATAAATTAAATAATTTTATTTTTAAATAATCATATGATTAGCATTTGATACTAATAAATATTTGATGAAAAGTATTAGATGAATTTTGTATAGTGTTATTTTCGAAATTAAAAAAATTTATATTTATTATGTACAGTTATTAACACTTATTAGAAATTAAATACGCAAACCTTTTCAAGATATATTGTTTGCAACACCGTTAAAAAATTATTACAAGTTTTTACATGCAAATTTTTTTATATTAGCTGCAATAAGTAATAATTCAATAAATCAGACTAGTAAATCTTTAATTTAATGATATTAATTATATTAAGTAATCAATAAGTTATAATTATAGTTTAAATGAAATTTTAATAAAAATAGAATTATTAATTAATTAGCAATAAGTAATTTTTGATTGAAAAAAGATTAAATATTATATTATAATTTATTACCTAATTTTGTTACAGTTTCTTTGTAGACTTTAGATTTGTCTCCTGTGAAAAGTATATTGTAAGTTTTCATAAGAGATGTAGATACCAGTCTTCTACTTCTTAAATGAGTATTTAATATGGTTGTAGATGGAATATTCTGTTTTTTAGAATTTCGAAACAAATCTTTTTTTAAAACCTTATTATTTTCAGATATAGATCTATTTTTAACGGATATATTTTGTCTCGTTCGTTTTATCCTAGTTAATGACTTATCAAAAACATTATCTAAATCAGATGTACGATTTTCAGAATTATTTTTTAAATTATTCTTGGTTATTTCTTTATGTAATTTTTTATTTTTTGAATCCTTAGATCTTATATTTTTTAAAATATTTGCAACTTCTTGGAACTCTTTTGATGAATTTACTAATCGTTTTCTTGTTCTCATTGAATAAGAATGTGTGTTGTTATTTTCAACAGATAAATTGTTTTTGTTATTATTATCGCAAGAATTTGAGAATTGATTGTAAATTATATCTGATTTATTTTTAATTATTGTATTATTAGTAATTTGTGATTTTTCTAAGTTTATTATCTTTGATATCTTTCACTTTTCTATTTTTAATGTTTATATTACTAGTATGTTTTACTTGACCACAATTTGAATTATTGATATCTTTGAATCTTCTACGTATAATTCTATTATTTTCACTACTTTTTGTAGTGTTCAAACAGAAACCTTTAACATCTCTAATTTTGGTACTTCTAGTTCTTGTACTATTAGATATTTTCGTGTTCTCTATATTTAACTCTTCAGTAGTTTTATTTCGTCTATTTTTAGTGTCTTTAGTAATAATAATATTCAAATTTTTCAAATATTGTGATTTTTCTGATTCTTGAATATCTTTAATTTTTGATTTAGATTTTTTCTTCAACGCTACATCTTTATTACGATTCTGACGACTCTTTTCGAGTACAGACGATCTCGCAGTTTTATTTCTTTGAACTTTGACAATTTGTGAAGTGTCGAAGTTATTTAAAAGTAAGTTCTCTTTACTCGGGGTGTGGTCGAACTCTAACAATGTATTAATTTTTGATCTCTTACAATTTAACACTTTTTGATTTAGAATTTTGATCGACCTGTTTTCATTTTCAATCTCATTTCTATTCTTTTTACTTGCGAATAAAATAGCTGACGTCTTCGGAGACTTTGATAATTTTCTTCTAGTTGACGTGTCGTCAGTGCTACCAGATTGCTTAAAATTGGATTTTATATTATTATTAATGTTTATATGATGCTCGGCATTAAACCGAGATAATACATTTTCTCTTAACGGTGATATAAGTACCGATACTTCCTGAAGTTTAAAAGGATGTTGAATATTCACGATTTCATTGTTCTTGGTTAGTTCAATTGGATGATTATGGTCATTGTTGTCCGCCTCACTTTCTAAATGTGTTTTATTATTTAGTGGATAAACCCCCGGAATTTTTAACATTGTATTATCCTTAGGATCTCCAGCAGATACCTGAAAAACAATGGCATCTTCATCATCAGTTTTAATTCTGTTACTTCTTTTCTTTCTTCGATTATCACTATCGTGATCACTTTTATCATTGTTGACATCATGGTAATCGTACATTACTTTAAATGAATCATGATTGCCTTTTCCCGAAGGCCATATCTTCGCGTTGTAATTTTTTACTTTAACACGACAATTTTTATCGTAGACGCTAGGTACGGCTAGCATTTTCTCGCATCTTTTTCGTAAAAGTTCGAACTCTTCGTCCGATTCATCGTTCGCGTTGCATACTAAATTGAGTTTCATAGGTTCAAGAGATTTATATTTAGGAATGATACTTTCGAAAATGGAATCGGAATCTATTTCAGAATTTGAGTCATACTCGGATTTATCAGTCGCTTGAAATGATTTGACCAAACTTGTCCTCTGAGAGTGTCGAGACCGTGTTGAATATCTAATGTTATCGGCATTACTAATAGAGTTTTTAGAATTTTTAGAAACGCGTAGTTTTTTTATTGAATCAATTTTTGTTAAAATCTTGTTAAGGCCCGAAACTTTTGTTGCTGTCGACGTAGAACCGGAATAAAAATTACTACTTTCAATTTTTGCAATCGGTTGCTTCTTGCGATAAATGAGATCGTATCGTTTTTTAGCATACCAATTCCATTTTGTTGGTATAACGATATCCAAAGGTGAAATAGACGCGGAGTTTCGATCTTCATCATCGAAATCATTGTCACTCATCGCCGCGAGTTGCGAATTTGTAGCTGGGCACTCCACGGTTCCCGCTACTTTGATTTCGGGCATGCTCTTTAAAAAATCATCGTCACTATTTGCACAGTCATCTGTGTTTATAATTTCATTAGTGGTTAAGCTTGTATTATTGGGCGTACCGACCTTTTTAAAAGAAGACTGGTGCTGTTCACAATGGTTTTGTAGATTTTGATTCGACTCGTCGAAAAAGTTTTGCACATCTCCGTTTTTTGGTTGTTGCTTAGACATTGAGTTATTTGACTCATCCAACAAATTTATTCTTAACAATGAAGGTGCATGATCTTGCTGTTCTTCAGAAATTTCTTTTTCTACTTCTTGATCTTTCATTATCTGCGATAAATTTAAATTTACACTTTTTGATAAGGTCAAACTAAGGCGTTTTTTATTATTAACTTTAAAAGAGTTTTTTGGTGTTTTATAAAGGATTTCTATGTCATAGTTTTGGTTATTATTATCCTTAGTATTGATTACTTTTTCGATAGTAGAATGACTCGTATATTTTTGTTTTTTAACAATTTTTTTATCTTTATCGAGTATTTGAAATTTTTCTAATTCGTCTTCTGATTGAGAATCTTGAAAAAGATTGTGTTTTCTCTTACACTTGAGATTTGTAAAATATATTTCGGTATCTTGTGAATTTTCATTTAATTTACTTTCTTGTTCAGCAGTTTTTGGTTTATCTAAACTTTGATTTAAATATGTACTAGATTGTAGACACTGTATTTCTTTGTTTTTTTTAGGAGTTAAATTACTTATATTCATCGATAAACTTAATCGGTATTTTTTTTCAGAATTCATAGATATATCTAATGACTTATTTTCACTAATAGTTCCTTTATTATTTGATTCATTATCGTCTTGAGATTGGAGAACCGACTTTAACTGCTGAGTCAACATGGCATCGGGTTTATATTCTTCAATGGTATTAATAGTATTATTGAACATTTCATTAAGGTTTTGTTCGATTGTATCATTCAGATTGATAACAGATTTTTTTTGTTGACAAATAGAGTAAGATTTCTCAGGTAATATTGCTTTAAGATTTTTTTTAACCTTATTATTCCTTTTAGTACTAAGCGTTGGCGATAATACTATTGAATTTAAATCAATATTCTGATTATCTTCGATTTGATTAGATTCTAGATTATTTGGTGAGCGTTGAGTTAATATTATTGTTTCTTTTTTGACTGAATTTTGTTGATGTTCTTTAAATATTTTATCTAGATTTCTTTCAATAGAGGTGTTAAGATTTATTTGTTCATTTTGAAAACTTCGGTCATCTTTGTATTTCTTACTACATTTAGTATCTAATTCCTCTAATTGTCGTTTTGTCATAGAAGAGTTTGATATTTTTTGTTTAATTTTGTTAATTAATTGATTTGGTTCATTGTACTGTTGGGTGACCATTTTATTTTTAGTTGATAACAATTCAAAATCATTAAATTCTTCAAGTGATGGACTTGATTGCCTTTCTATAATATGTGTTGAAACTAAAAAGTTATTATCAGTAACATTATTGATATTGTTAGCTATTTTACATAAATTCGTCGATGCAGTTTTGTTTAATATTTGATTCGGTATACAATTTATATCTTCTGTTTTTTCACTTGAATACTTATCTATTTTTTTATTATAGCTATGAGACAACTTTTTTGTATTTTCATTCTGATTTACATAAGGTGTATGCAGATAATTTTGAATTTCTTGATCAACATGCTTATTTTCATCGTCACAGTCACCGAACATACTATCCTCTGAATCTGTAGTTGTTGAATCAAGTAATATATTATTATATTTAAATGGTATAGTTTGATTTTTAGAAGAATTCAAATTTTCTTCATTTTTTCCGTTAGTGTAATTTTTAACTATTTTTTCTTCATTAAAATTTAATTTATTTTGAATATTATTAATATTTGAATTTTCATTTATTTCTTTTGATAAATAATTGGAAAAATTTCCTTCTTCATCAGTTTCTGAATCACTTGCGATTTGTTTTTGAATTATCTGTTTACTACTATTACCATTATCATTCTTATTCAATTTCTTAATTTGGTTTTCTTTTATATTCTTATTATCAATATTTGCAGAAGTTACAATTATATTATTACTTTTGTGTTTGCTTTTACATTTTTGTATTTTTACTGATTCTGTATTAAATGATTGATCATTAATATGCACTTGTTCAGAAATAAATGAGTAATCTTGTATTAAATTTTGTGAACAAAATATTTCATCCTCATCCTTATCATTAATTATGTCTTTTGTTACGTCTGTGTTAACAACAGTTGATTTCTCAAATTGTTTTGATGTTGAAGAACAAGACAATTTATTTTCTAAATGAGAATAAATTTTGAATTTATTATTTTGCAAATAGTTTTTTTTATTGAAATTATTTATTGTTATATATTTCTTATTCTTACCATAAGATGGATTAAATGATGAGTTTAAAATCTGCAGCTGAAGGGTGTTATTGTGCATACTTTGTACGCTATTTGATTTATTAGGATCACTTTCTTGTTCACTTGTACGAAAACCAGAATCAAATAATTCTTCAGAATATTGTATATCAGAATCCTTTATATTTTTATCCAGTAAAACTTTGGATTTCATATGTTTATTATCTGTTGTAGTTTTTTTACATTCATCAACCAATATTTCAGACACAGAATTGTCAGTTTCGTTATTCTGAAGATTAGTTAACTTCATGTGTTCCAAATCTTGAGTTTCAAGTTCATCAAGAATATTTTTTTGATTTTCAACATTGTCACATAATTTATTATTAAATTTTATTTTAACTGCGTTAGGCAATTCAAATTTATTCGATTTTTTAACATTAAATTTTTGTGTCTCCAAAGTTTTCACAGATTCATTAATAATTGTTTTAGAAGCATTTTCATATAGTCCAGAGTTATAAATTGATTTATCACTGACTTCTTTTTTGTTAAAATCAGATTTTTCATAATTGAAATAATGTATTTTATCATCTTGTGAGAATGTATTCATAGTTATATCGGGCATTTTATCTAAACATTTATAATTGAATTCTCTTTTAATTAAATTAGAGGTTTGAATATTAACAGGTTTTATAAAATGCAATTTTTGTGTTTCCATATTTTCTATAGATTGATCTCCAACCTCTTCAGAATTAATTTCCTCTTTTTCATCAATACAAAAGGATTGTTGGTTTTTATCGTTTGATTTTTCTTGAATAGAATTTAATAGTCTACAACTGATTCTTTGTGTTTCTAAATCTTCTATCAAATCTATTGGTATTTCAGGATTAATTTTTTGAGTTTCAGCATTATAAATAGATATATCGTTTGTTTTTTTTTTATGACAATCAGATGTTCTACAAATAAACTGCTGTGTTTCCAAATTTTCAATAGATTTATTTAATATTTTAAGATTAATATTTTCTATTTCATCAAAATCTGCCTTTTTGTGATCAAACTGTTGTATTTCCGGATTTTCTGTGGATTCTGACATTATTGGTTTCAAATAAACTTTTTGTGTATCAATATTATAAATTGTCAAATCATTAGAAGTTTTTTCATTATAATTTGATTTTTTGTAATTAAACTGAGAAATTTCTTGATTTTCAGTATAATATTTATTGTCATCTTCATTAAATGGTCTTTGAGTTTCCATCTCATAAATGTTTTCATCTGACTCATTACATTTGTTTAAAGAATCACACTTTTTAATTTCAGTAATGTAATTAGTATTATTAAAATCTTCATTTATGTAGTTTTTAGAATATTTTGGAGTTTGGATTTCATTAATGTTCTCTTGACTATTTTTATTTTTTGAAAAAAAAGAAAAACGATCAAGATTGACATCTGCAAGTTTTTTATTTATCTGCTTATCATTCATAGAAGTTCTAATTAATATTTCAGAACTTTTGATAGATATACTAGTTTTATCTATTTTTATTTCTGGTATTGCAGACATATCACTTTCTGAGCTAGTTGAAGCATTCTGTAATAATTATTGATAAAACATGTAAATAGATTTCAAAGAGAAAATTATAAAAATTAATTGATTATAAGAAAATATATATTATTCAAATATTATAATTAATTTTTTTTAATTTATTAAAATTGTTTTTATGCTGACAATATGACAAATAACAAAATGCTTAATTTAATAATACAATGCAATTATTAATTCCTTAAACAATAAACAACCATGAAATATACTTCATAATATTGAAATAAAACTTGAAAATTATAATCATACTGAAAATTGTAAACGAATAGAATAACATTTAAATATGCGATAATATTTTTAATGAATATTTAAAGTATTTAAAATTTATACTTAAATAATACCCACTATTAAGGAGTCTGGAGTTCCAGGAATCATCACAGATCGAATTATCTTACTCATTTGTGGTGTGGATGCTATAAATGAATCATCTGAAATACTATATATCTTAAATGTGGCAATAACTTGTCCAAAACTTAATTTATCTCCATCTTTAATTTGATAGCATGAATTTGATCGTAATTTGGTCTAAATTAAAAAAGTAAGTTTAGTAATTAAATTAACTTTTAATACTTTAAGTATTATATACTTACATTATTAATTTTTGTCATATTACACGAATTAAGATCTTTAATAAAAAAAGGTCCATCTACAGATTCTGATTCAATCTCTGCATGTTTTTTTGATACTGTCTGTAAATTTTATAAATAACTTTCATACATTTGTACATGGATAATTTGAAATTAACTAAAAAAAAACTATTATTACAGTTTATTATATTTCATATTAAAAAAAATGATCGATGAATTAAAATAATAGTATTTGTTGATTTTAGATTATTTTAATATTATATCAATCAATTTCAAAATAATTACATAAATCAATATAAAGTGATTTTAGAAATAAATTACTGATCCTTTTTTTAAGTCTTTCTTCCTTTAAGAGATAGTATTATTTCAATCTACTTTTTATTTTATGAAAATATATTTAAGTGTATTTAAGTGGTGTGACTTTATTAATGAATTATAAAGTGATAAATGTTAATAAGATTATCTAATAATAATTATAATTTTTTACAATACTTGAAGAAAAACTTAAAATATTATAAATCTAAAATTGTAAATTATATTATATTCAGCATGAGAAAAGATTTCTTTTGACTAGTTACACAAGGGTATCAGAATTAAAACATCTAATTATTCTAATATAACTTATTTGTATGAATTAGATATATTTTATTAAATTTTACAGTATTTTCTTGACTCTTAATTTATTAATTTACCAAAAATGTTTATAAAATTTTTATGTTTATAAAAAATTCACATATATCTTGTTTCTTAATGAATTTTAATTACATATGTAAGTTTTGTTTGTAGATGTAAATATATCTTCATTTATTGATAAAGTTATAGTTATGACAATATAATATTTACCAGAGAACAATTATATATATAATAAATAAGAAATTCAGTTTGCATAGAATTCAAATCCATTGTTACAGTAATAGATGCAACAACAAAAAATAAAATATGAAAAATAATTATATAAATACAAAATAAAAAAATAATTTTCAATAAAGATTTTATTGACTACTATTTCACATTTTTTTTTTTTTAATCAAAGAAAATTTTTACTTTATCAGGTAAGTAAATAGTAAAAAAACTATGAGATATATTCTTAATCACTGAAAATAATAACTGAATCAGTTATAGAAATTGAAAATTATTTATATTTGAATATTTATACACCAGTCCATAAAATAAGTTAACTTGATCCAGTTTAATTTTTTATTTATTACAGTTACTTTTTAAAGAACAGGGAAAAATTAAGGTGATAAATATTTAAAGAAAGGTGTTATATTAGTAGCACTTATTTATTATTTAGATTCTCTTTGTGATTAAAATTTGAACTTTTATATATTTATTGTATAAAAGTTTAAATCAATATACTTTTTAACACTTTCAATAAAATTAATAATATAATAATAATCCTAAGACTTGATATGATAAAAGAAAAAATTTTTTATTATACGTTTCTTAGAAGTACAAATATTTTATTGTTTCAAACTTAAAGTTTTTAAACTTTAAGTGAAATTTGTTAGTAGTATTAAATTTTCAAAATATTTTAAAAGAATAAAATTTATTTTTAATTCTCAATTTAAAAATATATATTTTTCTTTTGGTGCTATTAAAAAAATATTAGTGTAAAAATTAATTTATTAATCAATTATTACTAAAAATTATTATGAATACAAGTCTTCTTAAATAAATGCTGTTGATAAAGAAGAGTTTTACCGTATTCTGTGAACTACATTTATGTATTTTAATTTTATTTTTGTATTTGCATGTTAATTATTTTTTTTTATTAACTACATGATTTATGGTAGATACTAGGTATTTGAAATATTTAATTTGTAAGTGGCATTTAGTAGCATATTTACTTGATTATAATTAACTTTATAAAAAGATTAATACATTAAATATAAGCCAAATCTAATAAAAGTTTGATTTATGCTTATAATAATAATGATAGAACTAATAAAAATTAACTGTCTAATGAGTAGAATAAAGAAAAACTATGGTCCAAGAAATTATTGTAATGTAATAAATATATTGTTTCATATTGAAAAAATAAAATTTTGTATAAGATTTCTACAATTTTATTGTATAGAAATTTCTCGCATTTTAGTATTACTTGTCATGTATAAATATCTGATTAAATAAAATAAAAATATTTGTAGTTTAACATTATATATATATATAAGCTATATAAATGATACTAATATTATTTCAGCATATTTTGTTTATTCATGATTAATGGAGGATAGGACTAAACTAAAGAATTTATTAATCTTTTATTTGTAACCAATGGGCAGATAATAATACAATAATACAATATAGTTTTTAAAGATTGATTTAATGTTGAAAGTTATATTTTATATTATTTGATTTAATAAATAGAATGACTCTGAATAGCTACTTATTTACGTATATTTAAACCAAATAGTCAATTTTTAATAGAAATTAACAATAATTTAAAAGAAAAAATATTTTTTAATTTTATTAATTTTAATAATGATAATCTTAAATAAAAACAAATTTTGTTATAATTTTATAATTAAAAAAATATATTTTAATATCAATAATTTCATGTAGAAAAGAAAATTAATATCAAATTAATTACAATTACACCTATAAATGAGAATTTATTAATTACCAAAAATACAATACCTCATGATTGATGACAATTGTACATCCAGGATGTCTTCCAACTGTAGTGATACCAGAAAGAATTAAATATTGTTTACTTTCTATAAGTAATATCCCAACCTAAATATTTTTATTTTATATTATATGATTAATATTGCATTTTCTCTTTATTATTAATTTATTTAGATTACAATAATAATGATTAATAATTACCACAGTTTTCTCATTATATTTGTTAGTTATAAATTCTTGTGTAGATATAAATTCTTCATCAATAGCTTGTGTCGCTGGTAAATCCATTTTTTTCTATTTTTTGTAAATAAGTACATACAAGTTATATTATTATTCTTTAATACTAAAAATTATTTATTAATTAGGAAACTTTGTACTATTTCATAATTAACATTTTTATTTTTTAATAATTATAAATCGTTTTTCTTAATACCAATACTCAAATCGTCATGTGGTACTTAATACGTTCAAGCAAGTCAGACGAATGTGGTTGATATCGATGTTTATTTCTGCATCCCTATTTTCCTTGTTTTTTATTCTGGCGTTAGAAACTGGCTAACCGACAAATTCAAATTTAGTTTAGGTTTATAAAGAGAATATTGATTAAATTAAAAATATTATTTTTTATAATTTATTAGATAAAAATATTTATTTATAAATTATTATAATATATTATTTTAGTATATTTTTTATATAAATAAGTTTTTATCTCGTTTAATTTATTACTGTTCACTTCATTTGTAAATGTGCCTCTTGACGTCGACACTACCGAAATGTAATTACCTGTTTAAAGTATTTAACATTTTTAATGTTAAATTAAAAATTTTTAACGCATAAAATAAGCATATTGAAATGAAACAGTTAAGGTTCTCACCGATGTAAACTTTGTTTAATATCGTTAGCTATTAAAAGATGCAGAAATATGTTGTTTGTACGTTGGAATTTTATACCATAAACATTCTCATGTACACATCAACTTTCTGGCATGAACTATAGAAAAATAGGAAGGTATTAAAAGTAATACTGCAAGGGATGGAACTACAAAAAATAAAACGAAACTAATCAAACTAAAAAATGATTTATTAATTGAAATATAAAGATTGTTTTATATTATTATATACATATGTATATTATATATATGGTGTATAAATTAATAATGAATTGATATTATATTATCGAAGAATATTTTTGAAGGAATTTTATGTTAAGCATAACAGGATCAATTATTGAAAATTTTTAATAAATTACAAAAATTTTAATAATACGTATAAAAAAATTCTATTTACAGGTAACACGCTTGTAATTAATTGAAGATATAATTAACATTAATCAATTTAAGAAAAGTAATTATTTTTAATTTTATTAATACTTGTTATTTTTTATTAAATATAATATATTATAAAGATAGAAACAATAATCAGTTTACTCTAACTTCAAATTTCATTCTTATTGCTTATTAAAAGCTAATTAAATTAACATAATTAAAAATTGTTAAATATCTGTACACCTATATGTATATGAAATAAAAAAATTTAAGGATAATAAAAAGAATTTATAAATGCACTTCACGGCAGAGATTATTATGTTCTATATATTATGCTAATATTAATCTTATTTATTACGTTTAGAACTATAAGTTAGAATCTTAAGATGTAAAAAAGTTAGATAATCAGATATTAAGGCAGATTTAAAAAACATTTTTAAAAAGTAATAATTATACTGAGTATTTTAATTTGATGAGTTTAATCAATATAGTTTGCTCTTAAAAATTATTTGTACAAAAAAAAAATAAGTTGGTAATTATTAATAATTATTGCTGTGAAAGTCACTAATTGATATGGATAATTAAATACTCGATAACAAAGTTTTTACAATATTTTTCATCATACATGCTTATTAGTAATGAGAGGTGGAAGAGTAAATATTTGTAAGTGGGTGACTTTAAAAAATAAAGAAAAACTATCCATGTAATTTAAATATAATAAAACTTATACTTATATAATAAAACTTATACTTATATAAAAAAATTATATAAAAGTTATATAATTATAACTATAATTTAAATAATGACATAGATATTTAATAATGTCATGTTATAAATTAAGTTTTATTTTATGTATAAACTAGTAAATACTTTTCTAATAATAATTAAATGTTTTACAAATTATATACCATTTTCGTATAATAAAATCCTTGGAAAAAATTAGAGTGTAGATTAAACCCAATACAACTCAAATTTTGAATACTTTTGTACAGTGGTATTTTGTAATTTATATACTATATAAAATTAATAATTATAAATAAACTCGCTTTTAATGAAAAAGTGAAATTAGGACTTCTGTTGAATAGAAATTTTAAAATAATCGGCTATAATTTGTAAGGAGCTTCTTCTTCATTCCTTCTTGAATTCCTTTGCTTTTGCATATTTATTTTTGATATATTGAACATATCGACGAGTTTGTGCGTTCAAATGAGTAAAACAAATTATGTATACACTTCTTCAAATTATTTGCAAAATAAGTTTGAGTTCGGATAAAAAATCCATATTATATTTAATAAAGAAATTATTGAAATGACACTTTTTCTTATAAAACCAGAAATTTCTGTAACTCGAAATGAATAGAACACATAATAATAATTAATACATGTGTTTAGGTGTTTAGCTTTCTGTATAGCCTTCGATATTATCATATTATATCATATAATTAATTAAGTAGTAAATTTGATCATATATACTAGTGTTCATTAATTAAGGGTATGTAAATTTATTATAGGTATCATAATAATTGCTATATGAGTGGAATACTAGAAGCTCAACAACCGTTTAATTAAGAATGGATTTTCAGTGCGCGATAAAAAGTAATATTTAGAAGATTTTATAGCAATTATCTATAAACCAATAAATTAAATTGAAAAGGGAGAAGTAAAATATTAGTTTATATTTCCATTAAATAATATTTATAAAATATTATTTTTATACGTCTTAGGATTGGGAACTTACATTATCTTGTAAAATATTGGATTTTTTCCCATGTGTATGAGATTTTTTCTTGAAACAACTAATAAATTATTTATTATGATATTTATATTGATTCAACATTGCATGCTATAGTAGCTAAGCATACGATTTTGGCTTTATAAATTTTGATCTTGCTTATAGTAGAGCAATCTTTAGTTTTGCTCACATATTGAAATTTATAGACAATTTACAAAAAGTCAAATACTCAAGAAAGACTTAAAAATGTTTTTATAAATACTCAAAAAGACTTTAGAGTCTTTTAAGAAATATGTCGTTTTCTTTTTACCCACAGCTCATACTTCTCCTTTTATGTTTTTTTCTCATTTCTCTTAAAGTATTTGTTTACAATGACTCCTTTTCCATTAGTTTAAAAATATTACATTTGCGTGTGGTAGTTTTACAATGATCTTCGTAACCGTGTGTTCGGGAAATAGTCCCATGACCGATCTCGCAGATTCGGAATATCTGTTTACTTTTTATTTTTTTTTTCGAGAGGATACTTTTGTCCGATAGTATCTTCCTGTATTCCTCCTATTTTAGGACATCGACGCTATTTCTGCTAATATTATTTAAAATTTAAAGTATTGTTGAAGGTTTGAAAAAAATTTATTTTCGGCGATCCTATTACTGCCTACTGGTTATATCTCTAAACGCCTCTTAGTATTTTTGCATTTGCCACATTAGGAAAATCGTAATTGTTTTCTTTTTTAAATAATTTATTATCATAATTTAACAATTATAATTTTTTATATTGAATTTAGTATACAATTTTTTTAAAGGTGGTATATAAGCTGTTTAAAATTTTTAAATGTTTTCAATTTTTTAAGTATTATTTTTTTAGAATTGTTTTCTTTATTTGTCTAAAAATCATAAGTTTAAAATGATTTTTATGCAATAATTGTTTATAATACGCTTTTCTTCACGTAAATACGTTTTAAATATTTCATTCAAATTTGCAGATAATCTAATAAGAATTGACTAAAATATTTTTGCAACCAATTAAAAATATATAGTTCTTATAAAGCGGCATTTAAAGGTTTGAAAACTGAAATATTTAATTCTTCAGTATAAAAATTTCAATATTTATATTTCTTTTATTTTAGTAGTACCAGGATTATTTATTATAGTACTAGTATACTACAATTTAGTGGAAGATTTTTTTAAGTTAATTTTGAAACCAATTTTATTATCATTAGCTTTTACAACATTTTTTAACATTTTATTTGTAGAAATTTCATGATATATGGCAGTTTAAAATTATTTTCCTTCTTATTTGTAAACTATAATAAATGGTTTATTCATTAATGAGTTGTTTTTATTTTTCGGTAAGTTATATTTTTTGTGGAAAGATCAACTAATAAATATTTAGCTTAAATATTATTTTTCTTGTTAAAATATATATTAGTATTATCTATTTATTTTAAAAGTTTAATATTTAATACAAAAGCATGATTAATATATATAATTATAATTATTTTAAAATATCCACAAACGTTGTAATCAAATGTGTACATTGGATAATTCAGTGTTATCAACTTTGAATCTCCACCTTAAAGAAGAAAATTTTATGTTATAAAATCAATTTAAAATAAATTTATTTTAAAGATATTAAATTGTTTATTGAATAAAATTAATAATTTTTTTAATTCTATAGGCTCTAACATCTTGGGTCAATATGATTAGAAATAAAAAATATGAATTGTGTTACAAAATGAATTTGTAATTACAAATATTAAGATAATTCACTTATATCTTACATTTATTGAAATCTTCTGTTTGTCATTATATATTTAAAATTTATATCTAATTCTTATCGCTTAATTATTTACATAAAATATCAAATAATATAATCCTTTTCTTATTAATCTTCAATTTGATCTTAAATTATTGAATTATAAAAAAAATATATGTATGAGATTAAAATATAAGATAAAATAATAAAATTCTGTATAAATAAGATATACATAATTGTTAAATTTAAATGTTTCATTAACTTTTGAGAATTTATAATTTGACTTATATTAAATAAATACATGCTAAATATTTGTGATGTACTTAAATACTTTCCAATGATTTTACTTTATTAAACCGATCATTTCACAATAAGAAAAATGTCTTTTAAGTAGTAATAAAAAATTTTGTAATTTAATTAGTTAAATAACTTAAATAATATTTTAATAAATATTTTAATAAAATAAAAACCGACTTAAAAAAATTAAAAACAAATTTTTTTATTTAATTTCAACAAGTTCTATAAAAAGTTAATAATCTTTATAAAATATTGAAGTATAGTTATTTTTATATTTGGATTATTAATTCAAAATTTCAAAATGTTTTTTATTTCCAAATTAATCAATTCCAAAATAACTTCATAATCATATTAAATAATATTATATGGAAGTATACATATATTTATATGTTAAATCTTTAACACACACGATATTTCATTTTTAGTTATAATAAGTTTACACTAATATATATGTACAGATTTTATATTTATATATATATTTTTTGCAATATTTGAAATTATTTGTATCAATTTCAGTAAAAAGAAATTCTAGTAAATGTTGTTATAAAATTTAAAAATTAAAAATATACTAAATGTATACTATTATTGATTAAAAATAAATTCAAAATTGGAAAAAGTTATATATGTATTTTAAAATTATATTGTTGGACTTATTTCTTCCCCGCAGATCGGTTACGTATAAAATTTTTCATTTTTCATAATAAGTTTTAAATGTATTTTATGGTTTAGTTTATATTGTAAGGTATAATGTTTAATAAATTCGAACTTAAAATTGTACTAATGTATTCTGTGATTAATTCTAGTGGATATTTAAATATACGCGCCTGTAAAAAAATATTACTGTAATACTATACAAGTTTAGGACATAATTTACTTAGTAATTTACACGTACGAAATTTTATGTGATCTTTAGTAATTTCTCTTATTTATATTGTTTATCATTCTACTTCTATCTAAGTTAGCGTGTACTTATATAAATATATTACTTAAATAGCAGTCAGTTCAATCTGAAGAATATCTTAGTTAGGGCAAAATGATAAAGCCAGTAGGTTTTTTTTTTATCATAGCAACATTATATTTTATTCGATCGGAGGATGATTTACCAAAAATTAAAACACGACTCGGAAGTATCACGGGATACTTCAAATTATCTGAATTTGGAAAACAGTATGAAGCTTATGAAGGAATTCCATATGCTCTACCACCAGTTGGAAAACTTCGATTTGATGTAAATAAACATTGTTTTTAACTTTTTGTAAATTTAATGCTAGCTACTTCTTTTTTATTTAAAAAAGAATATATCTATGTCTTTTAATTAATAACATTTATAAATATATTATTTAAATAATAAAAATTAATTTGTTTAAAGCATAAAATAGTATTTATAAAAAATTATGAAAAATAATTTCAAAAAGTTTTATTATTTTACATTTTGTTAAAAATTTGGATAACTTTATTGAATAAATTATATGAAATTTATTTTATAAATAATATTTTTGACTTTTGATATTATATAAATTAAAGAATTATAAATTTTTCATATAGTTTTGAGAATAATTTTATTATATTTATTATTTTATTTTTAATTCAAATTGTATAATAATTAATATCAGTTACTTTTTTTTAAATATATACAAATTTTTATAAATATATAGAAATATATGTTATATATTTCTAAATATATATAAAGATAAATTATATATATATTAAATTTTTAGAATTAATTTAAAATATTTTATTGCATTTGTGATATAAATAATAAATAAATTTATGAATTAAAAATTTTAGTTTTTTATTATTTTCTACTAGTGTATAGATGTTGTATATGTTAGTATCGATTAAAATTATTATATATATATATATATCTATTATAAACGCATTAGATTCCTTATCAATTATTATTATACTATATTACACGAGTTCCACAAAAAATACCATTTTTCTTTAAGTTTATAACACTGAATTAATGCTTATTTAAATTGATGATCATTATCAAAAACCCATAGACAAAAATATTTATACAATATATTTTATTATTGAAAACAGATTTTTTAAAAACTATTTCAATACTTTTTCAATTTATCTTAAATTTGATCCAGTTAATGAAATACCATTACTATTCATTTTCATTTATTTATTTAATAAAATTTTCTAACTTTCATTATTCGCGTTCATTTATGTTTATCATTATCTTGATTATTATTTTGAGAATATATATATATGTATTATATCAAATAAAAGGATAAAAATGATTGGTTTTTTTATCTTAGATAGATGCTAAAAATAATTTTTATGTAATTCTACTAATTTAAAAAATTATCTTATCTTTAAATTATTATCCATTTTGATAAAAAATTTAGTACCAGTTCAATTAAAGTTATTTTATTATATTATATTAATTTATCATATAATTATATAATATTAATTTTAATAATATAAAATAGTATATTTTTTAAAAATAAAAATTAATATAAAAATATAAAAATGTATAAATAATAAACAAAATAAAATTTTTAAATGTTTACAAAAATTAAAATTAAAATCATTAATTAATACAGCAATAAGTTTTAATAATAGTAAAAGTACAATAATTTATTTAGAGTAACAGAAACAATCAGAAATTTAATCGATATATTATCGTAAAAATATTAATTAGTTTAAACAAGAAAAGAGCTTTTTACGCATAACTAATGTGTAGATAATTTATATGCATTAATGAGATATATGTAATAAAATTAGATGATTAGAGAAAAATTTAAAGTTTTTTATATTTTAAAAATGCGAGTTTAAAATGAAAATTTTTTGAGAATTAATTTATAAGAATTATTTATGAGACATGAAGATTTAGATAATTGCATAAAAGATATTAAATTAGATTTAAATATACTATTATCGTAAGATTTTGCGTAAATAATATAAAGTAGAAAAAATGTTAACGAAATTGTTCACGCTAATTAGAATAGTTTATTAATAACATCTACTAAGTAAATTAGAACCATTATTTTAAATTTTCGGTATGTAATATATTCTTAAACGAACTTTCATAAAATTGATACATGTATTAACATTTTCGTACATATTTTATTTTTTCACTCCGGTTATTAAAAAATTTTTTAATAAATTGAAAATGTTTATTCAATATTTATTCTTTTTCTCAAAAAACTAAACTTTTTCACAAAATCTATTACACTAATCGAATTAATTAATGTTGATAATCAAAATTATTTTTGTAATGACTTTGAAGAATAATTCTGTATAATATATTTCTGAGCTTCTAAAATAAATTTCAATTCTGAATTTTTAATTTTGAAACATTGATGCTTAACTTAATAATAATGTTTTTCAATTTTACTACAATTATTATTATAGTTATTTTTTTATAATGGGAAATGTTCTTAAAAAATTTTAATTAATTCTACGTGTAATAAATCAATCTTTATAATCATAAAATTTTTGTTTTGCAGTTATAACAAAAAATTAATTTCTATTTTATTATATTTAATTCTTTATTACTTGAATAATTTTTGAAAATTAGCGAATAATTTGTACAAAGTCGTAGATTTTTCGCGATAAGTCAGAAATAATGCGTAAAAGATGTGTATGTATATAAAAAAAACATGGTTGCATTGCGGGTGGATTGCGGTAGAACCCGAAATTCTTCAAATAGCTAAAGGTTCAAGTAAAAGGAGATGAGTAAATAAAAAGAGAAAAGGTAAGAGTGAAACAGATAGAGGAGAAAGAAAAAGTGAGGAGGAAAAGAGAAAGAAAGAAAGAGAGAAGCTCCTATAAGAAAAATTACACCTACAAAGGTACCTACATCTGGTTTCATTTGCAGGTACAATGGTCATTTTCGCGACGACAATTTTTTATTTTCGCTATATTGAGAAAATATTTTTTTGTAATTCATTTTAGTTACATTATTTTATTTTTAATTCGTTATTAAAAATATTGTAAAAATATTTGCTTATAATTAACTGTAAAAAAATTACTGACTGTGATAAAATAATTATTTTTATTATTTGAAACGAACGGAATTAAATATAATACTATTTTTATATTTATTATTAATATATTTGAATATCTTTTTAAAATAATGTGTACGAATTCGAGTTATAAGTTTGTAAATGAATAGTTTTTTATTCTGTTCAGTGATAATATGTATTTTATTATTTTACGAATTATTTTTACTCTTAAAAAAAATTATTTTTTTAAACAATATTAAAAGTAAATTTAAATTAACTAAAATAACTTTAGTTTTATTTATAAATAATAACAAACATTAATTTAAATTAAATATAAATTAAATTTATTAATAATTAACAATATAATATAAATAAAAAATTTGCGTGTTAACGATAAGTTTGCAGTTAATAAACTAAACTCATTTTTAACATTTTTTATATCATGCAATCGGATAAAGATGCGACACTCTGGTTTATAAAAAATTGAAAATTTTGTTAAAAACAGTAACTTTGCCTTTTTAAATAATCGATAATCAAAAACACGATATTACTATTTTTGTTAATATTTAAAAAATGTTAAAGTACTTAAATGCTAAATAAAAATATAACGCCACAAATATATTAAAAAACTTTATCTGTTTTCACTGCATTTTATAAATATTTCATTTTATTAACTAATAATAGAGTAACTTGATGAAAATTTGGAATAGTTGTTCAGAATTTTTTATAATTCAGGAGTTTAGGAATAACTTATAGCTAATAAGTTTTTAATAATCAATTTAATACAAAGTTATCATACTTACTATCAAAATATTTCAATGTTGTTCGCTATTCAATTTTTTTAACTTTTTTTAATTATATATAATTTAAAATTACTAACTCTACACTAAAATTAATTATAGTTTATGACGCATGATCAATTATAAAATTAAAAAAAATTAATTATTATATTACATCGATTTATACTTATTTATATCTATGTTCAAATTGAGCTACCAAGGTTAAATTTTTTGCATGTACTATTTCTAACTCTTTTAGCAATATATATTAAATTATACAATGTTAATACATAATTCATTTTGTATATTTTATATAAATTTCGAGTAGTCTCCACAAGCAATACCGGAATGGATAGGTGAAATGAAAGCGACAAAGTTATCGCACCAATGTTTACAGTATGATCATAAACCAGATCACTTACCAGGTAAATTTGTCCATGGAGCTGAAGATTGTCTATACTTGAATGTCTACAAACCTCAGCAGAGCAATAAAACCTTGTTATTACCGGTTTTATTTTGGATTCATGGAGGTGCTTTTATTCATGGTTCGGGAAATTTATTTGGTGGAAAGTATTTAATGGATAAAAATGTCATTCTTGTCACTATTAACTATCGCTTGGGACCTTTAGGTATTTTTAATTTATACCTTCATTTCGCATAAATTATAAAGCAATAATAAAAATATAACCACTAATAATATTAGTAATATTAGTAAAAATTTTAATAATTTTATTATTTCAATACTTTTAAATTATTTTAAATATAAATAAACTATATCAGAATATAAATTTATACGATAGAAAAATTATAAAATAAATAGAATCTATATATACTTATTCAAATTATTTAAGCTATAGTTTGAATTGATATAGGTGAATAAATTTTTTTAGTTAGCTAAATATTGTATATGGTAAAACTTTATAAAGAAGTATAAAATTCGAATCTATGATATTTAAAAATAAGTATCTTATACTTAATTCAGTGAAAGTACAATATTAAAATATATTTTAATAAGTGAATTATTTTATATACATTATAAACCAAGAAAATTAATCATGTTTAAAATTACACATTAAAAAGAGATTACCAAATTATTTTAAGAGAATTTATATGGATTAATCTTTAAGGCATAATATTTTTTTTATTCATTTTTTTATAATATTTAACACACTTCAGTTAAAAAAATAAATTTTAGTGTTTAAGATATAAAATTTATTTAAATATTTTAATACTTAAGTTATTATTTGAAATTTTTTAAAAATTTATTTTAATTTCTAGATTTTAAAGAATATAAATAATAATGTAATTGTATGAATTAGTATTAAAAAAATTAATGTTCTAACTTTAATAATCTTATTTATTTCACTCATGATACAATATCAGTATTATTTTTTTTTTTTTATTTAGAACTATAAATTATTTATATTATTATCAATAATAAAATACAATAAATTTATAATATTAATAACTAAAATCATCTTTTTACAAATATAAATTTATGCGATTCAAATTGTTACAAATTTTTTATAGTAACTTTTATAAATTAAAAAATGTTTCTTTGTCAACTTCATTAATTCAAGGAATGGTACTTTTTATCAAAAAATTAAATAAAATGAATGCAAATAATCCGCAAAAATTAAAATATGATGAAAAATGATTTCATGAATATTATTGTAATAGTAATTTTGTAACCTATATTTCTATATAATGTTTATTTAAAGTTTAATTAAAAAATTGTTTTTATATATTAGTATATTTTGTTTCATAACAAATTTTTGAAAAAAAATTTATATGTATTATATATAAAAGTGATTAAGAATTAAGAAATTAATATAATAAAATTTAAAAATTAAAAATAACTAATATTTAATATATCATAATAAATCATTAATAATAAAGGTAAATTTATAAAATAAAAAAATGTATTTATCATCTATTTTTTAGTTTATATAATATATAGTTTCAAAATGTATTTATTAGTATAACATTTAATTAAAGTTAATAATTATTTTAATCAACTCACTGTAAAAAAAATTTGTAATAAACTTTATAAATCAAATGAAATAAAATTGATAAAACATTTAATAAAACATTAAATTATGATAAATTGAAAATATGAAAAAAAAGTATGAAAGCATTGATCGTAAATATGTATTGCACATATTATATATTATATTTATCGATTAATTGCAGATTAGCAGTACACTCTCGTATTTTTATTAGCGTTATCTAAATTTAAATTTAAGTTTGATATAATTTATCATTATCAGAAACAAAAATAATATTTGAATAATTTGACTGTTTTAGAATGAAATAAACATTTTCATATTTGAACAACAATTTTTTTTATTATTCTATATTTTATTTTACTATTTTTTATACTAATTATGCATATTATGTCTTTATTGAAATTTTAATTTCATTATTTGATTAAAATTTGTTTACCAAATAGTTTTTCTAAAATTAAAAAACTAACATACTTTTTAAAATATTTCATAATTAGAATAATAAAAAATACTTATTATTAATTACTTTCTACTCTTTCAAATTATATGATAAAGATTAAAAAATTTTATATCTAAGCATACTTTCAAAAATCTTATTACTATATATTCTGTTAATTAATTTTAAATAAAAGAAATTATGTTATTATATAGAAGTGATTGTTTTAAATAATAAAACTACAGTCATAATGATAATAAGTATATTGTAGTAATAAATATTATAGTAGTAATATTAATAAAATTATAGTTTTATATTTTTATATTAAATACATATATATATATATATATATATATATATATTTTTAATCTACAAAAAAATATGTGTAAAAGTATATATATAAATATATAAATATATATATATATATATATGAAATTGCATTTTTATAAATTTTATTTGTTAAATTCTATTTTTTGAATTATTATGGCTTTTGTTATACATATTTTATGGAATTTTTAAATTTATATTTTATACAATGATGTCTTTTTTTAAATTTTTTTTTAATTTATTATATTTATGTAATTTATTTAGCGACAAAAATATAAATCACGTAAGAAAGAATTTTTAAAATAAAATAATTTTTAATATTAAAATTTTTATTTTTAATTAAAATGTCATTTGTATAAACTTTGATATCAAAGAAATAAAATATGTTTGATGAATTTTTCTAAAGGCTTTTTGAGTACTGAAGATGATATTATATCTGGAAATATGGGACTTAAGGATCAAAATATGGCATTAAAATGGGTGCATGATAATATCGAATTTTTTCATGGTGATCCTCAAAAAATAACTTTAATCGGCTTAAGCGCTGGTGGTGCAAGCGTACACTATCATTATTTGTCACCTGTTAGTGCTGGTCTTTTCCAAAATGGAATATCCATCAGTGGTACAGCCCTAGATTGTTGGAGTCAGACAGAAAATTCTTTGGACAAGGCCAAAAAACTTGGTACTCTTATGGGGTGCCCCACTGAAAATAACATTGAAATGGTAGAGTGTTTAAGACAGCGTCCTGGAAGACTTATTGTTCAAGCTGTCAAAGATTTTATGGTAAATAATTTTTTTTTTTATGTTAAAACTTTAATATATGCATTTTTATTTGAAAATATATATTTAATTTATTAATATAAAAATTTTAATCTTGTACAGGTAACTCAAAGAAAATTTATTTATTTTCTTTTTAATATAAGACTTAATTTTATATATATTTGTAAGGATGAGTTTGAATATTATTTGTTTGCATCTGAAGATGATAAAATCGTTAAGAGTATAGATGAAGGTTTATAAAATGATCGAACTGTAAAGGAATTCGAACTTCATACTTCACTCTTTCAGAATAAGAACTACTTAATTTTTCTTTAAGTAAAAAAGTAAGTGAGCAAAACTTAATGAAAACTGTATTAAAATACTTATTAAAGGACTTATTAAAATAATAATATTCAAAAATATTGCTTGATGACTAACTTTGTTAGAGCTCCTCTAAAAGAAACTCTATATATATGGCGAATATTATTCTCAATATTTATAATGTATAACAATCAGTATGCGAGTAAAAAATATTTAATAGAAATTTTTGTTTCTGATATAAAACATTTTCTACTTAATTTCAAATGGTTATACTAGACAGATTCATTATTGATATATATATATATTATATATTCATAGTTATATTAATATTTATTGAAATTAATTTTAAGAATGATTAGATATTATATTAATATTAAAATTTTATAATATTAAATATAATTTTTATTATATTAATGTGGGAATGATACAGGTATCGTATAGGGTAAAAGTAAATAAGTCGTTATGTATATGCAAATAAAAGTATATATTCTATCAAAATCATCTGTCACAATATGTACACCACTATATCTGTATATATGCGTCAGAATGCCGCCGGCGTATGATTAATGTACACAGCTGCAGCGGCGCGTCATCCACGCCGCTTGGTGCAATGGTATTCCTCGGCCGGTAATTCGGATACCGGCCCTACCTTAAGAACATTAATAATGTTATTGATCCCCAAAGTATGACATAAACTGATCACTGTTGTATTATGTAAAGAGATAAGGATAACTGGTATTTAAAACAATGGATATCTTTTCGAAGAACACAAAAAATTTTGTGCTTTATTGAATGTAAAGCGTATCAAATATCTAGTTCAGATGCAAAAGCTGTACATCCGCTTACAGCATCATACGAACCGCTATATTTTCAAAGACTGTTTAATTTCTCTATAACCCTTGTTCGCTTTCTTTCTTTCTTTGTTCTTTACACATCGATTATCCTTAAAAACAATGATTTTTTACATAAAACTTACGAAACGTATGAAAGCAGCTTTACGAAGTCATGTGTGAAATCTTAGGTAAAATAAAAAAGAAATTGTTATTTTTAACGTTTTTTTATTATTTTTTATCGTTTTTCTTATCCGTATGTTTTTATCTTTTCTACTATATTTTCTAATTTTTACAATTCTGGAAACTTCCCTGGAACCAAGATTAGATGATATAAAAAGAAAGTCAAGAGAAAGCAATGTACATAAATATTAATAATAATAAAATAAGGCGTGTAATGATGATCTACAAAGTATACAGAAAGTGATAAATAATTTGTCAATTTAAAAATCAGCAATGTATTAGATAGATCATATCAATTCGTTTTCGACGAATCAACTTGAGAGAGCAACCGCTATTTTTATGTTTCGTTCATACAAGAGTATATATTGCGCGATGAAATTCAGAAAGTGTTATATTTAGCGATAGTAAAAAGCTAGGATGAATGAAACGCAACAACCTGAATATTCAAACTGATGGAGAAACAGCGAATATCATCACATAAGGTAATGAAATTAGGTTCAAAATAAATAGGAAACGGCTAAGTAGTGATTAGTGACCGTAAAGAGTGTGCAGGTAATTGCATCAATATTACAATTGAGTATAGAGTTAGCGCCATGATCGATTCTTTTTAATGAAATGCTCATAGATCCATTAGATAAAATATGGTGGCATTTGGAAAGAATTAACTGGACTAATGTACGTAGTGGATGGTATTTTAAAAAAAGGCAGTCGAGGAAAGGCAATTCAGGAGAGGAAATATTTTTTTGCCGTTTGGCCAATATACTTCTATTACGACTGCATATCAGGAGAAAAGACCTAAATTGTTTCCAGGAGGTAAATTTTATACCCAAAGAGATTTTAAAACCACCATTTAATCTGTAATGGAAGCTTAGAATGAGTAGTCTCAAGAAGGTGAAGATCAGTCATGTTATAGTAAGTTTTATGCAGACTCAGGAATTTCTGTGAATATAATGCAAGTGAGCTTGATGCAAAACATGATGGAGTTTAACAGCCGAGCAATATTTTCTTACCCTGAAAGACTTGTAGAAAATGAAGATTAATATAAAGAGGCGTGTTATCATTTTTAAGATGATAGATATTAGAGTGAAAATACATGATCGTCCTAGATCAGTAATTGATTAGAAATTAATAATCAGCAATACATTAGGATTTAGCGGAGTCCCTCCAGTGTTTTCCTATGTCTTTTATTATATTTATTATGTAAAAAAAAAATTTAAAAAATCTATTAAATACTTTTGTTGATTTACAGTTTCAACAGGAATTATAAAAGTCATTATAAAAGAACCAGTATTCATCTGTCAGATATCAATAGATCATAGGAATTCGAGAGTTTAGTCAGCAAAAGAGTAAATAGTTGCTTAGTATTATTATCGTACTGAGTTATCTCGTATACATGAATGTCGTCATAGTCTCGCACAAGAAGTATGATGCAATGCGTATCTAAGTAAATTGTAATCCTCTTAAAGAAGTTCTTTCCTTTAATTTTAAAATTTTATTTTATTTTAAAAGATTCTGTAATATGTTCTTTATTGTTATAAGTTATGATTAGATAGAATTTTAATTATAAATATAAAATCGTATTTAAAATAAAAATAGTTAGATTTTTTTTAAATACTATTAGAATTGAGAGAATAATAATTAAATAAAAAAATTTAAATATGCATAAATTAGAAAATTAATTTATAATAAATAATTATAAATTAAAAAATTTATTATAAACAATATAAAAAAATATTATTTTTACTTCTATTAGAGAAGATGAATTATTCACTATTATAAATAATGTAATGATTAGTTTACTATTATAAAGGTTTATATAATTAGGCAAGAACTCAATAATTATTTACTATTTAATTGGGTATAAATAATTTTTTAGCCGTGGCTTTACAATCCTTTTACTCCTTTCGGACCAGTTGTAGAAAATACAGTAAATAAATCATTTATTAATAAACCACCAGTAGAAATTCTTCAGAGTGGAAATGTTTTAGATGTTCCATGGATAACAAGTATAACAAGTGAAGAAGGCCTTTATCCTGTAGCTGGTAATATATTTTTAAAAGGCATATTATTGTGATAGAAAGATTTTATATTTATAATATTATTAAACAAAAAATTAGAATTTGCAGTTAATAATAAGCTATGGAAAGAAGTGAACGACAATTGGGAATCAATAGCACCACATTTATTAGATTTTAACTACACAATACCACAAAATCTTCACGCAGAGATAGCAATTAAAATTAAAAAACATTACATTGGAAATAATTCTTTTAATCGGAAAAATGTTAAGCCAATTATCAAAATGGTAGGCGATCGACTATTTGTAGTAGATGCAGAAAAAGCAGCTAGAATGCAAGCTAAAGTAAACAAAAGTCCAGTACGGTTTTATTTTTTCAGCTATAGAGGCACTCAAAGTCTTAGTAATATACTCAGTGGAACTAATGAAAATTTTGGTTTGTTATTTAGTTACCTTTCTAAATATTTTCTTTTATAATCTCAATTATTTTATTTTATGCCAGTTATTTCTTACTAGTTAAAATGTTTAAAAAAACAGTAATTTTATTTGAACATCTTCATAGTGTAATTGCAGTAAAGGAAAATACGTTTTTTAAAAATACTTATTTTATAAAATTTATATATACGTATACAAATATTATTTGTGAAAACGCACGTGCGCATATAGTATTTATGTACATCTTTAGGAAGTTAATAAAGTTTATAATTCGATTATTTTATAAAATGGTAATCATCACAGTTAAAAATTACTTTTAAATAACTAATATTTATTTACAAAATCTTGCTAGTTTATAATTTAAATTAACATTAAATAGAAAGTATGTTTTACAGGTATTTTTTTTATTGTTATATATTGTATAAAATATTTTTAGTCATAAAAATTTCATATCTTCTTTCATTTGCGATTACATAGAAAATATGAAGTTAGTTTATAGTTTATACTTCTTATTTTTTAGAATATTGTCAATTATTTTAATAAAGAAAAACTATTCATATTAATTTAATAAGTTATTACTTTTTAAATGTTGTTTTTATTTCATAGAGTTATTATAAATCAGAATTTTAAAATATATTTTAAAATAAATTTATTTATCAGCAATAGATTTAATATTTATTAGTTCTATTAAAAATATATTATAATTTATTAGCATTAGGAGTTAGTTTATTGAACAATATTACATTTTTATTACACATTAAAACATTTATTTTTATATAAATTTTTATATATTTTTGTAATTTATGCATTTACAGTTTTGTACTATTTCTGCTTAAATCATATCACTTTTCTTGTATTTAACATTTAGGTAATAATTTTCCTATAAATAAGTAAAGTGTTACTAAATATTATACTTCACTCATTGCACTATGAGTTTACACTTAATGATTAATAAATATATTCTCATTCATCTATCTTCTTGTTTTTTCCTCTCTCTCTCTTTCAGTGCATTTTGTATATTAAACATATATCTTTTCTATTCCCTTTTAAACTATTTTTCTATCTGATTTTCCTAAATTAAAAATTCCATTGCACTTTTTCATGATGTGTCTTATTGATTCTATCTCTTTTTTACGCAATCTATACATCTTTTCTTCTTCCATCAATTAGTGTTTTTTCTGTATAATATATATATATATATATATATATACACATATTAACTATATGTATAAAATCTAATTTTAAGAACAAATACAAGTAATTTAAGTTAAATAGAATTTATAGCATCTTGTCTCAATGATTAAAAATTGTTTTTAATTTTTATTATCTACATTTTTACTTTTAGGTGTCAGTCATGCCGACGATGCTTATCTTGTCATTGAGAATCCACATATAGATCCTACTATAACAGAAAATGATCGAGCTATGCAAAGTGATTTATTACATTTGTGGCTTTCTTTTGCTGAAAACCGGTCTGTATCTTTATCTAAATTTTCTAATTTTCAATTATTATAAAATAAGACATCTGCATTAAAAAAGTATTTTTTAAATATAGAATTCAAGATTTTATACCAGATTGGAGAAAGGTTAATCCATTTGAGAAAAATTTTCAATATTTGCATATTTCAGGACCAAGGAAATTTGAAATGGTTGATAATGTAAATTTAGGAAATAAAATTTTTTGGAACACGATTAATTTTCATGAAAATGTATTAAAATCAGAATATTTAAAAATTGAACTATAATTATAAAAGTAAAAAATTATTATAAATACTATTTGCGAAAAATAATTAATCCTTATTATATTGAAAAAATTTCTTATCGTAATAAAATGGTTTAATTTTAGTGTTGCTTGTAGATTTATTTAACATTAAAAATATTCAGAATGTTTGCCATTAAATTTCCACATTATAATTTGTAATTATAATTAATATTTAAAATTTTTACACGAATATTTGTATTATTCAAAAATGAATTACAATAGTAAATTTTAGATTAATTTAAGTATATTTTGAATATTTTAAGTATTGTTATAGTTTAAAATATAACTTAAAGTAATATATGTAATAATTTTAATCAATATTATCTTAATTAGTTATATTATTATTCTTTTTTATCGCAAATTTTCTTTTTTCGTTAAAATATATATTTAACAATTATGATTTGATTATGAATTTAATGCGTGATTCGTATTTACTTTTAGTACAATCATTTTTTAAATAGTACTAAAAATTATAAAATTTATGCCGTTAATAGATTAAATGAAAATTTTTGTAATTTTCAACAAATTATTGATTTAAATTATTTAAGCATAATTAAACGTTTAAAGTACAATTTTTTTCTTATATTTAATTTTATTAATTAATTAATTTATTATTAAATTAATCTTTATTGCAGCATTAATTTTTAGTGCAATTTAATTATTTTTATAATTTTTTATAAATACAGAAAAAAATTAGTTCAGTTTAGTTTATTGACCAATAAAGACTGGTATAATATACATAACATTTGTTTACATTTAAAAAAATGTACATGTGGAAATTTTATACATAAAATTTATATTTAGAAGTCTACACATAAAAATTTATACAAAAGATTTACACTTAATATTTTTACATGGATTAGCGCCGTTTGTAACAGCGTGGGCTATGTTCTTTCTGTCCAGCACATATGGCGGAAAACGAATGTTGGGGATTTCATTATTATGAAACCCTGTCATCGGTCCTGGTAAGGGCCCAGTACTGATACCGATTGACTAATACTAAATACCTAATACTGATTGACCGTCTGAGATAGATTCACAGTACGAGAGACTCACGAGGACCTACAACACCATTTTTACTTATTTTTTTTCATTCTTCTTATTATTTATTTCACACTGAAGTTCGTTTAAACTATATCCTAAATTTATCAACAATATTTGTTAAAAATGAAAATAAATTCAAAAAGTATAATATTCGAACATAACTAGTAATGTTGAAAAAAATGATTTATTGAATGAACAAATTTTAAATTTATAAAATTATATTCGCTTCACAAATTTGCTTAAATAAATCTAATTTATATGAAAAAATAATTTGCCTATAATATAAAATCCTTAAAATAAATTTGTCTGCATAGAATGTTTAAATATTTATTCTATATTTGTCGAAATAAATGATGTTTGATGTTGAATTTAAATAATAATTGGTAGAGAAAATAGTGGAATCTGAATATAAATACAGTATTTAATTATATATTAGAAATTTAGTACTCATTTTAAATTAATATTTAATTCATAATTTTAATTTTAGTTAATTTTTATTTAAAATGATAATATAAGTTTGACTTTGCACTTTAATAATAATTTACATTTTGAAATTTGACTTTGTACTTTAAGAATAATTTACATTATGCTATTCAACTTTGTACTTTAATAATAATTTACATTCTGAAATTTTGATGGAACACTTTATTTAATGTAAATATATAATTATTTAATTAAAAATATGTATTTCTATATTAAAAAATTGTTTATACTGATTAATAGGTTGTATAGAAATCTTTGTAGATTTACAGTACAGTATATAGATTTTAGCGGTATATATTATAAGAATTTCTAAGTTAAAAAATAAAATTTTACAAATATTTTATTAGGGATGATATTTTTTAATATAAAATAATATTGATTATGAATAAAGTATATTACATAAAGAAAATTATTAATAAAATATTCAAAAATATTCAACTTACACGTGTGAATAATAATAAATAATAAAAGTAAATACGAAAGATAAAAAATTCGTTTTTATAATACAAAACAATAATTTAATAGAATCATACATCTCCAGCAAACTAATTAGTTTATAACTTATAAAATATTTATTCAAAGAAAAAAATTGATTAATTCTAGATTATTAGAAATTCTGATTTTAGTAGTATCGAAGAAATATCTTATAATTTTTTTCATATCTTAATTTCACGTAAATGTTTTTTAATTTATGTGATAATATTGAGATTCTTTGCTTTTATCTCAATAAGAAGACACTAGTAATATTTATTTTAATACTGTTCATTCTGCAAATACTATATTAAATGTAATATCATTTGATTATTTTAAAATTAATATTATATTACAAATGTAGTATTTAAATAACTTATGTTCTACTAAATTGATGAATGATTCATAGAATAATCATATAACATATTCATACATATATCATAAATGTAATTATATTAATAGATATTTTTTATATATCATAAATAAATTAAATTTATTTAGGAAAAGTAAAACATAAAATAGTTGACCAACAGATGGATGCCAACGCGGATTCAACGGAAGGAACCCCACATCGTTTGGCGCAACATCAATCCCAACAATAGACGTTAGAGTTCACTCCGTTACCATTATAAATTCTTCAGTAAATTAAAAAATTGACTTCGTATTTCATTATGTCACTCTCTTACTCTTGTCTATTCAGGCTTTTGTAATTTGCAAAATCTGTATCATTTCAGTTTTGTCAAAATCTATAGAATATATATGTTCAAAATAGAATTGGAGCTTTGTAAAAATTAGTTACATTAAATGTTTGAGATGATTAAATAAACAAAAAAATACGAAATAAGAATTCTATTAAAATTAGCTAAATTGAATTATATTGTAATAACGAAGAGCAAGAAAAAGAAAAACAGAGTGAGAGAGAGACCAAATTGTAATCATTAGTTTAAGAAGTTAGGTAATTTGCCATGAGAAATTGATGGAGAAGTTTTCACGACCATTGATTATTAAATTGTTAGTGAAAAAAATTCTTCAGCTTCAAAATGAATGAAAATAAATAAATAATCAGAACTATATATATATACATATACATATACATATATATATATATATATATTAATATTCTTCTCAAAGTTTAAAAAACTATTAGAAATTTATACAATATAGTGGAGAAAATTGTAATTATTGTAGAATTTTAAAATAAATGTATAAAATATTATATTCTTTTCCATATAGCAGATTTTACTGATTAAATTGACTACTTCTTATTTATTATTTAAAATTTTCATAATATTTTGCAATAATTTTAAGGTTATAAACAACTTCTATTTATAATTATTGGTATATATATATATGGATACATAGAGAGAAAGAGAAGAATATGTATTATACATGGAAAATCATAGAAATATATAAATACAGAGAAAAGTGAAAGAAAATATTAAAGAATACAATTGAGCAGTTAAAGCAGTTAAATATACTATATTTCTACTAAATCATATTATTGATAAAGATTTCATCATTTGTTTGACTGATCAATTATTTCAATCTTTTATGAAATATAATTGTTATAATTATATAATATTTATTTTCTTACTCTATTAAGTCATAAGCTAAACTTTTAAATATAAATTAAACATACAATAACTTACGTTTAAACAAATTTTTAAATTAACGAACTATAATATTTGTAAAATTAGTCTAATACCTTATTCTCCTACCATAAATATCCACCGCATCGCATATTTTTTTCTTCTCCACCCAGTAGTAATTGACAATCCACGGTGTAAGGAAAACCCCTCATTAATAATTTATACTCTAATTCTACGAAAATATCTAGGAGTTGCACTGCACTTCTTTTGGGGAATCCCTTCCCACACTACCTTTCTATTATATAATCATTTGCAAGTTAAGAAAATCAAAGATATGTTTTTTAAAAGTTCCAATACAAACAATACTGATTTTAAAATAAAGTAGCAATTCACACCCATTTACTGATTTCTTTATTATTTTCCTCCTAGTCTTCTACAAATTCCTCTTTACCCTATTTTTAGGGTGTTTTGTAAAATATTAGGATATAAAATGGAGTAAACCATTAAAATTTGAGTTATTTAAGCAGAAAAATATTAATGCAACATAATTCTTTTAAAAATTCGAAAATAAAATGATTTGGTATAAATATTAAAGAAAAAAAATATTATTTATTTGTAAAAATTTCTGTAGTAGCATTAAAATTATTCATTATACGTGAAAAACTCTGTAAAATCATATTTTAAAAAAAAAAGAACAAGCAATCTAATAATAAGTAAAACTATGAGAATATAAAATCATTTTGTAAAATCGTCAAACTTTCACTTTGAGAAATCATTGTATAAATTGTTATTATGCAATATTTCTGTTAATATTTCTTTGTTTATTGATAATTTATATAATACTAATAATACAAATTAAACTTAAAATTCTGCGTTTTGGTATAAATATTTGTCAGTTTTCTTCTTGGATCTTTTCATAAGCAGATAAAAAGAAATTCTCCGAATATTAATAGAAACTTAATTACTAAAATCTATAAATCATTTTATTATTAGAGAATAGAAAACTAATAAATAATCTTTATTTTTTCATAAAAACTTTGATATTTAATAATATATATCATTTAATAATTATAAAGTAAATTTTTAAATACACATAATTTAAGCGGCAGTATTATTTAGCGAATGCAAATATTACCTAGAAATGTTTTATTACATTTAGAATTTTTTATCACTGTTTCAAAATACTAGTATTACATTAGATATTCTATTAATACTTTACAACAAATTTAATTTTGTTTCGTATAAATTATTATTTTTTAAGCATTGATTGTATAATATTAAAATTTATTCAATATTTTAAGAAAAGTAATGAATTCTTGGTTTTTCACTATTTTTAAATTAATAGATCGTTTCGAATGCAAAATTGATGGAATTAATAGTGAAAATTAATAATTATTAATTTAATCATTTTAAAATGAAATTATCAAGTATTTATATTTCTTTATTGCAAATGTACTACGGATTTCATTTAATTATACGGATTTTTATTTAATTATACATTTTATTAAGTATAATATTAAGTATACATTAAATTATTCTATTATATTAGTTACTGTCAAATAGATAGATGTGATTCACAATTTGTGAAAAATTATACGAGGTTGGAGATTTCAGTAAAAGGGATTCTCTCTCTCTCTTTCTCTCTCTCTCTCTTTATTTTATTTACGGGGCTCTTGAATCGATTTGGGACCTACTTTTGAGTCGAGTGGCGGAGAAAGTAAAAGAAGCACAACTAAGAGTCGCTGAACAAGCAATTGTGAAAGTAAAGACGTGTTCACGTACATGGCATTATTATATAGGACGATATAAGAAAAAATGATAGAGAAAAAAGTATAATTACGAATTAAATGTGATCAGAACCATGATTATCGTAAGTGATTAAACTAGAAAAAATTAAATTTTAATCTTTACTTAGTAGTGTATAATTATATTAAAACTCTTAAAGACCTAATCTGTATGTTAATATTAAGATAAATATAAAAATTTAATATATAACTTTCATTTTTCATCATCAGAATCATTTTATTTTTCTACATTTTTACGAAATCGTAAAGAATAGATCCTTGTAGCTATTAATTTTGATTTAATTCAATTTCATATGAGTAGATTTTATTAATAATTTTATAATAATAATTAATTAATGTAGTAATAAATAAAATTAAAGTTTAAAATTTAAACTTAAAGTACGATATTTTACAAAAATTTTTGTGTGTCCCATTTTTTTACAAACATGGCACGCCCTCAAGGCAATGGTCTTTTTTTTGCGTGCGAGTATTTCAAGCCGACGTCGTCCGGGCATTTGAACGTCTAGGATACACAATCATCATACACTAGTGAATATTTAGAAAAAGTAAATGACCCACTGACCCATTTCTCTAATAATCAATTTTATGTTACCTCACGCCTTTCATCTATTGGTTCAGATGTTTACATATATTACGAAACTATTTAAACTGCAAGAAAGCTAGGAGGATTATGATTTAAAAAATTCGGGTTGAAAGCGTCGTAAAAATGATCATTGAGATAGGGTAAGTAAATTGGTATTATTATGGGCGAACTTCAGGTGGATGACAGCTGGTGCGCGCTTTGAAGTGTTTGAAGATAAATTGGATTCACAGGGGGTAATCGATACACAGAGACGATAGGATGGGCGAAGCGAGGTTACGGACGGATCATCTAACTGATATTGAAGTGTAACGAGAAAAAAAGGAATGCATTTGAGACAAGATATGCACATAGTGGAAAAGGACGTAAGAGTTCTAAAGATAATGGAATAAGGGGGTAAGAAAGAACGATAGGTATAATAACAAACGATGAAAAAATGCCGCTGGGAGAGGAAACAAAGTCGTTGTTCGTCAAGTTCCGGTAAACAAGTACCCAACCCAACAGTACAAAAGATGGATTGTAAACTATTTTGGAATAATTTTCTTCTATTAATTATTATGGAATAATTATATACATTGCTTAATTGAATTGTAATTTATTTTCTTTAAAAATTATTATTTAAAATAGATATACATTCTGCTATATAGTTTTAAATTTGTAAAGGTATATAGCAGAGTGTATATCTATTTTATAAAATATTTTATGCAATATTTTTTAATGATATAAGCTATAGATTTTTTTTAGTTAATAATTTTTGAGTTATGGTTTATTTAAAAAAATTTTTGTTTTATTTCATTAAAGAAATTTGAATAAATAAGGCACGAACAATAGATATAATTATGTTAATCCTTTATTTCTCTAATCATTTTAATCAATTAAATTATAAATCTATAATAATATATATAGAATATTAATAATTTACAATAATTATATTATTTAACATTAGAATGGTCTTTTTGAAGATAGTAATTGTTAAAATTATAGTATAATATAGTATTGTATGGAATTTAAAATATTTATAATATATGGAGAAAATTATTAAAGTAATTACTTGAATACATCATACGGATTAAATATCTATAAAAAATAAGCACTTTATACAACATTCATTATTTAATTTAATAATCTATAAAAAATTGAATGTATCTAAAACACTATCCAAACAAAATTTTTTTTATATAGAAAAATATTGTCATCACTAATCTCATCTAACATAATTACACAATAAAGTTTATATATAATATAAAAAAATTTTGTTTTACGGACTAGCACAATGATTTAAAAGTAAAAAAGTTAATGACAAGCAAATAAAACGATTTAATGTGGGATAAATTATTAAATTATAACTTTTTGAAAAACCTCATCTTTTCG